>BQMI01000577.1:4200000-4767812 GCA_026005395.1 Asobara japonica
TTTGTTGCAAGTAAAAGGGACATTTTCAATAGGCTTTTCCGCTAGGTAGTAGTTCAACGAGGTTTTCCTCACGTAGTTCGACGCCGTGTTCATCACAGGGCTTAGCAAGGTTTCTCAGGTAGTTTACCAGGGTTTCCCCTCCAAACTTCGTGGAATGATCACCTGAAGTCCCGCTTTTATTGAAAAAAAAACATGATAAGTTGCGGCTGTTAATTGCTAGATATGATATCACAAGGGCTTCAAACCTATTAGTCTGATCTCGACCGCATCGTTCTAGCGAAAAGAAAGAGTTAAGTTATCCAAATTAAATGATTTTCTGGAAAAATGGACGCCTTGCTTTGTGAGAAAAAGCCTGATCTCTCCGAAGATCCTGCAGAAAATTATATGAAAGTAATGGAGAGAATCCCAGCGAACTACCTGGGGAAAACCATGTTAAGTGACCTCGAACAAATCCAGTGTAACTATTGAGGGAAAATCCTCTAAAACTATCCCGGAAAACTCTGTCGAACCATCGTCAAAAATCGCCCACAAACTGCCCAACTCTCGGAAACAGTGGTCAAACCATATGGGAAATATTCCGTCATATTAAATATGTAAAGCTATTTAAGGAAAGTTATGTTAAACTACCTGAGGAGAATCCTGTAGCAGTACACGGAGAAACCATTCTTTTACGTGTTGAAAACCATAACGAACCATGAGGGGAAAACCATGTTACCAGGTTTTCCCCTCTGGGAGAAATCCTGTAAACCTTAGTGAATATTTGATAAAATACTACCGATGGCAAACCCCGAAAACGAGAGAGTAAACTTCGTCAAACTGCATGGAGAAGAATCTTGTGAAATCATTTGAAGAATATTCTGTGGAAAGCGACACACTAAACACATTCTTAAATAAAAATTTTACGGTTGAAATTTTCATTTCAACAGAAAAACAAATACTTTCCTCATAAAAGACAGTAGTTTCCAAATAACAGGAATTCCTTTTTCAATGATGAACGGTTTTTACTGTCCCATGAAATGCCTAAGCAGGTAGTAACTCAGGTATATCAATACTTACATGGAGCGTATTAAAAACCATCAAAATATATAACTGACAACTGAAACTTACTGGAAAGGCCACTCAACCAGATGAGCACGTACGAACCTTTATTTACTCCTACGCCTTGAACTTCAATAAAAATTCATAGAAATGATTGTCTTTATATAAGTTGATACCATTGCACCCCAAAGATGGATCCTATCACGCAGCTCAATGAAACGAATTACTTCTTGCGACTTTTCCTCACCTTCACAAGGATTACTTTGATGTAATACTCCACCCAAAAGATCTCATCACGCACAAATTTTCTGGCACCCAAGCAGCTCCAAAGTGGAATACACTAAAAGCCATTATTCCATCCTCCAAATATTAGAACTTTGTAATTACTACTTATGGAAGGGTTCGTTGAAAAACTGACACTACTTAATAAGGTTTACTTGTTTTTTTTATTATTATCGAAAAAATCCTTAAAGAACAAGAGTCTCCTGTAGTTTCAGTTGCTTCTTGCTCCTGGCTTTAACCTGAGCAGCAATACGATCCAAATCCCTTCTTCCTTGGCTAGTGAGTTTTCTGCCGCCAAGTGGTGCCTTTTCGATGAGCTTCAGTTGCTCAAGGCTCTGAAGTGCCTTCCTGGCAACTCCACCTGCTGATCTGCAAAAGTGGCTTGGGTGCGTTCCATTGCGTTTGCGTCCACCAAAAATCTTGGTAACGGCACCAACACCAATGGGGCTACGAATGTAGATGTGACGCACGAGAGCAGCACAACGAATGTAGTACCAGTCAGGGTCGTAGGGAGCTAGCTCCTTGAATCTCGCGGATTTAACGATGTCCACCCACTCTGGGATGCGCATCTTGCCTGACCTAAAATTAAAAAGTAGCACAAAAGAAATTAATTTTGTTAGGTCGAGTAAAGAGTATATGTCGCGAAAAGATTCATAAAAATCACTTCCACTGTGTAAAATTGGAAAATAAACATTAATTACACCGAAATCAAAATTAGTTTTGCGTTGGATGAATCGATTCAGATACCGAGTAAGAATGATTTACCCTTTGAGTATTGGCGCATAGCAAATCTTATTTTGAGCTGTAAAATAAGAAATTCTTATTTTCAATCAATTTCGCCTTCATCGACTTCTTCCTATCAGCTCGAGTGACAGCTAATGCAGTGAATAAATGACGGAATAGTCCGACAAAACTTATGCATTGATACGAAAATTACTTGGTGCAAATGCCAATGTTCAATTGAATTGCAGAAATTTTGATGTATCAAACAACTAAATTTGAAATATAATTTTGTAATGAATCGTGCTATATCTACAAATGACAAAATCTGAAAACGATCTCATTGGACAGCAGGACCGAACGGCAGAATGATAGTTATGAAGCTTTTCACATTGTGCGTATTGAAATGTTGTGCTGATGCCATTATCAAATTCCACATGTTTTAAGAAATCAGCTATAAACTAATTTTCAAGCTTCTATTCGCGCTATTATCACTTTGATGCACAGCAACAGTGAAAATCAACAGTGCTCTGCTTACGCAGTGTTATCGTTCATTATACGTGTCAATATCAAATTGGACTTTTGCAATAGTCATGACAAAAAAGAATTGATACTACAAACATTGAAAAAATTCTATGACTCAAATATTTTCAAATTTTACAGGTTCTTTTGCTAGATGGCTGTATAACTCACCGTGACAGTACAAAATTCCTATGTAAAGTTTCTAGAGGACAAGACGCAAATGAAACAGAATTTAAATTCGACTTTTTATACCCTCGGTATGTGGACGCCTATATTTGATTTTTTTTTTTCTAAAAATCGTTATTTCATGTTGAAGAAACAGTTATACCGGCATTCGAAGAGGAAATAAAAAATATTTCTTTGGTCTGAAATTTCGTTATCGATAATAATAACTCTCTATGCAGTTTTAGGTTTTTGGGTAGTTGTAAAAAAATAAAAGTCTCAAAAATTCCAGGTTAGTTGCCCGAAAATTGAGGTTAGAAATAGCTATATAAGATTTTTACTCACTTCTTAAGGAAGGCGGCGAAGGCCTTCACGAATTTATGTTGGTCGACGTCCTTAAGTGTTACAGACGGCATCTGAAATAATGAAAAAGATACAACTTTATATTCAATGAAGAATAAAGGAGTCTCGGAGAGTAAACTGAAGCACATGGGCTTCGATGCCACTGAGACAGCTTTCACACGATATTTCTGAACTCAGAGTCAACAAATTAGAGCAGAAACTACACTTCATGACAAATTAACACACAATGATGCTAATAAACGATGAATAATTAACAATTAATAGCTGCAATTTGTTTAAATAACAAATTGAATGTCAATATTACATACCTCGGTGACGGTGCTGACCGGAAAGAGTATTTCCAAGATGGTGAAGGCGGTTTGACAGCGACATCGTACCGGAAGCGGAATTTTCAGTACTATCGTCAAGTTCACTGCCGCGATAATTCAAACGCTTTCGTTCCAAATGATTTTTTTGTACGTACCACATACGTAGACACATAATGCGTATATAACGTACTTGGAAGAAAGTAATGATCGAATGAATTGAACCAGGCGTAGAAAATGGAATAAACTTCAGAAAAGGTATAATTGTGGGAAAAATAATCATTCCGATGTGAAAAATTTCACTTTTTTCGCACGGGAAATTGTCCACTCATGAGCGGCTTCAGGGATATATTATCAATGTTAGAAGCTAGCGCTTCCAATGCTACGTCTAGTAGTACCAAATTTGGGAATGACGAATGCAAAAAAAGTTCAACATTAAATCGGTAAAGGCTCAAACGCTTACTATAACAGATAAATGTCATCGAGTTATTTTTACAGGAATTGCAAACTCCAATTTCTGCACAAATTATTGCGCTAGAGAGTTCATTATTAGGCATTCATTTTTGATGTATCCTCACTTACTATTAGATAAAAACAAGGGTTGAAATAGTGGTAGGGCAATGTTATATACATAATTGGTGAAAGTGCTCATATAAATTTTGAATAAACGAATTTTCGCCAAATGCACCTGCCTCATAAATTAGCAGGGAAATGAAAAAGTCAAAAACGTCACGTATTCGGAATTCAAAAATCTCGTCGTGGCTTTTTCCGTGAATCTTTATCACGTTAAATATGACAATTATTTTCTGCTGCTCATGTTGCTAATATATGAAGTGGCTAAAAACTCAAACATTCAGCGGAAAGTATTATATCCATGAAAATCCAGGATTTCCTCGAGAAACCAGCAACTTCCGACTGCATTACCGTCCTCTGCAACCTGAAGCTTAATGCATGCAAACAAAGATCTTTACTTTCATCGTGAATTGGTACCTGTTAAAATACTCAGAATTTGGGATCCACGGTCTTGCGTGGATATCTCGCTTCTGTTAAATGTATAGGCAGAAAATGCTGTTCTAGATTTTATGGAATATTTCACAACCAATTATTTATCAAAATTTATGGCCATTAATTATTTATCCATGATTGATTACACGAATTAGTTTATCCCACAATGTATGGCAGTGTGGATGTCACTTTTTTTCTCAAAGTCAAAATCAGCAAAGTCCAGGGTCATATGGACCTGCCAATCGAGACACTCTGTCCATAGTTCCTCACTTAATATATGAAGACTGCAAAAAGAAAAATCTCAAATTAAAAAGCATGAGTTTTGTATAGGTATACTTGTATAAGTAAAAATAGCCACGGAATTGAAGCCATTGCGTTGTGTCATTAAAATCAGTAATATTCTTACTTTGAGTAAAAGTTAGGAGAAATTGACGTAGAGCAGACTAGTTACATTAGCCAATAATAATAAAATTCTTCAAAACCTAAAAGCTTGAAAGAATTTGAGGAATTTCGAAACTACCCAAAGATTTACATAAAACAACACCATAAAAAGAATTAATAATATAAAACATTTACAATCTCCAGAAATCAACCGTTTCATTTTTTTTAATAGAATGAAGAGTGGGCACGGTCTGAAGAAATGCGCACATTTTTGGTAAATGGAAATCGCGAAGGAAGATGTATTAAAATATCATATAACAATAACAAAGAGAATAGCTTCTATTCTTCATGACTTTTAATTTTCTCACACGTACCGCCACTCGCAAAGTCATGGCATTGCACAACTTGCAGCGCGCTCTGCGTCGTTATTTTTCAATAGGCCAAGGGCCGAGGAAAAACACACAATTCATCATGGAGTTCGTTGGTACGTGTGCAAGTTGTCTTATTACTCTCAATTATTTTTGTTAACAGCCCTTTAATAACGGTCAAAGTCGATCAACTCAAGTAAATAAATAAAATTTTATCTACTGTTGCTAAGATTTTCGTTAATTTCGTTATATTCAATTATCGCAATGTCCATATTGAAAACAAAAGATTTCAGGCTAGGGCTATGACAACAAAGAGTGCATATATCGTTTATTCAAATGCAATTAAAGCAACTTTTTCAAAAGTGCTCCAATTCAGCCTTTTTCAATTAACCCCCAAAAATAACAAAGAAATCAATTTTTACCATGAAACAAAAGTGAAATAGGGAAAATCATTTTGATGTTTCTGTTTAGATCCAGAAAAGACAGATACAAATGAAAACCACTGCACATCGTGTCCTGGGGTGGCCATCGACTCAAAAGATCTGGAAACATCCCCAGAAAAAATGGAAAATAGTGAAACAACGATAGAAACAAATCCAAAGGATTCCGAGCCTTCTAAAAACACAGAATCTCAAGAAGATACAAGGGAAAAAATAAACTTTAAAGTGATTTTCAATAAGAAAAAAATTGACGTCATTTTTCCACTGGATGGGACAATCGCAGAATTGAAGGAGTACCTGCAGGAGGTTATATCAGTGCCAAAGGATATGCAGAAGGTTATGATTAAGGGCCTAGCCAAAGACGAACAGACACTCAGGAATCTCAGTGTTACGAATGGTAAATTGTAAAATACGTTTATAATTATAGGTTTATTGATAAGGGATAAGAACGATTTTGGGTGATTATCTCCCAGTCTAAATTGACGCTCGACAATAAAGAGAGTTCTGATAAGAATTATCATCCTATCTCTACTGAATGCAAATTTTTTGAGTGATGTCGACTGTATCAAGTAAGACACTTACACGAGTTCAAAAGCTACTGCAGGCGTTGAAATTGTTATAAGCACGATCTTTAGACCTGCCTGAATTCTGCAAGAAAGCCTAGGAAGCTGGATACCTCTTCAAAATCTGAAATGTTCTTCGTAAACTCTGTGCATGGCTGTGTATTAAAACGACTTGATACGATCTCTCACTTCTGTTTTTTTTTCTGTGAAAAGATGAGTAAATGCTTCTCCATATGACTGCTGATGATCAAGCTTTAATGATTCTAGGAGCCAAATTGATGATTGTCGGATCCAAACTGGACGATGTTCTTCAGGTGGCTGCCGTCCCAACAAAACAGGAAATCCAGGATGAAGCCGCAGCTGCCAGTAGTAAAGAACCTCTCACGCAGCAGAAAATTCATAGGAAAATATTGGATAAAGGAATTCCAGAGGATGCCATGCCTGGGATTTTGGATGCTAAGGTTGGATAATTAGTTCACAAATTCTTGTTATCCTTTAAAAATATTGTTTCAAGGGTAAAAGAGAATTAAACTAAGAGCTCATGGGTTTTAGGATCATCTGCCGGATATTCCACTAGCTGGAATGCTCAATAAAACAGGAGGAAAAGTCAGGCTGACGTTTAAACTCGAACAGGATCAACTCTGGATTGGGACTAAAGAGAGGACTGATAAAGTACCCATGAACTCGATAAAAGGAATTCATAGTGAACCTATCCCTGAACATCCGCAGTATCACATTATGGTGAATTTATTTATTCAATCAGTCAATATTTCTATAATATATTTTTGCCTTACCCTAATGACTCAAGTGCAGGTGCACAATTGTTTGGAAAGATCTTCAATAATTTCATATATAGCCTCTGCGACAATCAGATCGTCAGATTCTGTTGAATTTTGTTACAGTGTCCGAACATGTATCGCATTAGATATCATGTTGTGTCATATTACAGATTATCACAATATTTCTTTCTGTACGTCATATAGCGTCACTTTACTGCATAGTATCCCAAAATACTATACTGCTAGTAAATCATGTCATCCTGATTCCGAATAGACCCCTTACATTTTCTTCTGTTGTCTCTTTGCTTGGAACGATGTGAAATAGTCGAAAACACAAAAGTATAAAATTTGGGTGGAACTTTATGATAAGAACTTTTTACGTCCACCTTCATAAACTTTAAGAAAGGGGCAAGCAAAATTTTCTGCAATGAACACAAATTTCGTCAGTTTTTGAAGGTGGCCTTCAGGGTATTCCTGTACGGAATTTCGGCAGCATCGCCTAATAGGTTCTCCAGAAATAACGGTTTTTTCAAATTGTTTCATGCCGCTTTTTCGACGATAATATATAAGTATATAAGTTAATGATTTCTTTCAAAGTGGTAGTTATAATTTCCTCCTACCAATTTTATGGAGAATATGTGGGGAAGTTATAATTATACGAACTTTCTTATTTTTTCAGACCTCTAAACGTGAAATTTTCTATAGTTTATTTCGTCTCGACATAACTCCTATTATTATTCGGTACTATTATTATAACATATTCGCCTCATATCGATGTTTTATTTCAAAATTATTGCCTAGGATCGGATTATTGGCATCCAAGTAAATGTACATACCTCTTCGCTGATCGTTTTCTACATATTATGTTTTTTTCTTTACATACTCAATTTAATTTTAACGTTTGTTCTGTGAGACTTCTCGTCCTTTCATCGTTAGAGTCGTTTAAAACTACAGCGTAATCATAGATTTGAATCTGCAAATGTACGTTGTATTCATTTATCTTTTTATCCTACTTTATCGACTTCCTGATCTGTGCAAGTTATTCCATTCGGAACCATGCTACCAATGCAATCAATAAAGATGTAAGGAAATGACTCCACCTGCAAATTCAGAATATTAAGCGCAGATTACCAGCTCCTTCTGTCATAATTCCGAAGGAAATCTGTTAGAAATTTTCGTAATGAGTCAAGACTGTACAACTTTCAACAAATCATGAAATGTTCGGACATTTTTGAGTTTTTAAAAATATCGGAAACAACATATCATTTGTCTACTGATATAATAAATTCTTAATTTATTTTTTTTTCAGGCAATACAATTAGGTCCAACAGAAGCTTCCAGATACTGGATCTATTGGGTTCCAGCTCAGTACATAACAGCGATCAAAGATGCTATTCTAGGTAAATGGTGCTATTTTTGATCCAATCCTCACAAAAAAAAGCGACAAGGTTTTTTTCTTAAAATCATGAAACGATCGACAAAAATGTGTGATTAAACTGTGAATATTCATCACAAAAAGGACTACTAGTCACGCCTATTTTAACAGTAAGTTTTTCTAACTTATTACGTTTATTTCCCTGCTCGATCATCTTCATATCTTGGCCAATGTATCATCTTAATGTCATCCAAACCCACGAAATTGAAACAAAAGGAAAAATTTATATTTGAGTAGTGATATTGCTTACAAATAATTGAATTGTTTGTTATCCTGAGTACGAAAAAGAAAAGAAATGTCGACAGTTTATCTTTTATTGAAGCGTTAATTCGTGATAAAAATTTCAAGTAATTAAACAAAAAAATATATAAATATAGATTATATTACCTAAAAATACCGGGATCGAATCGATCTTTCAGTCAATGCCTTGTGATAATGAAGGAGAACGTTTAAACTAAAGAAGTGCGACTGCCATCGCACTACATTTTCATAAAAGTAAAATTCAACAACGAACGTATCACAATGAAAAGTGATTTAGTCACATTTACCTATATTTGCGTTGGGCTAACTGATTTGGTAGTGAATTGGTCAAAATTTGCATTTTATACTGTTTATTTATCCATCAAATTATCTTGTACTTTTCTAATTCCGATAAAAGGTCCAAAACATATTTTTCTCCATTTCGATGATGTAAAAACAAAACAATCGCTCGATTTCGAGATATGCATAATCTAATGCAATTTTCTATCCAATATCTTTTCTTTACTCCTTCACTACCAGTTTTTAGTGTTTGGTGTAACTGCCAATGAAGAAATGTCAAGGTACATGAAAAAATCTTATTGTAAAGCACAATGTAACAATTATCAACTAAATTGATATTTTATACCAATACTATAAAACTTTGTGTGACCAAGTTAATGTTACGAAGAGAAATGATAATCCAGACGGAAAACGAAATAAAAAGAATCAGAAACCCTCAATTTCCGAATAGTACAATCACTAATCTATGGACAGGTGCCAAAATCTATAAAGCATGAGCAACTCAAGGCCTAAGCTCATATATTTTTATGGTAAAGAAGAATTCAGCATAGATGAAAAAAGATGAGGAAAACCGTTTACTGACAAATGATTTCGAGTGTGAGATATTCTCTCACTGCGTGCCCAAAGTGGGATAAAAAATAAACTCTTCGGGTAAACTCGGCGTTGCTCCTGAATGCTCGGCACAGTAGTCAGTGGTGGAAGAGTGGCAAAGTGTCAACAATGGAAGCGACAATGGGGTAGACTTGGATTTTTTTTCTATTGCGCATTAAGTGGATACATACTGTGCCACATAGTGTGATACATAGATACGGTAAAAATTAATCATTTTATAAACATATTGCAACTGGGGGGCTATATGAAGAGCAAACTCATTCGAAAAAAAATCTCATGTCAAGTACTAGAATCATCGCTGAGTCTTCAAGAGATTTTCTTATTTCGCGCCCAAAGAACGGTGTAAGATAGGCGCTGTCGGATTCGGTTTGCGAAGATTTTTGAACGTCGAAAGAATGAAATCCTTGAAATAGATATGATCCATCAAATATTAAAGTTCCGTCGCATTTCGAAAATAGCAATATAGGAATTCGGCAATGCATAGATTGAGTTCATAAACCTGTACTAGAAAAAATACAGATTTGATTTTTGTTACATATACCAAAACAACTATATCTCTATGCCTGTGCACTTGTCTATGTCATTTTGCCATAGCTATTAAAGAGTTCAATAGGAAAGTTTGAAAGAACTATTTCGTTCTTGAAAGGTGCTATGAAATTTCACATGGTCTCTTCAAACATTAGCTGGCGCATTGAAATCAAATCTGGAAGTTTTGTGGCCAATTTGTCCATATATGAATGCGTTTTGTTTTTCAGTTTCGCATTACGAACAATTAAAATTTATCAAATACGTAGCCGTTCAAAATTTTCGCTTGATTTTTTCATTAATATAAGCCAAGTACCGTACTTTTATTTAAAGAGTCAAGAGAAAATTGACAAATAAATTTCGTTTACTTATAATTCTGAAATGATTCTCACGGAGAATGAATTCCATTCAAACCATCGCCATTTCATTAAGAAAAATGTGGATTATTCACTACGTCCAGTTTGCCGATGAGAACCATCATGGTTCAACATTGGTATAAACATGAAAACTATAGAAAAGATCGGATAGATGTAGAGAACATCCTTATGCGTCTTGACACACAAGATATGCATCTACAGGCCACCCTCCGCATACATTAAGTTATCTCGTTCAGCTATGTGCCATTAAATATCATCTCGGTCTCAAGCGTGCAAGAAAATTTTTTCCGAACATCTGTGGTCCTTAATGTTCACCCCTGATAGCCAACGAATGAAGTAGCCTAATTGTACCCAGAAAATCCCCTGGGGATCACAAAACCCTCAAAAATACTCCATCAAAAAATATTCAAGGGCCAATAGAAGGATGAAAGAAAAATGACGCGTACATCTGCCCCGCATGTGGATGCAGGAAATGCCTCATCACAATGTTAAATATCTCCGAGAGAAGTGTAGGCGCATCGCAACCTTTTACTCTCCGTCTTTCTCTCTCTCTCTCTCTCTCTCTCTCTCCCCCCCCCCTTTCCGCCCCAAGCACACCTCTGGGCAGCGCAGATGTCAGAAAGGAGGCATTCACAGGTCCAGCGACTATCCAAGCTAAGCCTCCTTCTCTCAATTCCAACAAACTCCCACCAACCAATCCCGAGAAGAAAGCCTCTACCTCGTGTTCCCTGATCAATACCTTCCCCACCAATTCCTCAACATCTCTTCAGTCTCCGAGACCACTCAGTATTAAACCTAAGTGGCCCAAGGACAGTCACGTCAACCTCGCGTGATGTTG
Source organism: Asobara japonica (assembly GCA_026005395.1). NCBI lineage: Eukaryota > Metazoa > Arthropoda > Insecta > Hymenoptera > Braconidae > Asobara > Asobara japonica. The sequence goes on from BQMI01000577.1 coordinate 4,211,256, forward strand.
CAAATTGTAAATACACCAGATTTCACAAATCTCCAGTCAGTTAATGTTTATACCGTATGTGGCCCTTGAAAGAACAATTTAAAAAATAATTTCGTTCACTTTCCAATATTTTCGATACACCCAGCATTAAGATAAACGCTCAACACTGCAAACCAATGGAGGAAAAAGAATTAATTATTCTCAACGCAATTTGTCATCACTGATAAGATAAGTGATGACGAAATCTAACATTCTTAACTACTGAATCGTCAGGTGGCAATAAAAATGAGTTACTACTCAGTCATTCCAATAGCTCAAAAAAATACCAAAGGATATGGAGGAAAGGAAGAGACAATTAAAAATTGTTCGAGAGATTTTTTTCGGATTAAATCGAGAATACTTAAGGCGAGGAGTAAAGCTCAAAACTTTAAAGTCTACAGCACAACCGATACACACGATAAACACAAAACAATTGTTGTATCTTCCTTTGAGCTCAAGAACATTAACAGTAGTAATTTTAATGGCTCTTGTCTCTGGACTACTCATCCATGGGCGTGACAATTTAGCTAATTATGTCTATAATTCAAGATGTTACATTCCAAATAATTATTTAATTTGGGAGTTTACGAGACCAGTGTCAAACTGTGATTTTTGTCGTGGAATAGACTCTGCTTTAATTATTGAAAATGCTACCAAAGAGGAGTTTCAGAACTATGCGTACAGTTCTAGGCCAATTGTTGTGAAGAGGGCAATTCTACATTGGAGGGCTGCGGAGGTGTTTAGTCTTGAGTTTTTTAGAGATTTGTATGAGGGAATTGAGGGGAGTTACGAGTCGGTGGAGGAGGAATGCCAGTTTTTGCATTTTAAGAGTAACTTCTCAAGTCTCAGAGAGGTTTTCCACATGAGCAAAGGGCGAAGGGAGAACAGGGAGGGAGGCAGTTGGTATGTGGGCTGGAAAAACTGCCATCCTGAGGTACTAGAAGTCATGAGGAGGTATTATGAGCCCCCAAGCTTCCTACCGGATGATGCTGAAGTGCCGCACACAAATTATGTGTTTATTGGCTATGACGAAGGCGCAATTATGCACGTGAGTACTGTTTTTATTTGACTCGAGAGAGATACCAAGATTCTAGACATACAGATAGCGATATTAGTGAATGGAAAATAAGACTATTATCTCCGTTTTATAACCGCAAATCAGATCAGTGATATTAAAACTGATTTTGGTAATAATTGAGGAAATTAACTCTGCAAGCATGGGGTTTATACAATTCAAGGATCAGAAAATTCAATAATTTCCTATTAAATTTGAAATTAAGTTGGAAATTTGATAATGCAATGAGAGAACTTTGATTTAAATCCCACTCCGTCGATCTAACAATCCATTTTCTGTCGGAATGCTAACTAATTTTTTTATATGATTTACATATTGAATTTTTGAAACTGCCAGTTGTAGTCCCTTACATGATATATATTTATGCATTCACTATGTGTCGCGTAACAATTGACGTACACCAATTGAAAACTTTCAAATTATTCTACAACTCACAAAGAGAAGAGATCTACGTTATCTACGATAATAATAGTCACTTCTCTTTGCAATAAATAACTGCAATAAATGTAATGTTGTTTTTTTGTTGTATTTTTATAAAATTTCTGTAAGAATACCGAATGCGAATTTGGAATCTGTTGGTCTCAAAGCTCCCATTCGTTAGCAGTACTCAGGTTCAGAAAATATAGTTTGCAATTTCTTGTAGCGAATGACAAAGGCAAAATTTTGATTACATTATCAATTGATTGGTTATTAACAAAATGTATAGGAGAAGCTATCTAGCCGACTATAGTGTTCAAAAAACTGCTTCCTCAGTTTGACCGAAGGTCGTCGTCCGGTAACACTACGTTGGTCGTGCTGAATATTTCGCAGTTTTTACATTTTTTTTAGTGCATGGAAGGGATTCCATTTAAACATAACAATTCAACAGTATCATTTTACCGACTTGAAAGTAAGTTCATTTTGGCGAAAATAAACGAAAATATGCGGAGTGATGAGCAACCTAGTATCAAAAAAACTGTACCTCAATTGCTAATTATTCGAGGGGCTAATTACAAAGAATGGTATATCGTTCGTCTCCAAAAACTGGGCATTTAAAATCTATAATTATCCAACAATATGATTGAGAATACTTATGGCAAATGCATAACCCAAGAGTGAAAAGTCATATCATTTACATGAGGGAGTAATTTTATATACAAAGTTGAAAATATTTTCACCTAAAAACACTCTTTGGTTTATGAGATTGACTCATCTACATCAAATAAATATCCGTTCCCAACGGTAAATTTTTAATTCAATGTTTTTCTTTGATTAATAGTTGGATTACATTCCGCGACTGATGTGGCAAGGTCAAATAAAAGGAGACAAAACGTGGACTGTGGCACCAACTCCAGAATGTGATACAGTCTGCAATTCATTCAATTTTTCTGTAAATAGCGGAGATGTTATTCTGCTGGACACAAGACTTTGGTATCATGGGACTCACGTCGACAAGGGACAACTTAGTCTCACGGTGACTTCTGAATATGGATAATTATTCAACGGACATATATTGTATGCCAAACATAGAGAGAGAGAGAGAGAGACAGATCAGTTCAAATTTGTAAATACATGTGAATCTGTTGAATTAAGGCAAAAAAATTGCAGAGGCTCTTTTGTGGCCAAATTTGTTCTCAATCTGTGAGAGCTCATGTCATTCCAGTCAATTACTCTTATATAAGAATTGTACCTATTTTTTCGACTATTTTATATACATTTATACATATGTTCATTACGATAATTTTTAATAATAAAATCAATTGTGCCATGCTAGCGTGTTTATTTATGCAAATTTACAAGATATTTTGCACAAAACAAGGTGAGAAATGATAAAATTGTAATAATGATAATTTCGTACATCGAAAATCAGTGGAATCACTTGTTCATTCTATCTTTGGCCGTAATTATGATGAATAGAGAGAAAAAATTAACAATTTTTCCTTCAAAGTACTAAACATAATTAAATGCATGGTCACCAGGAATTCACGATTACTCATTGCTTGAGGAACCTTCACTTGAAAAATGTATAAAGTAAGGATAATTAACAACAATCAACGATAATTGCTAAGGTGATTGTGATCAGAATACTTCAAAAAAATCGTGAGAAAATTCGTCATTTTCACTGATCCTTTTTCTCCGTTGCTTGTTGGAAACTCGGTGGACTCTCCTGAAATTTAAAACATGATTGAAAACTTCAATGATGGCGAGAACTTTCTGTTCATTAATTAAGGATGTTATGGCCCTGTCTACTTCAAGAAAACGTTTCAGTATTCAGACATAACGAAAGCATTTCGAAAACAACCGATACTGAACGTGAATATCAGCAAGAATAGCTTAAAGGTAAGAAAATAAATCTTGACGATTTGCATAAAGTCACCCATTAACGAAGTAATTCCATATTTAGTTACGTTAGAGTAAGATATAGGGCCTTAACGGGAGAAACGATGAAAAGTATATAGTCACAATCACCGACAGAAAAATTACATTTGAATTGGCTCAACGTAACTCAATCCTTGAACCAATACAAAATGTCTGTGAAATGGTAAAACGTTTCCAAAAAATATTTGCGAAATTTGATTCGGACAAAAATTTGTTATTATCTAACATTCGGTGATATGTGAAAAATCTCGAACTGTCAATCGTCGTAAGCAAAGAACCTTTACTACTGATATAAAGAATTTTCATATGAAGGATATAATTTTAATTGTGTTTGTTTTCAAGTTGAATGACTCCAGCTGTAGGGTTAATGTTACATTGACGTGATTAGTTAAATATTTGGAAAGTGGAACTTTTTACCGATGTCTTTTACGGTTGATCGCATCAGTTGGTATAAGGGTCAGTGTTTAATTTTTTAAAATTACACTCCATGCATCCAAAAAACATCCGAAGACTTAAAATCAGATAGATTTGGGAACCTTTATAGCCATTGCACTTTTCACCTTTCTTCACCATTAGGATCTTTTCTTCCCAAAGTTATAAAAATAACTTTATGCAATTTGTTCGTAATTTTATACAGGAATTCGACATGTCTATATGCTGTTTTTTGAACTTAGCTTTTTCACACATAACACTCTGAATAATTTTTTCGAAGTACATTGTACTTACATAGTAAGCAGGTGGTGGCACGTATGCACACTGTGGCCTGTTTGGATCATAGTACGCACTTTGGGCGGCTTCGGCAGCTTTAGCATCTAAATTAAATGGAAAACAGCAAATGAATCAAGGAATTGGTAAATTAATATAGAGGAAAGAATACTGCGAATCATAGGAATCATTGATGGTGATTTATCCGATCATAATGTTGCGGCTATAAAAATATGGTGAGCTCATTTCTTTTTCTCAAACTTTAGTGAACTGTCGTAACAGTAAAATTTACTGGGTGCGATAATTTGTTCGTAAAATCAATGGATGGCAGTTTACAAAAGTCGTTGTAATATTTAATTCTTCTACGGAAGTTTATTTTCTTGAACTCATATACTCATGGGGTTAGCTTGAAGTAAATTCCTTATGCATTCTTGAAAAAATGAAGAACATAAATTATACAGAGAAAAACGGTAATAAAATCTTCGTAAATGAGATGAATGGATAACGCCACGTGTTTACCAAAAAAAAGTGTTAACAATGACTCCAACAACTAAATTTATGAATGTGTAAACCTTAGAAACAATTAAGAGAGTAACTTTGCACGAAATTTCGTCAGCGTCCTAACACCAAAAGGGCCATAATAATCACAAATTCGCAGTAATTCTCCTCAAGATAATCCAAAAAGATCATTGACATTGATACATACACGCGTACACTTTAGTTACACTGAATTTACTGTGATTAGGCATAGTTAATAAGCATAAAATTACAGTAGGATCATAAACGCGCGAGAAAACTAGACAAAAAAGGGGGAAAAAACTCAAATTATTTCTTTATAGTTTTTTAAAGTCTGAACAAGGATGATTCGTTATGAATCAACCAATCAACGCGACAAACTCGCACTGTCCGTTCAAATGAACTTCCCAGTAACAATTCTTCGTCATACTCTTGAGGCACATTATTGTATTATGTCACTGGCATAAAAACACAATTCTCAGGCATTGAAAATATGACAAAACAAAATGAAATTAAAAAAAAATACTAGGTAATTTATTGCGTAATAATTTTAATATATCCTGAATTTTTTTTTTTCATACAACGCTCTGCTAAATTTGGCAAAACCTCGACGAAGGATCAAATATGACTAAGAAGTGAGATAATAACCGAGAGCAGTGAAAGCAAATCTCTCACCGCAGGTCACTCTAAGGTGTATTGTGCAATGGCATTGCGTAATGTTTAAAACAAAAATAAAAAGATGGAAACATATCAAGTTTACCGGATTAAATACCTGATTCAGATTCTCAAACTAATTTTAGCGGGGCCATCAATTAAATCGACTTTTTGATTAATTTCACAAATAGTGAAAATTTTGATCTTGCAAACAAGTTTCAGCCGACCTAGGATCACTTTCCGTAATAACGATTATCGAATTTGGTGGTAACTAATGAGTATTGAGACAAACTATTGAAACAATCTTTGGATACTTTTTGATTATGCAATTATCTCGGGAATCATCGATTTGTTTTTGATTATTAGTTATTTAATTACTCCCCTGCTTTTCCTTTCTACATAGCTAATAAAAAATGCAATTATTTAATATTTTTAACGGTTTGATAGGTGTTGATAAATGAAACAGAACCATCAGTCAACGATGTTGGATATCATTTAATATGTGAGTTCCATAAACATAAAGCGATAACATAATTTTTCCATTAACATACGTATAATTTATCTCATCTCAACTACTTCATTCCATAAAATGGCTAAGAGTAAACATGGATCGAAGAACATTGATTATCAATTCTAAAAACTGTGTGGAATGGACATTAGCGGAGGGCAAACGTCGGAGACAATTGAATAGCAAAAATCATATAAAATTCAGTAATCGTAATATCGTAGAAGTTTAATAGTGGGGCGGATATTGATTGTAGGGCCCTTGAGGATAGCCACCGGGTTGTGGATAGGCTGAGTACGGCGGTGGATTTTGCGGGTAATTATTGTAATTCGGTTGATAACCCGGATACGCACCTGCTTGATTAGCCTGAGGATTATAATTTGGATTTGCCCAGGCAGCATTTCCATTCTGCTGTGGAGGATGTCCACCCCATGCCCCCTGCCCCTGGGGAGCTCCACCACTCACGTATGGCGAATTTATGCCGGGGTAGGGTGGGGGCATGTCGGTCATGTACACAGAATTTGCTGAAATTTGAAATTAATTGCATTTTTAGTTCGATGGCCTTCATTGAGGATAGTTTTTTAGAATAGGTTAAACCAATTTTTACTAAATTAATTTCGATAATTTTTTTGGTGAAATTAAACAGCAGTGCCCTAGAATAAATGCATTTGTACTTCACGGCAATCGTTGAAGAATAGTTTAACAGTATTGTTTCTATCTCTCTTTAATTTCAAGTCATAGTACTCCCAAAATCATGAGCAAGTCCAAATGCACTTATCTTCCTTTACCACTTCGTTACTGACTTATAAAGTCCTTATACTTGTCCTCGATACATTTGACGAAATGTACTCTATCTGGGCTTTCTCGTGGTGCATTGCTGACTCATTCAGGCAATTAGTCACTATACGAGAGAAAGTCGAGATGACTTTTCGCAAAATCTAGTTACTCAACTGAAAAAGGATTTTTACTGTATTGAATAGTGAAATTGTCAACATAACATTTTGAACTATCTCCTGCTTAGGATTAGAAGGAAACTATTAAACTTTAGAACTAGGAAATATTGAAATGTTCATAAGGTTGTTTTGCAAACGTTATTCAACAATAGAATAGATTTCTTAGAAATTCAATGATTTGCTACTGAAATTACCTGGAGGCACGTCTGGGAAGACGTTGGTAGGTGGCATCCATCCGTAGTACCCTTGAGGAGCCGCTTGGTAGGCTGGAGGTGGTGCTGCATACCAGTTCGATGTTGGAGGCTGATAGGGTGGTGGAGCATCATAACCAGGTCCATTACGCGATGCTAAATAACCATATTGTTTATTACTCACGGGGATCAGTCAAGAAAGCCATTTCGATTCCTGGGATGCAATTTGTTTGTTTCAAAAATAAATGCTCTTTTTTGGTATTCTCGTAATTGATCAATTCGAACCGAATATGAGGAAAATTGACGCGACATTAAATGAAATCATTTGGACCAATTTCTGAACTGAGCGAAGTTATTTACATCGTGAAGTTTATGCTGTGTCGTTCATTTGATGTTGAGAGGATCAGTCTGATCGCTTTTCGAAACACGTCTTCCTTGCATTTGTTAGATATTCCGATCGATATTGATAATAGATTATGTTTTTAACAACAATTCTCTAGATAAAGTTCCCTTAACTGGCATAACAAATATATGTGTAGTAAATATATGTGGCAGGCAGTTTTTTAAAAAATCTATCAATAAATCGCTACTTGATTTCCTTAACTTAATATCGCAACTGCGAGGATGTTAACTAGATCATCACATCACTTTCAAGCTACTAGCAGAGCAAGTCATATATAACATGAAAAGAGCTTTTTGTATTTTATTGCCCAAAATTTCTCAAGAAAATCATAATTGTTACTCGTTTTCGCTATTATTTGCACATTTCTTCAGGCAAATGCTTTTGATTGACACAAAAAAGTACCGATTCCAAGTACTATCATTCTCTAGAGACAGACGAAGGCTTATCCGGGTTCATATACCCTTATTGCTTGATATCTAAAATTTTAAAAAGCTTTGGGAAAATCAACTTTCGTTTGAATACACTGTACGTGAAGGAGCAAAGCTGAGCGATTGGCTTTGATGATGGTGTTTGTACAAATCTCCAATGTTTCATATTATCGAACATGATCAAGTTTAAAATGAGACATGCGTTCACAAGTGGGGCCAGGGATGCAGCCCAGACATGAGGCGTTAATCCGTTACGGAATTTGTTTCACATTTACTCGATCTCATTATTAGCTCTATAATGAGGTGAGAAAGAACGATGAAATTACCCATAGTAGCTGCTCTGAGCATAGACTGCCCAAACTCGATAGCTCCTCCACTCTTGAAATGCAACTTGAACTTGCACTCTCCAACCCAGTTACCATTTGGCTGTGCCCGACACTTGCCCTTGATGTAGTTGGCTCCGAACATGGGCTGCTCCAGTTCAACTTCACTCAGTGTGACAAAGGGAAAACTGAAAGACTGCATTTTCTCCTTTCTGTCCTTAGCATTGAAAATCATTCTATGAGTCGTCAAATATATCCGCCCTTTTTTATTCCCCAAGAATTCCGGTTGCTCCTGACCGTGGAACTCCATTGAGACATTATCGCAGAATAGGAGAATGCTGTTGAGCGTCAAAATATTATAACGATTATAATTTCACAATTTTATCTAAAATACCTCTTCCCTTAATTATGAAAGTTGTCAATAGTTTCTCTTTTTTCCATTACAATTTATTTTATGTAACTGGCATCAGCAAATGTTGGAAATCAATCTATTACTTTGTTTATTTGTAGTTAAGCAGTCTATAATCAAGATCACAATTTTATAATAGGTTCCATCGTTTAATTGATAAACAAAATACTTCATATTATTCAAATTGTCCATTACATGGCTAATTGTTAATACTCAATACAGGTCAACGATGCAGTCATTCAAAGTATACATCATCTGCCAATACGATGTTGTGAAATCACACATCAATGAATCCCTTGAATAAATTGGTTCATGTGATGCTTCAAAACTCGAGGTGAATCTCAACGAAATAGGCCAGTAACAGTTAACAAGAGTCATAATTTAAATGAACTGAGAATTTCAAAAGTAAGTTTTTAAGATTATCTCTATGGTAGAAGATCTGATTGGAACTAAGAAAATTGCCGACAAAAAAATATTCTATAATGATATCTCGGATCAATTGTAATCCATGTGAATGAATAATGAACAAAATCGTAGAACAAGTGGCAAACGAACGCCTCAAAATTTCATCACATCAGTTTCCCAATCGTGTAGTATCAGAAGCTGTCAAAAGAGCCATCCAGGAGCTCATGAAACACGTTTTCCAACCACCAAATACTGTTGTATTGTTTAACCTTCAAGTTTAACTATTGAACAAGTGGTAATTGAAGAATTATTGATGAAACAATTTAACAACGCTGTTGGACAAGGCCACGTCGTTACCAGATTACATTTAATGACGCAGTTTGGATATACACAATGTTTATATCAACGTGAAAATATCAACTCACCATTCCCCGGCGTGCAGAAGCACACCGTCATTAGCGTGCGCCGTGTTCAGCGACATAACTTGGATAGGTATTTATAAAAACTCAACAAAAAAAACAGATGATTCGAGATTTACGCAAGAAATTAAGAGAATTACCAGTGTTTCTCGTCAGTGTCTCAGTGAAAACTGGTATCCACTTGATCAGCTGATTCATAAATGATAAGGCGGACATAGTCACAGTTGCGCATGCGCCGTAAACATATAGACGACAATAGTTACTTGTTTGAATGCTTGTAATTCTGATCCTCTCATTCTGCTTGTAATTACCGTTTTATCAATTTATCAGTCAATTAAAATAATCATGGAAGCCTTCATGATTATTCAATTGAACTTCCCTAATTTTCTTAAAATAATTTCAGGTTCATTGTTCTGAAGGATTATATATAACAGACACGACAAACGGTAGGCGAATGTGTACTCTCTGCAACATCCCCTTGAGATCCGGCAAGGTGGTAAGTAGATCGCGTTGCTTTCGATGTTTTCGAGTTTCCCGTTATCTACAATAGTTACATTTCGATGAATAATAGACTATGTAAAATAAGTGTTTTGCTTCCATTTTCTAGAAGAGACTATGTAAAAGGATTATCTGGCGGAGAAAAATTGATCGTCTCACAGGAAGCGAACTCTGATTTGACTCATAGATTTTGAGATATCTGACCGAGACTAACAAAACTTTGCCAATAACAAAGCAACAAAAATATCAAATTTTAACGTAGACAAAATATATATGTTATCGATAATAAAAATTGCTCAGGTGAAATCAGAACATCTTCACAGTTTCCAATAGAGTAATTTTACGCAGCATGATTTATATAGAAGTTCGACAGCAGCATAATCGAGCTCCTATGACTCAAAATATTGATAAAACTGTGGCTCGTGTACCTATGGATGGAATTCGTTAAAAAAAATTGTAATTACTTCAAAATTAATTGAATAAGTAGCCATGGAATGGAATACAGTTACTGGAGCTTACAGGTTTTCCTTACAACTTGTTCTTTTCCTCGAAAAATGAACTTGAATACTAAGTGCAAATATGAAGTTACCACTCAGATACTATGGGCTGCGAGAATGAGGAAATGCGACAAGGGTATTCAAGGTGTTGCTCGCAAAAACCGTCCGGCGGGCTTTCCCCGGTTAGGTACTTATAAAAATCTTTTATGCAGAGCTAAAGAATATTTACAAAACGGTGCTCATGTTAATATCCCCTAGATTCTAAAATATATACAAAATTAATTTTACTCTGTTGACTGGTAAATACATGAATTGGTACATGTGTTGTTAATAAATTATTTATTTTCCAGTCAGCCTTGTATGAAAGGCGCAATTGTTATACATGTATGTGCGAATTAATTGCGCTTCTTCGAAATTTTGACTGCCACTAATGTGGTATACATACTAGAGTTCCTGTTCCGTGACGAATAATCGCATATTTCTTAGTTCTAACAAACGTTTGAGCTTTTGTCGATCTAATGTCCAACTTTTTTTTGCATTCGTCATTCCCACATTTGGAAATACGAAACGTACCATGCGACGAGCTAGGTTGTAACACTGCTCTGATGAATACCTCTGAAGCTATTAAGGAGTGGGCAATTTCCCCCAAGAAAGAAGTGAACTTTTCTCCCTGGGAGAATTTCCTACGAAACGTGTATTTTGGTTTATTTTTTCCATCACTTGTAACATCTTTCAATCAAAATCATAAAATTTGAAATTTGGAAAAAGTCAAATTTAAATTCGAATATCTGCGCCAATTACTGAGCCAGAGAGTTCATTGGGTGCTCATTTTTACTATTTTCCCACATAGTTTTAGATGAGAAAATAATATATTCAGTACGTATCGTTTACATCTGAATTCGCCCAGCCTCACTTTTTCTTAGATTTTCGATGATTTTATTCATTGCGGCTAAAAAGAATGACTAAACTGGAATGCATTCTACAATCCGTAAGTGAATTTTGGAAGCCATCATTGCCAAATTGTACATTGTCAGTTTTACATGTGCATCTTCAGGTAGTAGACAAGGCAACCTTGCTGCTCAGAGAGTACGGGCGATGCGGCGGTCACCAAGTAAGTTATCTCGGATGGGAAAGACACACATGTGCATGATGATTAAGTATAACGTTTTTTTATCCTACTATGTACTGGGACCGAGATCTCAAGAGTCCAAATGAATAAAATGAGATGGCCTCCTCTTGAACAACGTGTAGTGGTACGCATACTAACTAGCTTACTAAATTTTGATCGGAAGAAATACAAGTAAAATGGTTTGTAGATTATTTGGGCGGTATCTGTCGAATGTAAAACAATTACTGACTTGTTCTGTTAGCGTCAAGTAAATGACGATAAGTGAACTTTTGTAGTATTTTTTAATAAATAAAGGTTCAGAAGTGCTGCTGATCTGTCATTTTAAAAAAATATTGAAATGGATCAATTATCGCAATGAGATTTTCTTCTCGAAATACGCAACTAGATATATTTAAAATAAAAAAACATGAAGATATATAATTAAATATTTGCCATTACATTCCAGAATCCAGGAGTGAAGTTTAAATGGAATTTTGTGATTATTGGAATTCCATATATATATTTGGAATTATTCACGTGAGACCATTGGTGAATTTCGTAAAATCTCCAATGAACATTGATATCCTAAAGAATCTAACAACTTCACCACCAAATTGAACTTAAAAAGTATTATAAATAATGTTGTTGTGTATTTTTCAATCGTTCATGAATTTAAATTTTCAAGGTACTACATCGAACTAGTAGAGCTCTTTTACCCAAATATAGTTTATGCACACATTCTAAACCAAAGACTTAACAGGCTACATCTTCAATTGAATATACACGAGACACATAGAAACTAAAATCGGCAGTGATTCATCTGGTTAAACTCGGAAAAGTATCCTAATACTTTTCAGCAGTCCTAAGTGGATCATAGATCCCAGTCTTACGTGATTATAAAATTCTACAAACATCATTAACAATGGATTAACGAACGAACAAACGAAGGCACATCGTCGAGTGCTTCGAGCTTCTCTTAAATAGGAAAATCAGTAATTTTCCGAGTATTTAATCCTTAATCTATCGCTATACATAAATACAGAAAACCTATATAATACTCGTAATAAAAGTAATTCATAAATGCTTCACGATTACGATAAAAAGTCTACGTTTAACCTTTGTACATATGAGTACGTTTACACATTGATATTTATACATATTTTTCGTTTATCAAAGAGGACGAGCTCTACGGAGAGCTTGAGCCGAAGTAAGGGTGCTGGAGCGCTCGAACCGCCGTTAATCTGATGTGAGGATCAAAGGTGAGCATGTTGGATATTAAATCAATGCCAGAGGGACTGAGCTGAGGCATCACGATGCGAAGAGGGGTTGCCATTCTTTGGGGAAATGCTGTGTAACTCAGAGAGACGTTACTGGGCCATTCGTCTCGAGTTGGTGTTCCAATGATTCTAATTTAGGGAAACAAAAAGACACTATCTATTACGGAAATGAACAAAATAGGCGATGAATCAAACATTAAGCCGATCACACCCCAAAACCATCATATGAAATCAATAAAAATAGTTCTTTCCATTGTACGGTACACCATACAAAAACTATAGTTGACGTTTTGTTAAAGATGGATTGAGTATTTGCAAAGAAAAGTATTGAAATCGTTTGAATTTTAAAATACTTCAAGGCGAAGTTTATACGTATACGCATTGGCAGTAAAGGTGCACAGTGGCGTATCCTTTTTTTATATTGAAATGGCTTGTTAGCTTGTTGAAATATTTTTGCGGCATCATTTTTTGTTGAAGGTCAAACAACATTTATTTCAGAAAATTGCAAATGTTACGATGATATGGATCAAATGCTTGGTTGATCTCCTGAATCAATAAGTACAGTGAATACCGAACATTTGGATTTTTTTTTTAATATATTGGGGGAATTTTGGGATATAATTTTCCCTTTACCTCATAAAAGTTATTCCCAACCGTTACTACAATATGTATCATATAATATCATTCCTAGATTAAGAAACAATTTTTAAGGCACTATGAAAATAAGAATTGAATTTCTCTCAAACCGTGCCATCGTGCACTTTTTCAGACTAACGAGAATGGTGTAACTTACTTGAAGATTCGATCAAGTTGGTCTCCTTCACTAGTCCCAGGAAATAACGGTTTTAGTGTATTTAACTCTGCTAAAATGCATCCAATGGACCATAAATCCACAGGGGTAGCGTAGGAACACCCTAAGAGCACCTCTGGAGCTCTGTACCATAGGGTAACAACCTGCAATCATAAAAAAAAAAAAAATCAGAACATCGCATTGGATCTAGAATATGTGCTATTAATTGTACTTTAAGGAACACTAACCCGTGTAAACCTAATATCATTAGTTAAATTTTATGATCGCCACCTTTCCTTGTATTGAAATGAAATTATATGGGATAAAGAACTTTGTACCAAACAATTATTGAGCAAATATACCCGAGAATAATAACAAGAGCCAAGGACAGAACGGTATTAATAAAATTCATTTTTTGATGATGTCATTTCAGCTTTTCTCTTCCTCTAATTCTGAAGCAGTAGAAAATTGATAGTGAGAAAATGAGCATTGGAAAAATATCATCGACATTTGTTTTCTCTGAAATTGTTCATATTACAAAAAAAAAAAATAACATTATATGTAGAGACTGCTAAGTTATTGAAAAGCTAGAGCTCCAAGAACGGTACAATATTTCATGGAATCTTCATACTTCACAATCTGTTTTTAAACTTATTATAATTATAAAATATAATAAAATAATTGAATGCCGTCTTCAAGTAAATTGAATGACTGGACTCTTTGAACATTTTTGAAATTTCTTCTTAATTCGAGATATTCAATACAAAACTTGTTTCATAAGCCAACAATAGGAGGAGTTTTTATGAAACAAGCAAAAATGATTCTTCGTATAACTTGACATACCCCCATTGTACTATTCAAATTACTTGAATTAAATTTGAGGCGCATCATATTGCTTCGTATAGTATCACGTTCCATGGAATTTGTATGGCGGATGATCTGGTAAAATACAATGAATGATGGAATAGAAATAAACAACACATTGGTAACGGAATTAGAGTTAATATCTTGCTGCGGATTATGAAACACATCATGATTCCTTAGTTTAATTACTGAACGTTAAGGAATTCCTATAATTTCTAACCCTATACACCCGAAACTCATATCTAGAATACTCACAACAGAAGTGAGCCTCATTTCAAAATCATAAGTCTTCGCCAGTCCGAAGTCGGCGATTTTGATTCTCCCCTCCGAGGTGACAAGAATATTTTGTGGCTTCAGGTCTCTATGAATAAGCCTATGACTATGCAGAAAATCAACACCAAGGAGGATTTCCCTAGACATTTGTTTGATCAAAGAGGGAGGTACCCCAGATGGTGGGCAGGCCGAGATGAACTTGGCAAGGTCCCTTTCAACATGTTCAAAGACGAGCCACAATGTCAGTCCCTTGTCAGGTTTTTCGATTCTTCTTGTTCTTTCGCTCCTATCAGGAGGCTGCATATACGTGCCATGACAAACGTCTAAGAGCCTCACGATATTTGGATGCTCGAATCTCTCCAATTGTTTGAGGCCGGCAATTTCCCTCAGCGTTGATGTAGGAAGACCATCCTCAGTCAACGAGACTCGCACCTTCTTCAGAGCCACTACTTGACCACTCGAGACATCCTTAGCCTTGTAGACAGTTCCATATGCTCCATCACCAATTTGAGATAATTCCTGATAATGGGCATGCTCACCGACAAAAGAAGGCTCCAGGGAACCGTCAGCCTTCCTCCCCATAGTGGATTGGACCAGGCCGACGGTTCCCGAGGTACTGGGCACTGACTCCTCAACTTCCAGCCTATCGTCGTCTTCTGGAGTTGTGTCAAGAGTCTCCTCGGCTAGGAGATTTGGCTCTTCGACTTGGAATTTCTCTTGCTCCTGGAGTTTGCTCTTCTTTTCCAATGGCGGGGTTCCAGGCGGAGGCTCCGAGCTTGGTAGCCGTCGTCTCTCTGCCATCACAACATCTTTTTAAGAGAGCTTCCCTGAAAATACAAGAGTTTTAATGAATTGTAGGGAATTTGAAAAAAAACTACGTGACGCTTTGAATTTGATTATCTACTTATTGTAGAGATATTACTTTAAATGAGGGATTAATTTAAAAATGAATCATTTTGTTGTCAGATAATGCAAATGTTTGTGCTTAAAGTGAGGTGCCTCCAAAAATATGAGATTGGTTGATTCGCAAACTTCTGGGTATGTTTATTTCAGAAAAATGATAAAACGTGAACAAAATATGCTATGGGATTGCTTGAATTTAGGGATGTAAACGTAAAAAGTAAGTACAGCTTATGGTCTAGTTAACTCTTTGAGAAACATGATGGAATCTAAAAGATTTGGAATATATGAAACATATGAGCGCTGTTATAGAGTTTGTAAATGAATGAGCGATTAATGACCAGGAAGAAATTTACAAATATTGAGTGTTTTTCTCATGGATTGTGACGATATTCTAGCATGGTTTATAGAGAAAGAGGTTTTCATAAATTTATAAACCTAGTTCCATCATTTTACTACCAAGAAAAATCAGATCTTCGTTGTGATTCTGTTAATTTCTCTGGATTGTTGTCATAAAATGATAACACATTGTTTAATGATTTTTTTTAAAAATTGTTGTGAAGTGTTTATTCAGTTTTGCGGATTTATCGGATCAATATCTCCTAATCATTGTTACCGTTAGAAAAAAGGGTCTCTCGATTTCAAAAAATGTCTCTCGATTTTTCGAACTTATTGTTGCTTGAACAACGTCTCGTGATTCACTATGGCTTTTTGTGGTAGAATGAAACGTTCAGAAGCGAACGGGACGACAGGTAACATCTGCTGCATTCAAAAACATACGTATCACCGATACATACCCGAAAATCGTATTTTTTATTCAACATCTACCACCTCTGGAAGGAAGAGGTTTCATGATCATTTTCATTTATCATAATTTTTTTTCCGATATTTGCCGTCTTGAAAGTAAATTAGGAGTAATGGAATGATCAGAAAAGGACAGTGGTGAAAAAACTAAGAAGTTGTATTTTTAGAAAACCTTCTAATGATAACTCTTGTTAAAATTCCAAATGATAACTACAAATTTTGGAATTGATGGTTGCTTGAATAACTCGTCTTGTGATTTTCTTCGACTTTTTTCCTGGTAGTCTGAGGCGTCCAGAAGGAAACGGGAACGAAGGTAACATCTGCTGCATTAACACCTGCCTCTATATTCCATCATGTTCCTCAACCCAGCGACCTCTTTGTCTACCCAGTACGAAATATACTCAACGCTCGGCAAACAACGTTTGGTCTACCGTCAAATAAATAGACCTGGAATGCCGAGATGTAAGAGGAACAAAAAAATATTCTTGATAACATCGTTACCCAATAGGAAGTGCACCCGTGGCCTGAATCACTTTTCCCTCTCATCATGAATGAAATGAAATGGAAATAACAGAACCTCCCGTTTTATCAACTTCCGGCTTTGATAATCCGGGTTTTTCGATGAGTGGGGAAAAAAGAAGTAGATGAGTTTCACTTCTGGGAAATGCGGAAGTCAGGCATTGGGATAAAATTGTGGATAATGAAAAGAATTTTTGATTTTACGAAATACAAGCTATAGTATAGTCAATGTGCATCTTCAGCAGCATTCTATTCCGTAGCAATTAATGTAAATAAATGCTGGAAAAATCCTGTCTTAGGCGGTAGGAAGTGTCGCTACTCCTGTATTAATTGGAATTATTTGTCGTTAAGAACCATGGATCTTCCAGTAAAGAATTAAATGTATTCGTGCATTGATGCAATTATAGTGCGCACTTGTCGGAAAATTCAGACACTGTCCACTATTCATTGATGTAGAATCGGTGATTTTTCAGGAAAGATCAAAGCTATTTAGGAGGATTATCACACAAAATTTCTGCCACGGGATTTCCATATCACTTTGTCAACTTCCTGGATTACAGACCAATGACTGGGAAAAATGACATTGAAGAATGCAGTCTTAGGACTTGAGCTGAAAAGATTTAATGAAGGGTTTCGTGAGCGTAGAATCATTCATACCTTCAAAGATCCAATTACCGGACGTTCGCCCGTTACCGGATACTTGGATGCTTTACACCATCTAATGGAATATTAGAAATGTTTCGAGTTATTGGAAGGCATCAAATGAAATGGACAAAATAATTAAATGTCTTCGAATTTTGCCAAGTCTTCGTGTACTGATTTCTTTTATATTATCAGCATCGCGTATGGCGTGCTGTATATGATCGCCAAGGGAAACAGCTGAATTTTTCGATGAATATAGCAAAAATGACAATGTTTCCAAGATTTCCATTACATCCTTCATCAGCGGTCACCCCATTCTCTGCACATTCTTCAGTTGTATATGGATAGAATCGCTGAATTTTAGCTTTAGTTTCAGCTGCAGGAATGTGCAAGAGCCTAATTTTCACGAGAACGTCTTTGACAGTGCATAGTGCGGGTGGCAATATATATAGTCAATATATATATTCAATATATATATTCAATATATATATTCAATATATATATTCAATATATATATTCAATATATATATTCAATATATATATTCAATATATATATTCAATATATATATTCAATATATATATTCAATATATATATTCAATATATATATTCAATATATATATTCAATATATATATTCAATATATATATTCAATAAAATATACATAATTTCTGTATATGAATATTCGTTCAATTTTTGAATTTTGAAGAGACATACGAAAAATGATTTTAATGCCATAGGATTTTATCATAGATGGTGTGATTACTATCACAATGGAATGCATAACACGTGACAATTGTGATCAAGTCGAAGAATCTCATTCTCATTAACTCAACTGCATCGTCTAAATGGTTTTTATTCAAAGTAAATAAACAGAGAGAGTTACTTGAGACATTAGAAAAAATTCCCTCGGATATTTCAATCTTCGAAAATACTTTCGAGAATATAAATATTGGGGCGATAGAACGGGTTAAAAATTCCATCAGTATTAATCGATGAACGCATTCATGGACTTGTATGCATTTTTATCTAAATCAGATTGATTTGGCTTTTTCACGAAAAACATTATTAAATTTTTCCGTTCCTCTTTTGAGATCCTTATCAAGCAAAATTGATAACTAGCGTATATTCTAAATGATAATTAAGGCGCATATTTCAGAAGTTTCCCGTGAAATGTCCCAAGTATGATTCAACTCTGGTGGCGTGAGCCCATCTTGAAATTCGTTATATGTACGTAGACTGAGGTAATTCCTTAAATTATCTTTCATACTAGAGCTACGGCACCGTGGGAAGAAAAACCAGTTGACCTTTAATTTTCCCCTATTTCTTCGTCTGTTTACTCCATTCTCTTTACCACTACGAATAGTAAAGAGCAATGTAACTCGAATAACAACAGATAGAAATGCCAACAAACCATTGACAATGGAATGTTGGTGTTCAGTTGTACGTAAAAACGGTTTATTATAAAATTTCAATTGATTATTTATGTATAACGTTAACAGCGATTTTATTATTGCTAGTGCTTTGTCGTATTGTGACACAATAATTTCGCTCCCTATGGATAACCATAAAATTCAGTGCTCGAATATATTCCAGAAATAATAACTTCCCGAAAAATCGGCGAGTTAAAAAAAACGAAGGTCAACGGAAAGGCTTTGAATAATCTCTTCTCACTAATTAAAAATTGCAGTTAAATTTAAACCGCCTCAACTTTCAGCGAAAAAGTAACTACCGATATTTTATTAGGTTAACTATCAAAAACCTGTCACAACAGAGATGAACACTTTAACAATCTTTATTTATTTTCTAATGATATTCTTGCCAAAGTTTTCGATTATATCAGTACTATACTAACCGTAAAATTAATACCTAAGTTCCTAACGATCGGTTTATACCTGAATGATTCGTTGCTGCTAAATTGGATGAATGAACACTTGTTAATTCTTTATCGCATACCTGAACAATATAAATTGGAACAACAGTTATGGAAGGGCTCGAAATTCCTGCGAAAACATTCTTTTGACATTTCTCAGTAAGGCTCTTGAAAGCCGCGATAATCGCCGAATCGATAAAGACGTCACACTCG
The DNA here is from genome assembly GCA_026005395.1 of Asobara japonica. Lineage (NCBI taxonomy): Eukaryota > Metazoa > Arthropoda > Insecta > Hymenoptera > Braconidae > Asobara > Asobara japonica. The sequence goes on from BQMI01000577.1 coordinate 4,230,873, forward strand.
ACATTGAAAACCTCAACTGCTAACTCAAACGAACATGTGACTCGATCAGATGCGACTATGGATTTAACACGTGATGTTATCCTGTGCCTGAGATGCCGCAAGCCCACGTGGTCGACTGCGGCCGGATGCCCCGCGGTCTCAACGGCTCTGCATATAAGTAAGCGGCGTCGTTGTCGTTATAAGAAAGCAAAGGAGAATTAAAAATCCAGGCAAAATTCAAGGCAATTCCAACAAATCCTACTGATCGCCCTACTCTTTGATAGCCAAACAATTTTGAAACATCACGCAACTTACCATCAATTATACGGTCACAAATCCACAATAAAATAACTAGAATGAATAAATAAAAACAATAAAGAGTATTATTTGTTCAATAAATATGAGATATACACTAATATCATTCACATCGAACTTGATTCGCGAGTTAAAATACAATTAGGAATAAGTGCTTTTGATTGAATGGAGTTAAGTGTCAGGGGCTTGAGTGATTAGACTGGGAGGACCTTTATTTCGTCTACTCCTCGTAATTTGCGTCCACGTCGGCCGGACGACGCTCTCGCACTGTGTCGCGCATATTCCGAAACATGAATGGAATGCTTCCACCTTTAGGGCCCAGGCCCGCGATGCACGATAGACATTGCTCTGGAATGAAGAGAGTGAAAGGAGCAGAGAGGGGGGAGCGGAGAGGAGAGCCGAAGGAATAGAGGAAGAAAGCGAGGAGTAGAGACTGGGGAGATTTCCAGGAGCGGTTGCAGATCGCAGTAGGGCCCTTTCCTTGTTTAGCCATGCAAAAAGTGCATGTATGGAATATTTTCATCTGATGGCAAGATATTCTGTAAAATATGCTATAGGCAATCTTATAGGGTTCCTATAGAATTGCTTCAGAGCTCTAGGACAGCTCCCATAGGATTTAATTCTGGTCAATTTTCGTAAACTCCTGATAAAATCCGAATTCTATAGGATATCCTACAGGATTTTTTCTATGGCAAATATTATTGAAGAAAAAAGTTGAAAAGTTTAATGAAACTTCACCTAATGGTTATTTTTACGATTAAGAATACGGAAAAAATCGGAAATTGTGAGCAATTATAATACATTTTATAGACTTTAAAAATTGGAAACAAGTGGAATATTTATGGGGTTCCGTTTTTTTTAATTGTATAAATTCTGGAGAATATAAAATGCTTGGAGAAATTCAACCATTTGAAAAATTTCGAAATTTACAGAAATGAGAATTTTGAGTTTCGACGATGCCAAAAATGTTGAGAGGAAAACTGGTAAATTATTACAATCTCGAGAATTTCGACCATTCCAACGGTTTTGAAAAACTAAAAGCTGTAAGCTGTAGGTATGAAATTTTAAAGTTGGAAAAATATCAAAAGTTAAAAAAAAAAAAATTGAAAAGGCAAAAAATTAAGAAAAAATCGAAAATAAACAAAGTGTGAACATTGTCAAAGAATTCAGGCACCAAAAATTTAAAGTTGTTGCCACATTGTAATGGTTTTTAAATCGTCGCTATAGGATGTTGCATTGAAGACTCGTAAAGGAATGTTATAGTTCCATAATTATCACTATATGGATTTATGAGGAAACGTGTGTATTTTCTCCTATTTTTATTGCTTGTCAAAAGTTTATTCAAACGACACTTTTTCAAAAATTGCAATGACATTACTCGGCTTCACGGTTTTGAATCTGTGTAAATGTGTATTTTTCTAATTGAAGTTTTTTCTAATAAACAGATCCCTATATTAATCGATAGGCAATACCCTCTTCCAGCGGCCCCCAGAACAGTATAATACGGTTTGGTGGATGTTGTCTAATATTCTCTGTAGGTCTAATTTCGTAATATTTCCTATTGATGAGGAATATTACCTCTCTCCTTTTCATAGTTGCTGATACTTGATGAATTTTAGTGGGATATTTATCCGCGACAAAAACGCCGGGTGCCGTTGATACCTTGAAACGGTTTGAGTAAATGTTAATACTTCTAGTAAATGACGTCTCTTGGTTAGTTGTCAATTTTCTTATATAGAGAGAACACAAGATTTAGAAACCTTTAAAACGGGGGCGTTAAATTATACGTTTCAATTTCTTCCGAAAAATTTTGTTATGTATTTTATTCTCAATAAGATATAAACGTGGTATCCATGTGAAAATTATTCTGAAATTTTAGAATCCCATTTGGCATCTTCGAGGAAGATACAAATTACTTAATCATCATTTTAAGTAACAACATTTAATTTTCGAGACTCCGTAATATCCATCTGATTCGTACATTTTTCATTTTTTTTACGTTTATACTTAAATTCCGGTGATATAAAACAATTAAGAAATCTGGTGATATTTCTGGAGGTGAGTTTAATAAAAATACAAGAGATTTCGTTATCCAAAAGAAATTACCATTTTTGTCTAATGTACGAGGAGATATTTGCACTGCATGCTCATTAGGTTTCAATCAGTAATCCTTTGCATTTACACGATTTCATAAATGTCTGCAATGTCGTTTCGTCGATATTTCGATGATCGGATACAGATGTTGGAGTGATACACTGATAGAATTCATTTGCCATTAACACGTCGTATTACTCATTATGGCAAAGTAATTTGTTGATTGTTAATGATGAATGTATACTTGATCCAAGTCAATTTCAACTGCATAGAACAATTCCGAAATGTCAATTGCGCCTACATACAGTGTTATTAAGGAAACAATAGGGTAGGAAGAGAATGAAATTTGGCGTTGAACGTTCCTTTCCCATTTTTCTTCCCCCCCCCCCCCCCCCGCCCATTATTCTTTTTCCGAACGAACGTATCAAGGCTCAGGTCGGTTCCGAAAATTTAGGATTCCAGGTTTTAAGGTCACGGAATGGTTTCAGAACTGCCCAGGTCAGCTCTAGCCGGTGTGTGTGTGTATGCAAAAGGTGCAGGGGTCTACGCGCCCGTCAATAAGAAGACCGCGCGGCTTCAACCAATCATATGTCCGAAGTTATGATAGTTATGAAAGGGTTAGAGATCAAATTTCAGTCTCCAAATTTGGATTACCCATTCTTGGCTAGGTCTCAAAACGATTCTCCGCATTTGGAGATTCTTCTCCACGGCCGTTGCGGGAATATCCGTCAAAAATTCTTTTTATCTACCGTTGAACACGTACGATTATGTATCTTTGAAAAAGGAGTGTAGAAAAGTGCTTTAGGAAATTGGAAATTGTATTATATCATGCCTCAAAATTTGATGACTGCGAAATGTTCTATATATTTCTTCATCAGTGCAACGTTGAGAGAGTACCACAAGTAGATTCATCTGATTCCTTCAACAGACTAATAGTTCTTGTGATTGAATCTACGGCCAATAAATATTAATGTCTCTGAAATCTCACAGCGCATCTCGTTTTCGATCTGCGCATTGTTGTTTCGTCCTCGCAATTTTTGTTGAATTTTTATACGGGTACCCCGATGTTTTCGCACTCGCGAAGGCTCGATGACGTCGTGGCTCTTGAATGACAACTGAACAGGAAATCCGTTTATGACGGTTGGGTATACTGTCTCCAGACTCTGCGGTGAGTACATATGCACAGAGAAGAGAGCAACAGGCGGTTGAGTTATCTGAAATGCCGGTGACCTCGCTCAAATTTCCTGAGACTGGTTTCGGGATTTTTTTTCTTCTTTTTTTTGGGGGGGGATTGAAATTGTTGGAATTCCTCAGGGTGCGGGGGTGCGGCGAGTATGGAAAATTGGAATAGACGAGGATGAAAAAAAAATGGAGGGAGTTCACGAAAAGATGTGTGGGAGCGTTCTCCAACATTCAATGATTTATTATTGATATCGTAGTTATGGGAGGCATTTCAAAGGATAGAGAAATGGATGGGCTAGACGGAAATTTCTTCTTTACGCTATGTCGAGCCTATATGGACGGTGGATGTGAGAAGGTATTTACGTTACCAGCGATGAGTCACAAGGAATTGTGTATAAGTTGGGTGAACTTGGACCATTTGAGAAATCGAAATAAACGGACAACCGGCGGGATGAATACGTGTGATCCATTGGGGCCATATAAAAAAAGTGCAAACTTGCACTCTCTGACCAGGATTGATTTTCCGAGCAGGTTTGTTGAATAATCAAATGTCTTGTTACCAAATGATTTAAAGGAAAAATCGTATTGAACTTTTTTTAACTTCCCGCTTTTTCGGGAAGTTATTGTATTCCCCCCGAAATCGAAATTTTTGTTCCCGCCTAGGAAATGGTGGTTTAAGTATACCAAAATGATCCCCAACAAATTCTGAGACGATGTATGTGTGTGTGTGTGTGTCTGTTTGTCCGTATGTGTACAACTTTTGATCCTGGATTTCTCACGAACGAATATCACGATGAAAGTTATTAAGGTCACAATCGAAGCGTGTCTATGTAACTTAGAGGTGATTAGATTTTGGGTGAAATTCGTGCAGTATATATATTGTTATTAACAATTTCAATTGTTTATAATGTTCTATTGCATAAACTATTAGTTAGCGTAAACTTTATATGAGAAAAGTTGTTCCCCATATAAAAATACGTATTTTATGTGGAATGACCTTTTTTGACAATTTGCATAATTAAGGAGTTGTGACCGTCTCAGCAATTATGTCTGTAATGAGTGAACGAATGAACACAGGGCTGTCACGATGATTCCAATCGAAGCGTTTCCGCGCAAAATCGAGCGGTTAACACTTTGGATAAGATTCGTGCAGTATATGCAGGGTTATGAACAATCGTAATTCTTTATACTGTTCCACTGGATAAAATATTAAATGTATCGGGAATCTTCACAAGAGAGAATCATTCCTTATATGACAATACACCTTCTATATATAATAACTTTTTCCATAATTTGCATAATTAAGGAGGTGTGGTTGGCTGAGCAATTCAACATGCTTTTCCATATAGGTTAGAACATATCGCGAGTTGAACTAGAATATGCATGGCAAATGGATATGTTGATAATTGCGCGAATGATGTCAAAGAGCGTGATAATTAAGAAAGTACAGAGGTAGGAAGGGTAACTATGCGGATGAATTCCAGTTGAATATTTGTATGGGGCTTAAAAATCAAACTGAATCGGTCGCGTGCAGTAATCATTAGATGCCAGTTCAATTATTGATATCACTGTTGGGTTTGTTCATCACCATGGTTGCGTTCTTATGTTGTGCTGAAATATCAAATCGGGAAGTTTTGTTTGTGCCCCGTACGGGGCACACACATTTGCACACCACTAGTTTTTTACAAAATCGGACAAAAATACGCAAATTTGGCTAAAAACTCGAGTTTCCTCCATCATTTTCCACTAAATCACTTGTTCCATTTTTGGGAACTGAACCACTAACTTCGTGTACCTGGAACGTGAAAAGGTAGAGTTGGAAACATTTAAGTATTAGGGGGGTACTCGCGGTTGTGGCGCCAAAAAATTGACATTTTTTTCTCGTAAACCATTGAGCTGTTGAAAATAGCGATTGATTATGTGAAAATACATTACTTAAACTTGAATTAGTTTTTAAAAAAAGTTGAAAATATCCATTATTTCCAAAGTTGTGTCCCGTCGAAGTGATGTTCTTCCGAAAAACATGGGCCGCGGTGACCAGCGCTATGGCAATCTGGTTCGTTTGAAATAAAAAATTGAAACGGATTTATATTTATTGAAAGATTATCGAGTGTTTAATCGAAGGATGGCGACCTATCGAGGTTGAACGTTCGATTTTTGTTACAAAAAAGTGCTCGGTTGTCAGCTGTAAAGAGAAAAGTTTTGTAAAAAAACATGAATCTTTCGATTAAATACGGGATTATTATGTATTGTTCAGTAGTTTTCGAGTAAGAGCGGTCACCGACTTTAAAAATGGAGTTCTGAGAAAAACGTGTTCAAAATTTCAAATTACTTGTATGAAGATGATGCGCCTTTCTTTCAGCCTGTATATCTCATCCGGTTTTCACTGGATCCTCTTAAAATTTTACAGACACCTTTCTGAAAATATATACTCTAAGAAAATGCAAGAAAAAAAATTGATTCTTTGAAAGTGCGCGCCTCAAATGACCCTCGAAACAACAATTTTGTACAAAAAAAACCCGGAACCATCCATCGTTTTTCCTGGCAGGTTCATCCTAATTCATCAAAAAATATTAGGGAATGCTCCTTTCTTCCAGCGACAGGAAGATTAATTAAGACAAGCGAAACATTTTCAAAGAAAGAAGAAATGTGGAAAATCTCTAATGTAGACCTTCTCAGACCAGGCCTTTGGTTGATCATAACAATAGGCACGCACACGTTCATTTCCATTCAACCAGATTGAACGCAATAATAATCTAGTAGTTTGAGCCTTTGAATGATACAAAACAAGTTGAACAAAATTCACGCCGATGTCAAACCAATTCTTGAACATCAAAAATTATTCTTCTTGAAATTTTCAAATAATTGAGGCTATTAATTTTTGGTGATGATATTTGGCATGAATGAACCGAGTTTTGAGACAATTGTATAGATGGAAAGACAGAAAACACTTCAATGAAGCAAAAAACTACCAAATGCGTACGGACGCGGTCCACGATGAGTCGATTGCGCCAGAGTCGAGTAGGGATCCTTCCATATGCGTTTCATTAAATCGTTTACATTGCTCCAATGTGTCACCGGCTGCATTGTATACGTTAAAAATTTTAGAACGGTAAAAACAATGATTCATGAACATTTCCAAATATTAATTCTGAAATCACTTGGCAAGGGAAGTGACGTTGAGATAACATTAATCCTGCCCACTACTTACTTCGGCGGAGGCAGTACTTTCGAATTAGGATACATTAATGCATTGATTTTCATTTTAAACTAATAATTATAAACAAAATTTTGAGTGCAAAATTTATTTTTCAAACTTTCTGTCAATCTCAGCTGATACAGGTTTAGAGAAGAAATAAAAAAAATGTTTATTTTTTTGAACACGTTAATTGTTGGCCGCACAGACCATCATCATTCTTCCCAACGAGTTGGTAGAAAATTGCTTGTTCTCCAACCAGGCATTTTTGGTTTTCCTCCCACGCAACTGATGAGAAGCGAAGATTGTCCTCAACGTTAACCACAGAGATCTGCAAGTCTTCCGTTAATTAAAAATTGACAATGAGTTAATTTTAATGCAAGGAACAAATGCATTATTTATCGGTAGTTTTTTGGGAACCATATACACTCGCTCAAACAAAATAAAATCGTCCGTTGTAGACTGCAAAATAGTAATTGATGCTAGGAAGAGTAAGGAAAAAAAAACCAGAGGCACTATCAGAAAATTTTATTTGAAATTTGAGCGCCGAACTATCGAAATTTTATATACGTGAAGTTTTTTTAGCGTAAACAGAGGATGTCACTCCTGACAATCATGCGTCTGTCAATGGCACATGAAAATAGAAATTCAATTATTATTTACAATCTCAATCACGACGAAATAGTTCGAGTCAAGATATGTTTGCATCGCGAAGACTTCCCACGTTCAAAAGTTATCTTGATTATGAAAATTTATCGTCGTGCGAAAAATTCAAGTGAGATGTACAATTTTCGGATTATTTTATCGAAGGTAGAACAATTTTCCTTGTAGATTGATTTCAATATCACAACTTTCAAAATGACTGTGAGAGTATCCATGAAATTTCAATTTGGCTTCAGCAGGCCGTCCAGTTGGTTCGGAAGTCTTCAGGGAACAGCTGCTAGATCCATCGGGATGCTATAGAATATTTTTAAGTCTCCCTTCATCCCCATGACGAATAAAGTTAATGGATCAGTAGTTTGAATTGTTCATGCCTAGTGCCGCTTTCATGCTTTATTATAACGTTTGCTTATACGGATCTCGAAATTTCAATGGGGATGCAGGCGCTGCTCGGTTGAAGCACCACGAAATAGTTCTGGACACACCGCGTTGTCCTCCGCGGCCATGCAGAGCGGCATCCCTTGTAGGGTATGACCGCCTCGAATCAACCAAACTATATATTTTTCTACGCAAATGTATTCCAAAAACATACTTCAAACACATGCATTGGGAGTATAACGCATAAGGATTACACAAACTTCCTAGATTTGTAATTTTGACTCGACTCGATTGGTTAAATAATGGAGATAGGGAAAAAGCCTCTGAATACGCAAAATTCTGTGTTACATAGGGGGTCATTCAGGGCACATGGATCATATCGACATGTGCAATACGTCCTAGAAAAAGGGAGTTGAATGTGGGATGGAATACAAATTCGCTTTCCCCGTTGCGCATGATGAAAATATTGAAAATACTGGGGGAAGCCATCTAACTTAACGGATGGAATTTTCTTGGCCGAATACTTTGTGACAAAAATTATTGTTTTGATATGAATATATCATAAAATATTATGAATATCGGTAAAACTAATAGAACTTGACTGATGGGAGTTGACATACAAAATATTTCACAACTTTACTATTTTTTCTCTGTATCTACTTCCTTCTCCAAAAATTGTTACAGAATGGGCGCAGGTTGCTTGCAAGGTTTCACACGCCGTCTGCGATGCCCCATCCGCATTTTCCCCTCAATTATGAAGATTATAAACCAGTTATTAGACATAAAATGGGCGTTTCAACGCCTCTCCATGTGCCTATGGATTTTCGAGATATTTCGGTATAAGCAAAAACATTATTATGAATGAAACAAGTCAAGAGGTTTTGCATGCGGCATCACCGAGCTTGATGGCATAATTAGTGCATGAGAAAGTTCTTAATAAACATTTTAACTACATACACCCCTGGCGTTCTATTAACAATCTGCGGCAAATATTGAAAATTTCTATGAACGTGGAGATATAACGAGAAATCGAATTGTTAATTTCGTGGAAAAATCAGTAACTTTGCCGAATCAGGAAGTTAATAATTTTAAATGACCATGGGCAGTTGTCACGAATCGCTTGAATAGCAAAAGGTCGTGAGTGTCATGTTTCTCCGATTGTTCTAGGTACTCACGAATACTACATTTTTTGGGGGTAGTTAAAGTTTAAAATTAATGAGAAAGTTTTACAAAAAATGAATGAGTTTTTAAATAAAATTCAAAAAGCTACTGAACCGAGCTGACCCAAAATTAATACATACATACATATCTCATCACGGGAGGTAGGGGTCTTGGGTAGTGGTTAAGGTACCTGCCTTATTCCATCAAAGGTCCTGCGTTCACTCCTGGTCTCAGATGTGTGTCATGGTGAAAAATTTACTCACAAATTCCAACCGATAGCAAGAATATTCTGCCTGACCCAGCGACTGATCACATAAAATGAGACCGCACGTCGGGCGGGAACCGAACCCGACGCGAGGAGGGAAAGGTAGGTTCGATCATAAGCGTTTGATATTTTTGTGATATGGCAAACGTAATAGCTTGGCTAGCGAACATCGGTCCCAATTGCATTAGGTGGGTACTCGACTCTGTAGTATTACCCTTGAAGTAAGGCTTTGTGGTGGGACGGGTAGATGAATACGCATGGAGCAGAGTAGGACAAACAAAACTATACATCTCATCAAAAACGTGCCAGGATCTTCGTGCAAGAGCTAAGACGAGTAAAAGTTTCATGTTGCCACCCTTTTTATTTTCCGGGATTAGTGCAATAACTTTCCCTGTCGGTAAGATGAAGGGCGTGATTGCAGATGCAGAATCCAGAGAGATTTATTTCCACTCTTTTCTATTCTCAACCATATCCGTAATTGACCGCGCCCTAGTTACTCCATTCCATTCGTATACCCTTTCGGGTCTTTACGATTTGTTCCCATCCCACCCCCCTTTAACCCCACTGCACAGCATTCGCCCAGTTTGTCACTGGAATCGAGGGAAAACCATTGGAAAAAACCTCAGATTTGTACAGCTCGTTTCTGTTACGAAACTCCCGCTCGGTTGTGTCGTGTGAGTTAAAGCCTGAAAATAAAAAACCCCAAATACCGCCTCTGCCGGTTTTGAACCAGCGATCTCAGCCCCCCAATTCCAGTGCTTTAACCCGCACGGCCACAACCGTCGGTTTCTATTCTCAACCATTTTTCACAGAAGGCTAAATGTGAATTCAGATCATTGGAAACAATTTACTATCATCATGATGGAAGCAGTTTTTCATAATTCCATCTTTCAATACCTGAAACATTTCCTCTTCCGAGACTGCGGCAGATGATATTCATTTTTTCCCTGTCATCCCTGAATTGGGTGCAGTATCAAAGGTTTTCCATCAGACCCTTACCAAATGGCTGAAAGTCCGTCCCTCCAATTTCGATTGCCTTCAGAGTCGCTCTCACCGCCCCGACACATTTAATACAGAAATATGGATATAGCAGAACAGTCAAAAGTTAGATCCTTCTAAGCTATGAGCATTCAATAAATTATAGGAGATAACCACCCATGTATTCTGTTCGGAGACCAAATTTGTTGCAGGCAAAACTTCCTCCATTCGTACTCCAACATAGCTTGCGAGAACTTCCTTAAACCACTCCCAGAACTTACGACACCCTCGATGGTAAACTAAAATATGTAATATATACTTCCACTGTAAATATGGATGTGTGTGTCTTCTGTAAGGGCTTTTCTTACGGAGATATTTTTATCGATGTCAGGGCAGTCAATAAAAGTTAACACGAAATTCGGATCGTATACTTTAGTTAATTCATTCGGGAAACTCATTACACTTGTTAAGGTGGCACTCGCTTGATCCGGACTGTCGTAAACTCCACTCGATCCCTTGCCCGGCGTTCATACACATACACACACATCCTCACTCCAATTCAATCGCAACGGAAAATAAGGGTGGGGTATTAAGCATCTCATAGTTCGTAACAGTTTTTTGTCGAACGAATTGAATGTACATCGGGAAGCTAATGGTTCTACCTCTGAGGCTGGCTTCACCCAAATCCCATTTGGGGACCAATCGGCTTTGGGGATGATGTAGACTGCTTCGTCCCGCTCAAATTGACAATCTTGGTGTGTTGTTCATTTGCGACTGCCATATTTCCAATTTATCTTCACACAGTTCAAGGAGCACATCGGTCAATTTTTATTATAATTCTAAATCGTAACTGGTGACGAGCACCTAGTTTTCGGAACTAATGTTTCATATATTCATTCTTCGTTGCAATCCGCTCAACACGTGTACAATTCACGACATTAACCATCGTCAAAAGCACAATTTCATCGATTGATTTCATTGACAATATGTAGGTCAATTGTTGCTGTAAATGGTAGTCATGATAATTTTTTTCCCTCTTTTCTTAAATCACCTGTAACGCTCTGAAGTGACCTAACGGTCAGGCGCCGGAACTGGAAGTTTTGCATAAATCTCGCATTCAATCCTATCGTGGCTGCTTTCTGAGTGTACTTCAATTGGTTTGTTATTTGCAAGATTGTTTTTTTCGAGCATAAACCGTGTGTAATATCTTATAAACTATGCGCTCTATCTCGATATGTTCTTTAGATATTATCGCTTAAATGTTATTGGGATCAATAAGGAAATACATATCCTGAGTTGGAAGTGGTCGGGACATGGACCTCTTTGTTTTTTGCACTGAAATGAAAATGTATACGTGGAGAAAACTGCAAAAAATAATGCAATATCTATGGAATCTACGGGGAAGCACCTTCGAAAACAAGTATTAAGAGGATATTACAGTTTGAAAATATTATCTCAATAGCTTTTATATCGTGAACAAATCGATTTAGAAAAGAATGATAAACAAGTTGGTTGTTACAAATCACATTTTCACGTGAAATATTTCAGCACTTTTTCCGGGAAACGACTCTAGCCGGAAAAACAATCGTTCAGTTATTGAAGAAAAGTAGCGATCGGAGTTTCGTAAACAATATCGTTCGACACCTGAACAGAAGTAACATTGCCGAGACAATGATTTTTCGAGAAAACTTAGGAACAACTTATCCAATTTCTATCGCCAAGGTATTGGTGCGACTCATTAAGGGGCCTGTTCATCTCCTCTTAATTATATATTTGCTTTACACAGGGTGTCTGTTTTCTAGGGAATTCATACGCATATGGCTTATTACTATAGGTCTTATCAATAAGGAAATGCTAAAAAACATCCCAATACGCTAGATACAAAAATAGTATGGTATATAGCTGGATCCATAGTAAAGCAGTCTCAAGATTTCAAGTAAAGAAGAAGTAGAAGAACTGGCAATTTTGAGTCAGGTTTTGCAATAAATCCCGCGACACACTTTAGCTCAATTTTGTGGGTCTAGTAGAGTGTGAATTTTTTTAATTGTACTCCTTGAAAATTTACTGCGGAAGTACCTTGAATGAAACTACCAAACGGTAAATCAGTGGATTCCCTTGTGATACGCACAAAGATGCGCATCTGGGACTGTCTATCTTACAAAAACTGGAGCTTTTTACTATTCGCGTAGCGGAAATGAGTGTATTTAGGCCCTTTTACAGTACCGACCCCATCAATGCCCAAGTAGCTATTTCCCAGTTCCTCTTACTATGACTCAATAATCAGAGCCCATAGCAAGTAACGGACACCCTTGCACCCAGTTTCAAACAAAAAAACCAGTTGCGCTCGGCACGGCAGTATCGAAGAAAAATCCCGCTGAAACTGTCATTAGATCTCCACCACCAGATATGCGCAGGCGATTTATATATGAAGCCTAGACTGTGCCCACCAAGCACCAAAGAAAAAAGAAAAAAGAAATAGGAAACATTTTCTTCAGGTAACAAATAATTATCTCCCCCAATTGGCTCCTCCCAGTTCTTCCAAAAACGCCATTAACCACTCTGCGAAAGCCCATTTAAACCGCTCTCAACTTCCCATTGTCCATTGTTCCCCATATATTCATAAAAAAAACCTGGAATTTCCCCGCAATCTAATGGCTACGTAACCCCTAATGGTCCCTTCAGCCCCCGAAAATCCCCCTGAATGACATGGAAAACACAATCTTTGACACCATATACACCCCCCTCCCCCCTCTCAACCATTGAATTTCCCACAGGTTTTTTACCTGTTAACCAGCGTATACCTGTCCCATCAACGTGGCGACTTCTCCTCGCTTCGACTATAGTATACGATACCACCACGTTTTGGCCTTAGTGGGGAGAAGCTGCGTGGTGGCACCGTCTTCCTGGCGAATGCCCGTGGCCATCGGACAGTGCAGAGTGAACGACCGCAACGTTAACCCAAGTCCAAACACTCTCTATCATTATGTTTATCGCAAATGGTTAGGCTAAAAAAAATATGAAGTAAAGCCCTGTAATTATATGAGTTTTCCCAAAATTTTTAGAAAATTTGAAACAGCAGAAGAAATATAAAATGTGAATTGTTGGCTGAAATTCAATCCACCGATGTGTGAAATTAAGCTTTGTAATTAGACATAAAATGGAAAATTGTTATTTTTTAAATGAAAAATGCGGTGCCGTTATCTTTTTTTTATTCACAAAAGTGTTTGAAGTAACTGGAATACAGTTTTCATATGTGGGTCATCCGGTCCAAGAGTAACTGAGGCACAAGAATAATTCTGAACACCAGTGAAACGAAAAAGCAACTGTTTTTCATCGTAATAGACGAGTTGTATGGATGCTGTTTTTTTATTGTTTAATGAAAAATGGAGACCATCTGGTCCAGTGTGTTATCAAACATAAACGTCTTGGACTGATGATTAGATGCGTTAGGACCGAAGATGGCGGCAGTGGGATAGGTAAATCCAAATTTTAGTGAAATTGGGCCCAACTGGTGCCTGAAAATAGTGATGAGTTTAGGAAAAACTTTTGAAAATATGGGAGTTAATGGAGTTGCCGTGAGGATCATCCTCGTGAGTTTGGTGTACCAGTTAGCAGGTAAATGAATGTTTATCAGTGATATCAATGCTTGGTACAAACACGCTAGCAACCCGGATACTTGAATAACTTGCGGTCACTTTCTATGGTTGTCTCCGGGTTGCCATTGACGTCATTGGAAAGTAGATGAGTCAATGATGGTTTGAAATTTGAATTCATTGTGGCCACGATCCTGATTGTGCGAAAAATGAAAGTTTGGAGGCTGTTACAACGATTCATCTGGAAAAAATCATCAAAATAATTCCGCATCATGTAGGATGTTAAAAATTTATGAGTAGTCCCTCCTCAGATGATCACTCAACTAAGTGTAATTAGCGGTGTTGAAAAATGGTAACATTCAGCCTTTTCACTAGATTCCTGGAGAGTATTCTGAGGTTTAAGAGAGACATTCAAATTTGTATCACGACTTTTCCTAGCTCTCGTTCCGCTCTACAAGAAAAGTTTCTAAAAAATGTAACTATTTCCTTTAGATTCAACGATATTCCTTGGAAACCCAGTCAACAGGCAAGTTTGTTACGGTTGGCCATTTCAAACTGACTCATCAGCCCAGCTTTTGATAATCATTAAATCAGCTCAGTAATTATTAAGTCCGAAAGATACTTTACGACCTGCTCGTTCAATAAATTTCGTTTTCAATACAAAAAGTGGCTCATACTTTCTTGATAAATGGTTAATCCGCAGGGGAATTTGATACTGAATGCATTATACACTGTATATTCCATGCCACTATGTCAAAGAAAAATTGGTCATAAAATTAAAGACAATGTTATGAGTCATGTAGAAAGTTGAAAATTTTGCGTGATGATGCAGATTTAATTCAGCTTGACAGGCGTTACATTTTACTTTGCATCGGTATTATTTAGTTAAACGCAAAACCCGCATGATGAACCGCACTATCACTCTTGGCTCGTCAGAATGAATGCTGTCTGGCCTATTTAGAATTTGAACACCTGTACAATCATCGGAAATATCGTCCAAAGCGAAAGCCATTGTGAAAAACAGCCTAGAGCAGAGAATTCAGTTTAGTGTTCGATAATTCAGGGAGATAGAGAGAACTGTGCGGAACGGTAGTAAAATGCAAATTGCTAAGGCGTGAATGCAATACTAAGGATGAGAATGCGAACACTCAAGTACATTAGGGCCTCTTCAGTGCTTGAGTTCGATACCATAAGCGCACGTATCGCATCTTGGTTATGATTTGATATGAATACTACTGCGTTGTATAGATGAATTAGATTAGTTCAAGATGTATAGTCCACTTAGGGAGGATTCAATCTTATAAACTTCCAATCGAAAAACTATGGAAAATCGAAATGGTTCATACAGGTTTCACCATTGTCAATTTCCTATGGGATCCCTTTTGCCACAGCTTATATGAATCACATAAAACGAATTCGCGGTTGAAGTGAAGGAAAAGAAGTCGGAAGACATCTTTCGTAACTTGACGTATTCTGACCATCTTTTAATCTTTTTGTATCTATAGAATCTATTTTGGTTTCATTTTGCACAGGAGGGAATTACTGTACTAGTGCAGACAATTTTACGAATGTCGTATGAATGTCTCTAGGGATTTCCAGGAAATTTCGGGAGAAATCTCCGTAAATTTGGCCGTAAATGGCAGTAAAATTTGTTATAAGCGATGCTTTCTTTTTCCAGTACGCGCAAGAATTTTTCACTGAAATTTTTCTACGAGTATGTACACTGATCCCTCCGTCCTTCTCATCAGTGAATTTGATATCCGTGTAACAGCTTGCTCATCCACCGATTATGGGATCAATAATGGCTCAATTGAAACCTCTTAATGTATTTTAAATCAGAAAGAATTTCAGTGGAATTCATTCATAACCAAGTATCTGCAAAGCGGACGGAGATAGGGAAGGACGGTTGGAACAAATCTGGTCCTTGAGCTTGTTCCAAGCACTTCCTTTTTAACGCTCATAATTTAACAGCAAAAGGAGGTGGGGGGGGGGGGGGAGGGGGGTATCGCGGACCGACGCTGCAGCATTTTTTTGAGCAAAATGGAAAAAATCAAGTGTAGACAACCTCTGGCTAACCTCTCGCCAAGTTCCGTTAGGGAAAGCAATGAAGCTGGAGGAAAATAGTGAGAACTCAAAATATTGGGCATGAAAAGTTTCATCAGTCAATGATTATGAGTGGTCCCGGTATTTGCAATATTTTACAGAGCTTCATAGTTCGTATGCAATGACGGAAAGCGAATTCGAAGCAACTCGTCCGTCATTCAACCCCTGTCCTTTCAGCAAGTCTTATAGACAGCGGTATTACTCATAAAACCTGAATGATTCTCCATAGACCAAAGAACAGTTCATATTTTTAGTTTTTTGTCTATCTCAGTCAAGTCAAAATTCTAAATTGGGAATTTTTTTCTGTGTCCCCAAGATGTTTTCCCAACATCTTGAAAATTGGAGAAAATATTTCAAGTATTTCTTTGCAAACGAATTTCGACCAGAACCCAATGACTACATATATGATCAGCGTTTCGAGTAACACAAACATTCATCATTTTATATTCAATACAATTTTTCCTCCAAATGATTTTCTTACCTTGATCTCACCTCTGATCAGAAGTATTTAAAAAAATTAAATTTGTCGGAAATTTTGAAATAGGTAGCTTGAACTTCCACGAACAGTTGAGCCTAATACTTTATAAAATTGATCCTATTGGCAGGAACACCAATTTCGAACAGTTCCTCACTTATGGGGAGAGAAAAAGTGGGTGGGTTACTATTTCCAATGAAGTGCTATGTGAAATTGAATATATGGAGTTCGAAAAAAAAATACTGGGGGTATTGACACATCCGGCTCACCACACACCAGTTTCGTCATTCCTACTTTCGCCGTGTACGTCGCATTGTCCCGTGAAAGTGTCACAAAATTGTTAACGGTTGCATAGAATAGCCAACAGAATCGTGATGTGGACAATCATGAAAATTGCGCGACAATTTCACTCGAGTTTCTTTGAAAATGCAACGTTAAATTGTTAAGGTGGACTCAATCTTTAGTATATAGCGTAGAAGCCAATTGCCTGCATTATTATTAAAGAACATATTCAGAAAAATTGAACAGGAAACTTTATACAAACCTTCATGATTTTTCAAACAGTATTCTTTTCTGGAAGAATAAACTGTCAGTTTAATTGACAAATAACATATTCATATTCCCTTGAAAAGTCAAAGATCTCTTTAAGAAATGGTTTCAAGAAACACTATTCGAATTTTTTCGTAGAGAATTTCATTCTGGATCAAAAATGCTTTTATGACTTTCCTCTAAAAGACTTATGCTCGACATTAATTCCAAACTTTAACTTTTCGGGCTTTGGCAGCCAATGAAAAACTACCGAGCCTATATGATCCATAAACTAATCGGACCCAGGTTACAGGCAGATGCATCGATCGCAGCATGCTGGACCTCAATCACATAATTTTCCCTGAGAAATCCTTGAGAAAAAAATTTGCATCCGTATTTACTGCCAAAATGAAACTTTCATTACTAAATGTAAAATTTGTTACTCAGAAATGGAGTGTGAAAAAACCAGCTCCTAATTGTTAATCCAGACTTATGAAAAGTTTGGAAAAAACCATGACCCAGCGCACAATTTCACTACGGACTTTTTCTACTTCGAAGAGATAGCAATCCCAAGTGAGCATTGAAGTACATATTTCCGGTACGAGGCCGTAAAGCAATTTTCTGGCGACTGAGAAATATAACGATATCACTAAGCCCATTTATATAAGATCCGTATTCAAATATGCCGAAACGGGGAAAACTCTCAGAAATCCCAATAATTGTTGGTTTACCATTATTTACTTCCTGATTTAGTAGTTACCTATTACTATCCCTCTCCAAATTCTTCAACTTCATCGGCAACTCTAGTATTGAGTTACGCTTACTTCGCTAATCTTAATCAGATTCCGCATTCTATAAATCTAAAATAACCTCTCCTCCCCCCCCCCCCCCATGTGAAAAGTGTATTTACTAGAGACAATCTTTTTTCATTTTCATTTTCTAGAGAAGACAAAAAAGGAATTTAGCATTGACTCAACAGGCGCATTGGATAGCATTAAATCGCAGTGCGGAAAGAGTAAAGATCTCGAAAACTAGGACCGGGCACGAGGGTGGTTTCATTTATTTTATTCCTGCTCCGTCGGTTCTATCACAATTGAGTTACTTGATTCTCGAAATCCAGAAAAATGAAAGAATCGGAACTATCAGAGCAGCTCTTATTTTCGTTGGCTGCGCTTCGTATATACAGACAATTTGAAGTTAATCCATGGAGCATTATGATTCTCCTTCTACTGCTTCGTACTTTCCTCGTCTAGGAATTAATATTTCTTCCCACACTTCGAAAATTCGTAAAAGGGCAAATCGCCACTGCCAAATACAATATCGCATCTGGTGTATGGGAATTTCCCTTGCGTGATTTTTCGGTCCTCAGCTACTTCTTCTCTTTTTTCTAGCTCAATGGGATAAGCCCAATCGGCAGTTGGTCTTCAGCTACGTCTCAGAGGCAAACCCCACGCGTCTTTAATCCCCCGTGTTCTCCATGAGACACTAGACAATTTTCGATATTTTAGCTTTCGTCAAGAATATGGCTAAACCATGATACGATGCATCGGAATTTTTAAAGCACAGTCGGAGTACTTAGCTCCGACCTTATCATTTTTTTTTCAGCCTTTAAAAAAACGCGTGGCTTAATTAACATATCACATGTCATATAGACATACTGGAAACGTACCCTAGTTCCTCGACATTTTTCCTACCAATTCAAGGCAAAATTTTACATCATGGGAAATTGACTTTTTAATGAAGAATTATTTCACTGGGTAAAGGAACCCTGGAAATACAATGAAGTAATGACAGCGCGGTATTACATTTGACTTGTAAAAGGAAAGCTTCAATTTCTCAATTACGCAATTAAGGTGATAGTTGAATGAATGTCTTTGAAATGGATCAATCATGGAGAAAGTGGACCAATACAAAACAGAATTAGAGGTTGTTTTTTAATGCCTCTGTCTCTATAACAATCGCTAGAATTGCTTTTAATCATTTTATTGAAATACAACATGAACTGTTTCATCAATTATGCATGTAATTATTCGTGGACTAGATATTCTCTAATTGATGTCCTGAAAGGGGAAATTAGTCTCGTACCTCCGAGAATGAAAAATCGATTTATTTCCCATCGGACATTCACATATCAAAGGATTTGAAACATTTCTAGATAATTCTCAACTAAATTACGTAAATAATTCTCCGGAAACTGATCAATCAATTTGAATTTTTTTTTAATTGTGTTTCACGAACGCGCAATACAGTTTTTACGTGGTAGAACTATTCATTCGTTCAGTTGATATAGAATTGCGTTTAAACCCTCCCCCCCCCCCCTGAGTTCACCGATTGAGAAGAAAAAGGGATAAAAAATTATATTTCAGGGCGAAATCTCTATCAGAAGTATTTGCTAATATCTTCGTGTTGAGTCACTTTTGACATAGTGATGTTTCAGAGGAAATTTTTATAGTTTTCTCGAAAAAGTGTCTCATAATATTTTTCCTTTCACCCCTGGATGAAAAGCTAATTACAAAAACTTGGGGTCAAAAATGGACGTAAGCTGGAATTACAAGTGGGGAAATTTTTATATGCTGCCAATGTATCAGACCTATTTAGCACCACCTGTTATAGAATTGCAAGTGCGTCAAAAAATATTGTTGAACTGTGGATAGACAACGTCGTAATTTCACCATTAAAAAAATTCGAATGATATATCTGACAAATTATCACCTCAATACGAAATGAATGATAATTTCTGTTCTCATCAAATATCAAAGTAGAACTGCTTTAATTAGTTTCCTAGATTAATCCGCCAACAATTTATGATGAGTTTAACATTAAATTTTAATTAACGTCATTAAACACAACCGCAGAGAGTGAGAAAGTTGCTTTGAAAAAAATAAGGACAATTGCTCAGCTGAAAACAACTGAACTGTAAACCAAGACAAAATAGAGCCATACCCACGCCAATAAAAGTTCAATGATTGAACATTGGAATTAATTGGGTAAGCAAAAAATGATTGAAAAGGATGATTAAATTGATTGAATGATGAAAAAAAAGTATTAATTATTATAAAGCATATGTCGCTATCGCTGATGCTTGACTCGTGTGGTTCAGTGGAAAGAATAAATATTGGGCATGGAATGGTAGAAGTACCGTTACGTCTGCCGTTACCGCCTGAAGAGGCCCGCGAGCCAAACCGGGTACACGTTAATACATTGCTCAAGCCTCGTGTGCTCTGTGCACCCGGCATTGAGGCAAACAGCTTCACCCAAGTGAGAGAGAAATAGGTATCAAAGAGGGTCTTCACTAAGGTCACCAGTGAAGTTGAGGAAATCTCATGAATTCCATTGGTAGAGTTTAATACCTTACCCACCCAGATTCTGTAATAATTGACGATAAAATGAAGGTCACGGCACAGAGAACCCTTCGGCAATTTGCAATCCTGTTATGTCGGAAAGTATGGTACCTCCAATGGGGCTTTAGGTGCCTCTCTTTGCCCCCTGGCTTCTCATACGACTCACCTACATTCTCACGGCTCTCCACTGCACCTTAGCACGCGATACACTGAGGAATTCGTCTGATCACTGGGGACAGTGTGGAGTTGTCTCACATTTTTCTTCTTTGGGTTTTTGGATTTTTATGGATATCCCAAACACCGATGCGTTGGAAAAAATATAGGATGAATTTTTTCAATGGCAAAAATGTAGAGTGAAAACATGTTGTCCACATACATATGTGAAATAGGGGTAATTGATATTCGATCAAATTTAATGCATTGCGACTTCCTATTATACATTAGATGTGTGCTGTGTATAGGTATTCTGCATTACGTTGGAATATCATGAATTTACGGATAATAAAGACCCGATTCGGGTATATTGCAAGAGCTAATTTGGGAGTATCAGGTGAGTTTTGCTAAAATGTCGTATAAACCCAAATTATCGTGCCAAGAGGGTGTATAAACACTTGAGGGGATGGCCAATTTTGGCATTCCAGATGATTCTGTGTCATTTGAGGCTAAAAAAATTCTGGAAACCCTCTTTCATGATTTACGACGTTTTTCCACATATTTTCAAAAATATGCCAAGAAAGTGATGGCAATTTTTTTTTTCGCACAACACGCGGTATAGTTAACATGATAGCATAATTTGTACTTCACAATCTGCTATCTAGTTGCTAATGACTGATATATATATTGCTATTTGGTTATTATTTTCTGATGATCTGTGGATATATTTGATTGGAATTCACAAAATATAAGGAATATGCGACGATCCAGCCGGAAAGGCCCACTTGGTCGCTATACGGAATCAAAATAACTAGGAAATTACAAAAAATAATTCATCATTGGCTTCAAAATAAATGCTGGTGAAAATATTTTCTACGATCGCTACACTATGTTTCTGCGAGAAGACGCTCGGTTTAAAAAACCATATTTCGCCACCTCTGTTATTCCAATGTCGGGCTTAATGCGTTCTGTTCCAAAACCACTGCACGATCATATGTTACATGTGACCTAGAATTAAATACAGCAATTAGTATCAAATCTCCATCTGTTGAAATCACTCGATCTGGATTTTTCAATTATCCTGAAATCCGTTCACTGAGGGTCATTCACAGCATATTATTTTGTTGGGACAGCAACGCCACTGATTGACCCTGACTCCGATCGCCTTGGAATAACCACTATGATTTTTTAAAATCGAGGTTCTTCCCTCCACTACGTGGTGCTGTGATGTTAAAAAATATTTCCATCAGTGTATAGTTACAGGTACTCCGAAACAATCACTATAATCTTGTTAATGTCTGTATCACTCATATACGTTTAAACCCACCACAGAAAAACACAACATACAGTCTGTATATTTACATGGAATCGACTAGTCCTTAAATCGCATAGGAGATTGTGAAATAAATAAATATTCAACCAGCCATTGCATGCAATCTATCGAAAACTTTGGGTTCAAATCGCTGACCGTTACATCACTTACGGAAGCTGCGACGGGTTTAACAACAAAAAATTACAATTTTTTCCTCCCCGAAGAGGTACTGCGGCAGTACCCTAAAACTTGAAGTTATGTGTCGGTATGTGGAAAGTAATACCTGTACGTGCAAAGATAAAAGTAGTAAAGGACAATGAGTGCAATTTTACTTTACGATCTTTGCTACATATTTCTTTTTATAAAAATCCCTCAATCTCCTCACCAAGCTGACCGTAGAGATAGGTGGACACCTCCTGTTATCACATCGCGGCATAAATTAATTCCGCAATTTACCGATACACTTAACACAAAAAAGGGACATTTCTCTTCCTGAGTCAAATATGTTTTCCGACGTTTTATCATTTTTTACTCGAAATTTTATCGTCAAATGTCTTCACTCTCCATTAATTTTCAACTCAACTGTGGATATGCATCGTCAGCTAAAAACGGAGCATTCTGAAATTCATGAAGGAATTCCATCATCACAGATTGTTTTTGTCCTTCCCAGTTAACCATCTGACCCTCGAGTCTTTCAGTAGTCCCATGAGATTATAGAGCATGGTTATGCATATAACAACAAAAACTAAATTCCTCTCGAATCCCAGAGCTCCGTTACCTCAACATATCGTTTGTACTTTTCTCTACGACATAACACATTCTAGTTTCCTAAAAACCGTTACCTCGCTGCATTATTCACAAATTCACCTCTACCGTATTGTTTCTCTCCTTACACTTCATCTTCAAGCTTTAACTCGTGCTTAGTATAAATTAGTGGGTGCGGATTACACATGAGTGGATAGCAGGAAGTATTTATCTCTCCTCTAATGAAATTGTGAATATCCCATTCAAATGCCCCCTCCTCCGTACTTTCCGCCCATGGAAGATCATACTGCGGAAAATTCCATGGAAGTAAATGAAAAATTTTTACTATCGACAGTTCGAAATAACGCATTAGATTTTAAGGGAGCCTGCATAGTTTTATATCACCTTCAGTGAGTTACATCCTAACGCACATCTCCCCGCTAATATAACTATATCGCAATATAGTTGTGCGCACATGGACCAATCGACGTCAAATGTGAAGAATACGAAAGTGAAAATTTTGATTTTGTCTCCCCTTCTCACGGAATTTTCCAGTACAAAAGTTCAGGCAACATCCAAAAATACGTAATTCCCTTCAAACAATAGCGTATTATATAGAGAAATTTTGTTTACCTCACTATCGAGGTTTCTCTAGAACTTTTATCCAAATCGTAATGTTATATAAATTCTATACGAATCTAACAGAATTGTATGTTAGGGGTAAGGCCTCTGAGGCAACATACCTCGGTGTTCCATAGCATATCTATATGGAGAACAGAGATAGGAATCGTAAGAATTCCAGGACAATATTTTGTGTATCATTTTTGAGCATCAACGATTATCAAAAACCGTAAGGAATCGTTAGTGAACTTGATTATCAGTTCAATTTTTTTGCAGTTCAATAATCATTCAAGCGTGGAAACGAAAAAAAAAGAAAATAGCTTTCTTAGAGTTGGATAGAAAGTCGACCAATTTTCTATAATTTACACCGACAGCATATGGTATGTATTTATTCGGCTTTCAAGTTCCTTTCGCTGCAATATTTATTTGAGATCGTTTAGAGGAGCTTCAAAAATCGTTACAGTACATTTTATTGTAAGAATGGCTTGATGAAGACAACGCTGGGAAGGTGCCTCAATTAACACAGCAGTTCTATATACATTTAACAGTCTTGGAGACATTGAACGACTTCGTTGAATTGAAGAAAAATCTTAGTATCTCTCAAACTAATAAATAGATGACCGGAAATCCCAAAGCTCCGTCAAATTTCAATGCATGATTCATGCGAAATTTCAAGGTCCGGTCGCTTACCGTTAAGTCACTCTGGGATGTGAAAAATTAGCATAACTATCATTTCTAGCATTTGACCTACACATTCTTAATTCAATAGATAGAGATATTTATGCCAAATGTTAAAGGAGAAATGTATACTAAATTGCCTATGGGCATTTTATAAGAAGTTGACCTACCCGCGACCGTCAAGTTCTCAGGCTTTAGCCGCGGTTATCTATATGACTCCTCTATCAAAACAACATAGTGTCAAATGAAGAAATTCATTAATTCCTGCTTTTGAAGACTAAAATTCTGTACAAATAACAACATTAAGGAATAAATACCATAATCCTCGGTTCTCTTTGCTTTTCTTGAATGGTGAACAAATTTGGAGGTTCTTTCAAAATCGCGAAGACGGCCGAAACATCCAAGCGATATGTCCGAAAATGATTTCAACCGCTTTTTCTCGGATCCCGTACTATAATAGTCTATTATTCACTATCAAACAATGATCCAGCTTTCCACAGAACGTCGCCCCTTCGTTTGTTAAATTTTCCAAAGGCAAGCCCAAGAAAATCGCAGGCTACACCCAATTCCACATTCTTGCGGTTCATATATGGTACGCCATTCTATACACTGATAGAAATATTTTCGAAGATTACCACACCATGGTCTCGAGAGATAATTAATTTGAAAGAATCATATTTCGCCACGCCTGTTATTGTAAGGTGATTAGAAAAAAACTCCATCAGTGCCGTTCCTGTCCCACTATAGAATGACTATGCTGCAAATACACTAAGAGGAATGCATACAGTTGTCCGTAGACGAGCTTGAGGTTGTAAACAATTGCGAGATTCGACTGATGTTTTGAACATCCTGTTCGGATTATAAGCCTTGTAGTAGCAAATATATATAGTGCATAGATTTAGCATTACTTACAAGTAATTTCTGCATAATACCACTAATTTCAGTAGTGCATCATCCACGCTCTTTTCGGCTTTCCATTGCAATAGAAGCACTTGCAAACGCGAAAGAAATACCCAAAATATACAAAAGGGCAAAAACTATGCGAAAAATTTTGGTCCGACCTGGAAGGACCGGCACGTTATTGTCGCCAGTGTCCTTGCACCTCACCGTTGCATGAAAAAAATGAAGCTCATGATTAAAACATTACGAATTAAGGCTAGAGTCACGCCCAAGGGGCAATGCTCTCTCCACATACCAGGAAACATGGATCGAGGTTTTTGATCTCAGTAGAAAAGAAGAGTCCAGCGTAATCCAATGATGCCCCCCCCCCCCACACTCCTCAATCTTCATCAGAATCACATACACGGCGTCTTAGTACCGTTGACATACCGATCGCTCCTTTGCCCCTTGGCAGTCTTCCCATATAAGCAGCCACTTGTCTATAAAAACGAAAAAAAAAATGTTTGTTTCAGGTGTGACGGGAATTCAGAACGAGCCAACGTCCTCGAGGGCTTCACAAGAGGATGTGGTGCTCAGTGCAAGTTCATTTGCGCCGAAAAAAACTACGTCGCTACGATCCCCTGGTGCGGGTGATGATGAAGCAAGGGATTTTGTTAGCACACAGCCTGTGATCCAGTTGGAAAGCTCGAGGAGCATTGAAAGAAACGAAAAAACAGCTTCTGATGTGAGATTCGAAGCTTTCGATCATGAGAGCCCTTTGGATACTGAGGTCACTGCCTCCAAACATGTGGAGCATATTGATGAGAATAATATCGAGGTGAAACCACCTGAGTATCATGAGTAAGTAAAATTAGTAACTTTTAGAATTAGAAGATAAAAAATAGTCGGGACAAAATGTCCCAGCAATTTTAAAATTTCATCAAATTATTGCTTTTGATCAAGAGGTCATGCCACCTCTGATTCTCAAGCCGCGTGAATTTTTTGTAGTATCGAGGAATACTGATGGCTGGTATGTGATTTTAAGGTAATACCACATGAAATTACAAAAAAAAAAATGGAACCTGTTGAAAACTTTTGCAACTCCATTGCTTGTATAACACTGTGATAACAATCAGTGAATTCTCTGGGTAATTCAATTCCACTCACCTCGAGTCCAGATTGAATCATGAAACTCTTTTTTTTATTACAAGTAGTTTTATTCAATAATGAAGGAAATCTATTTTCCGCGTAAAATGGATATTAAGATGATGTGAACTGACAATTTAATCTAATTACATCTACAGAAGCGTGTCGGCAACGGGTACTCGACACTCGGGGGAAGCCCAGGGGGCTCCGCGAGTACGAGGTATCGTGGCGGAGCCCCATCATCCAGTAGAATCAGTCCCACAGCGACAGGGACGCCAAGAATCACCGATGATTTATAATGATCGCACGCTTCAACCGAGCATGCAAACCGAGACACCCACCAATCGACAGGCCAATCCAGATATCCAGGATATTATAACTGGTATCGTTAAATTGCTCAATGGAAATGTCAACGTTGCCGTCAATACTCTCAGGCCGCATAAACCCGTCCAAGCGACTCGGTAAAGCTCAGTTTAAAAAAGTGTATTGTCATGGTTTTTATTTTGTATTTCTCATTCATCAATCCTCTGTCTCCATTTGTATTTCCTCTGTCTGTTACACTAAACATAACAATTGACAACAATTTCGTTATCGTAACCTCTCATTTCATCATAGCGCCTAGCTTAATAGGATTTTCACTATACTTACCATCATTTTAATAGTTTTTTACTGGTTATCTGATTTCCCTTTCTACAACTTTAGAACTGTTTCGCCTACATTATGCGACATTCATGATTGAGAAAAATTCCATCTATAATGTCTTTGGTTGCTCTTGATAAAATTTCAGATTGCACTTTCCATCATTTTGATGACTTTTCCTACGATTTACGTAATTTCTTTCTAATTGTAATCTTGAAAAATTCAATGATTTCTAAAGAAAAAAAAAAGATTAGATTTTGAGTCGTAATTTTACGTAACGAATAAGCAATTTTAAGAAAAATATATCATTTTAATTGAAATAGAATACGCATGCCAGCTATGAATGACGTGTAAATTGTATTTAGAAAGTCGAATATCCGGCGAGAAAATACAAACAAATCCTTGCCACGTATAAAAAATGATCAATTTATTTCCACACAATTTTATGCGTTCTCTTTAAAAAAAAATGGCACATTGAAACTAAAAATTCCATAATTCGAACTTAAACTAGACATTTCCCACCATTCTCCCACATTTTCACTTTTTCTCAATAATTCTACTTTTTTGGGGTCAGTACAATAAATTTTTCGATGAGGAAGTTAACCATATGAGAATTAAAATCGTTGTTAGTAATCACATTCGTTCATTTCCTCTTTTGTATATTTATTAAAGTAAAGGCTGGCTATTGTTAAGCTGACCCTCAATTGAAGGATATGATTCTTCATTCATAGATCAGACCATTTTTAAGCTGAGAGTTTTTTTATCTGTACTTATCGATGTGAACCAAACTTGCCGTAGCAATTATGATAATAATGAAATATTCAATTTATTGCAGGATCAACAACCGAGGACCACCTCGAATATCCGATCTTCCACCCCTCCCTCTGGACTTCGATACCCCAGGAATGAATCCACCGCCGCCTCCTCCCCCAGACCATCCATATCCCTTTGAAACTCCCCCTCCCGAGCGTCCCTCAATCAACCAACTTCCTCCTGAGCGTCCCCCAACTCGGCCCATCATTCCACCGAACTCTCGGCCCTGGAATCGTCCTGGACGCCCGACAAACCGTCGTCCCATTCCCCCCTACAAACCCCTTCCGCCTCAAGATTCTAACTTCTTCTTCGACAAAGACGATAAGACCCAAAATCCCGATCACAACTCTCACCATAATGATCTAACCACCCAAACAATTTACGAAAATCCCACTGAATCGTCTGAAGACCCCACGGAGAAACCCCAGAAGTTCCAGCCTCCATTGCAGCCCGAGAAAATTGATCCTGCGAGTACTCTAGTACTTGGAGCAGATCTTCAACCATTTCCCATTCCCTCGCAATCGGAATCAACTGTTAAATCAGAAGTTTCTTCGGGTACGACAAGGAAATCGATTGAGGAAACATCGAGAACTAGCTCATCCAGTACGTCCAGCCCATCGGCATTGAATATTTCAACTCTGAAGATTGAAACGAGTTCATCAATTCAAGTAATTGAGCCAACGAGAACAACGATTGAAATTTACCCTTCGATAGTTCCACTAGAAAGCAATTCCGAGGCATCTAGTAGCATCAGACCAACTCTAGAGCCCAGTAAAACTATTCAGGGAAGTGTTGCTAGTTCCGTTGAGCATGAGACTCACCAGGCTACGCCAACCGAAGGTCTACCAGTTAGTTCCATGTCCTCTAGGACTGTCCAAGCTTCCTCAGGAACGTTTGATCGTCCAACAGCTGTAAATGGTTATTATAAGCCTTCCGCGAATGGCAATAACTATCCATATCGCCCTAGACCAGGAATTGTGCTTGATGATACTTTGGATTACACAAAAAAACCGACCTTTGCGACACAACGGCCTTATGCACCACCCAGGCATCCACAGATTGGAGACATCTTTGATGTGACAGTGTCAGCGATTCAGGGACCCGGTGGAGGCTCTGGGGAAGGGGTGAGAGTATCTGTGAATCCTAATGGAGGGGAGGATGTTATACTGACGTCTGCCGTAGAAGGTACGTAGAATTGATTATTCAATTTTCGTAGAAAGAATTTGGCGGGTACAATTTTCAAGTAGCAAAATGAAAAATTGAAAGAACTATCATTTCTTGTTAGTAGACATACGTATGTTTTGATCGCATCTTGTAGATGCTGTCACCGCGAAGGTCTACAGAACAGTTCATAATTGAGTAACGTTGGCCTAAAACTCATTCTCAATTAGAATCCCTTGAGCGTAGAATCTAATAGAGAGTGGCAGAATCAACCCATCACGAAGACGGAAAATTCACGAATTACAATGTTTCCATTCGGAACCACAAACACTAAATAAGTGGTGAAGTAACCTCATAAGATGGATGTAAAATTGATCATCCATTTCTTGGTCAGTAGATCGATACCATGAGAAAAGTCAACGATTTAGTTAGTTTTCAATGTTGCTCGATGTTCCCGATGGCAGTCTGTATAATATTTATGGCCAAAATCATCAAACCAGCACATTGAAATTTGGAAGTTTTTGCAATCATGCACTAAGTAATCTGAGAAATGATTTTGACATTGGAAAATCCGAATAAAAAGAATTTAATTGGTAAGTTATTTATTGATCGTATTTTCAAAATTCTCAATTTCTTGACCACATATAGACTGAATGAGAAAATTTGCAAATTTACCAAGTTTGAAATCACTTTAGTCGAGCATTAGCAAAATCTTAAATTTGAAAAAAAAAATTAATAAAAGTGTCAATTTTACCAACAATATAACAAATTAATTTTAGCCAACCTTATTTAAATTCTCTAAATTCTCCTCATTCAATATTTTGAATGTTTAATTGCATATTTATTTGAATTCTTTGTAATTGTTGAAATCCTTGATTTTTCAAATGATTTACAATTTTTCGAATTATTGCCAGTGTATAAAACATTTTTTGATTCTTTTTTATATTTTGAATTTTTAAACTTTGGAATTGTATAAAAACTTTACTTTTCAAATGTTTCCAGCCATTCTCATATAATTGATTTTCAATCTTATCTTTCTGACGGTTCCTTGACTGCTTTTGACTCGTCACTCATCACTGAATTCATAGAACTATAATTCAACCAACGGATTCATGCACGTAATTCATTACATTCGACTCCTGTATTTACAAGCATTCAAGTTCCTTGTTCACATTCTCAATTACTGCTCTTTCTGTGATACGGAAGTAGACAGCCGCGAAATTTCACAATATTACACACTGAATCATTAATACAATGAATGAAACCTCGTTTTAGGCCAATCAAGTTTCCCAAAAAATTTTTTGGACCAAGAATACAAGACTCGGTTCGCAGAATATTAATGTTTGCAGAATATTTACTTCCCTTGTACCGCTCCCTCAACCTCAATGAGAAACATCAATTAACCACGTGCACATCTTACAATTATCACGACCATTTTTTATTGAAAATTTGACAAAAAATTCTCTTTCCATTTCCGCCCAAACTTCTCAATAAATTAAGCCGTTGAAAAATTCTCAATTCCTTTTCAGGTCAGGGCTTTGTCAGTATCGACGGCAAACGCACGCATTTGAACCTCTTCGAGAACACCCCAGAGCCGATATCATCCTCCAAGCCTATTCCTCAGCCCGCTAGAACTCAGCCTCCAACTATTGGCACAGGGTACGCAGTACCTCAACCAGATCCCCCAGTTTCCAGCCGCCCATACATTCCAACTCGTCGTCCTTTCTTCAGAAAAACCACCACGGACGTTGTCCGAATCGACACCTGCATTGTAGGCGACTCCAGTACTTGTGATGCTAGCCAACATGAGGCCTGCGCTACTGTGCAGGGAGTCTCTGCTTGTCACTGTAAACCCGGTTTCTCAAGATTAGTCAGGACCCTGCCCTGTAAAAGGGTCATCAGCATCGTAGTTTCTATCCGAGTCGACAGAATCTACGATAACGAAGTTGTCTGGAGTAACGACTTGTTGGACCGCAATTCCGAAATTTATCAGGAAATATCCTACGAGTCCAATCGAGCTATCGAGTCCGCGATGTCAATGACACCATTTTCGGATGAGTACATGGGCTCATCCATCAATGGAGTCTATCAAGGGGACATCTCTCAGGGACAAGGCGGAGTTTTCGTCAATGCAACTGTCAAATTAACGTACGAGGTGAGAACAGCAAGACCTTCACTGGCTGCAGAGCTACAGAAGCACTTACTGGGGGTCATTCATAGGCGGAACAATAATATTGGAAATAGTGCTGTATTTGTGAAAACACCAGCAGGGTCCATCTCTAATCTTCAAGATTTGGATGAGTGCGCCTCGACGGAGCTCAACGACTGTCATTCTTCCGCGATTTGTAGCAATGTCTGGGGGGGATTTGTTTGCGCTTGTAAGATGGGATTAAAGGATCCACATGTGGAAGATCCTGAGAAGGCTGGGCGGCTATGCTTGTCTTGTCCTGCTTCGCATTGCAACAACAGAGGGGCGTGCTCTTTTCAGGGGAATGTGGAACATTGCACGTGAGTATTGAAGGATCTAGTAAAGTGAGACAATAGATGTTTACGTATCAACATTCCGATTTTTTGTATATTCTAATAATATTTTATTTTAATATTGAAAATTTGAGTAGAAAAAATTGGAATGAGATATTGTTCTACGGGTGCGTAAAATTGTATTTTTGTCTGTAGACGCTTAACACATACTTTTTTTTTCTGAATCCGTATCGAAAATGTAATTTTGAGTGTATTCATTAGGATTTGGCATTTCAATATGTCGAGAGCTCACAAAAATATTAGTTTAATTTTTCTTTTAGTTTCAATTGCAATAACCTTTACAAATACCCATTGCTCGTGACCTCTCAGCCAGGTAGTTACAGTATTTCAAGGTGACCTATTTTCTATGATTTTTTTTTTTTAATGTTCTTAAAATCAGACAAACCGAATTTAATATTGGTAGTTGTCACTCATGAATATATATGGTTCAGCTCATTAATAGTGAATTAGAGGAAGTATCGAAAACTCAATTTACCTCAACTTCAATTTACTATTATTTCATTCAACTCAACGCGGAAAGTTCAGGTGGAATTTTTGCAGTCCGCATTTTGTGCAAACAATATTTTGCTGAAACTTTATTCATCTTCCCTATTGCCCCGCATGTTCATCAAAAACTTCATGCGAAGTTATATTGACTTATCTTGTTAAAAGCCTTTGCCAACTGAATCATAATTTGATATCGTCGACGGGATGCGGAATCCTACGAGAATGTCGCATTACTGCGCTTATTTTTCAGATTTCATTACAACGTCATCCCGAGAATATGCTAATTAGCCAAGTGTTAGTTGTGAAGTTTCGAATAAACTCAAACGCATATCAATGTATCCATGGTAGTTCTAACGGGGGTAGTACTGACTGTCAAAATCACTTACAAGTTCCTTACTCTCTCCTTTTCGATATTTCTTTTCAACGAATTAATTTCCCCAATATAGTAATTATCTAAATCAATGATAAACACCGAAATAATTAAAATATTGTTTAAAAATATTCATAAAAAACAAAGATAATTCATAATTTATCTTTTCCCCACAGATGCGCGGGCAATTACTATGGAGTAAAGTGTGAAATTGATGGTGAAGTGGTTGCAGTAGCAATTGGCGCATCCGTTGCTGCTCTGATAATAATTATTCTCACCCTCGTGTGCCTCGTTATGTGGAGGTGAGACTAGTGCACTAATTTTACATTTATTTCTGAGTACATAATTTGATTCCTGATAATGATTCACTCTTCTTTTCATCTTCTCTTCCACGATTATTTCTATTGTCATAATTCTAGTCGGAGATGGGCGAGGGAACAGAAAGCAGTGGGCTCTCCAGTTTATGGATATATGCAAGGAGGAATGCCGGGAACTATGCCAAATACATTAGCACGAGTTGGTTCGATGGGTACTTTAGCTTCAGTTAAACAGGGCCCACCCTCCAATATGCCGCCCTATTTGTGGGGACACTTGGCCGATCACATGGCAACGGCCAATCTATATGCGGTATGAATAACAAATTCATATTATTATTACCAACAGTTTGACCAATTCATTTCTTCTAATTGACGGGGTATTGAGCAAATTACAACCGATCTTATCGCCGTTTCAATTAAAAACAGAATTTTAATACTTCCCGTTGAAAAAGGATATGCAGGCATTTTGCGTATCTTAGACATTGCTCGTACTTTCGTTTTAAATATGATTTTTCACAACCAGAAAGAGCTGAACTTTCAGATTGAACAAATTCAATATCACGAAAATTGGAATGGTTATAAAGTTTGACAACAAACGTCACATATATCAAGTTGATGGACGCCTTTCTTTTGATTCTTTAATATTCGGTTACTTAACAATCCGTCTATTCCATCAATTTTCTAGAACTTTCTGGTAATTAAAAAAAAAATCGTAATTTCGTGCAATCGCCTAAAGTTGCATAGAAATTTCAGAAACTTTCTTATTAGATTTTCTGTTTTTTTTTTTAGAACTGGCATATCTTTTCCATTATTTCCTACTCTCTTTAAACGCCGGGAGAAACTATGGAGCATGCTTATGTTAATGGTTTGTGGAAAGTCTTAGTGTACATTTTGAAGCTTTCACTTTGAGAGGCTTCCGAATTTTCGAAAACTCTATCATACTCCGCATTACGAGAAGAACCCGTCGCCAAAATTTCTCGTCGTTATATTCATTAGGTTCTGCCCATTCATCGCATATATGGTCGAATTATGCAACAAATTTTAAATTTTTCCTCTCACACTGATTCCTAATTCCTCATTTTTAGTGTAATTTACAATATTAGGGTGTCAATATAAAATAATCCGCGAACCGGAAGTTCAGAGAGAAACTCTTTAGAGAGGGGATTTTTGTATCTCAGGTGGTTTCTATAAATTATCGATGTATTGTCCATGATTCCATCTCCAATAAATCAATCATTATGATTAGGGTGAACCAATGGGCCCGACAAGACCAAGCTCAGCTGTGTTTGGTTATCCTACGATGAATGTGCACGGCACCCTTCCCCCAGTGCCCCTACCTAGGCTCCAGGCGCCTCCACGAACTCGTCAAAGGCACCTACCTGAGCCAGACAGCTCAGATTCAGAGCCTCAAGACAAGGACAGGGCTGACCTCATCCCCCAGAGTAGTGGCTTCCATGTCCCTAGACCAAAATCTCGATCTTCACTGGCGGTAAGACAACATTCAAAATGAATTCTGCATTGAAGTTATGAAAATTGACATTGTTGTTGTGAGAATGAAATCTCCAAAAAATTGCAAGTATTGACTCTCTTTGACCATCTGTTTTATAATATGTTCACGTTATTACTTTTTAGTAATTTGAATCATTCCAATTGTTAGTCCACACTTTTCATTATTGTATAATAAACAATCCTGATTAATCATATTTTATTAGAATCATTTAGAAAAAGCTGCAGTTTTTGTGCAAAAGGAAATATGTTCAAGTGTTGAATATTTATCATTATAATTATTGTTCGTTCCTGTAGAAATATTTGTTGATTGAAAAAACAAAAATTATTACATTAACGTAATAAATTTCACTACTTCAAGGCAAAAGTTTTCATTGATTTTTTTCCTCTCAGGATAATTCACAATACAATTGAATTTATTCTTGTTTCACCAGAATCAGAGCGGAATTTATTACGACGTTGAGTACGACCAGGGCGACGCTCACCATCTTTCTAAAAATAATATACCCATGTCCACTTACAGCATGGCGAGACCGTATTATAGGACGTGAGACGGAAAAATGTGAATGATAGTCGGTACCAAGTATCACAGGTCAATTTGAAAAAAAAATGATAATTTTGTTTAAGAACTTCTATTCTAAATTTCCGAACTGTAATGAAAGTAAAAACACCTTCACTACTCACGATTGACTGAAAAAAAAATATTCATTTTTGTAATAATCTTTATAATTTTTAAATGAAAATGTACAAGATATTGGTTTGTAGATAAATTAATTTCCTACGAAGGAGCAGTTCGATAATTTTCATTCAAACAAATTGTTTTTGATGTCATTGTCTTTCGAGTATTTTAATTCGTCGAATTCTAACGAAATTTAATTTTGCTAAATCCAATTATTGCACAAAAATCACATATTTATTGACCTGTATCATTGGTCCACACTTTACCTAGCTCAATAATAATATTTAAAAGGAACCGAAAATAAAGAAGACTATGTATGATGATTGATATTAAAAATACCAGTTGAATTACACAAATAATAGAATTAAAGGAAATACACAAACTATAGAAAGAATGTGATTAAGTTTTAAATAATCTTAATATTTGCGAATCAATGCTCTCATAATTAATTGATTCATTAACTCGTTAGTTAATTAATTTAATGACAATTATCAACTTGTAATTACGTTAGATATATAAGGATAATTAATGAAAAACAAATTTTTATACGTCGGTTAGGGTTCATTTTTGTTAAAAATAATCAAGAATCTGTTATGCGCTGTATAAATTGAAAGAAAAAAAACATTACCATGATTAATCAACATACTTGAAATTTCTTGTTTTGTTTTTAATAATTATTCCATAATTTTATTTTTCAAGTTGAGTACAATAAACATCTGAAGAATTAACGCAATTGTTTACTCATCTCTTTCAAATAGAACCATCAAAATTGATTAATTAATTTGTCTTTTACACTGGCACGAGCTTTTCGCAGAGTAACGAGGATTTCCAATGAAAAAGATTACATAGTCAAAAAACTACAAATATAAAATTTATCCACTAACACTAATTTTTTTTATATTTTTTTGTCTCATTCAGTTTTTGCCTTATAGAATCTGAAAATTACAAAATTATTCAGATTAATTAGAAATTCGAGATTGGTTAATTATCTTATAAATTCTTTTTATATATTTAATACATCAGACAGGTGAGCATGCGTAAGTATAAAAAACAATTTCAATGCTTCATTTTTTGGTTATTTTACGTCCAAAAATTGAATTGTTTAAGTAATCAAGTGGTAAAATTAGTGGAGTCAATTCTGTGATTATTTGAAAATTAATTATTTTAGGACGACATGTAGAAATCCTCTGTAAAAACTTCTCTGTACATATCATTCTAAAATGGTGAATTTCGAAGATTATGACATATTTACACATGTGAGTTCCAACTCATTAACCACTTGCCCACTTATCATTTATCAATTCAATATTTTTTCTGGGGATATTCCTCTCTATAGCTCGATTGAAAAATAATACACAAACGCACCTCCCGATAAAAAGATTCAATCACCTACTTCATATAATTGTATATAAAAGTTACATTTGTAAATTGAAAAACATTTTCTATGAAGAAATTTGAATTATGAAGCGATAGATATAGATATTGAAGAAGGGAGAGAGAATTTGGTTCTGTTGTTAGAGTAAATCTGCAGCGAAATTGTAAACTAGGATAAGTGAACTTATCTTCAGGCCGAGCTTTCTATTAATATCTCAAAATCTAGCATACGGTTTCTTGTAAAATATTCGTCACCTCTAATCAATTGAGATATGTTCATTAACCAAATTGTTCTATAGTACACTTACATTTACCTTAGTTTACGAATTCACAGCAGAATTGATGCAATGGGATTTTTCATGTCCATTCATTGATGAAAAATCAAGGAAAAGAAGGAAATTAATGCAGGGTAGGCGACCAGATTGATTATCAGTTCTATTCATTTCAGAATTTTCCAAAATTTTTTTGCTTAATTGTTTTCTTTCAATGGGATTCCCTCTCAGTTTTGAGAAACGTCATGATAAATTTATATCTCCCTCAAATGTGTGGGCCTCATGGGGCATGCCAATGACAAG
Organism: Asobara japonica; assembly: GCA_026005395.1. Lineage (NCBI taxonomy): Eukaryota > Metazoa > Arthropoda > Insecta > Hymenoptera > Braconidae > Asobara > Asobara japonica. The sequence continues at coordinate 4,267,115 of BQMI01000577.1, forward strand.
AAGAACGAATAGAGCTGATTATTATGAGGCAAGCGACAGTAAATCCGATAAACTGAGAATGAATTTGACACTATGGCCAGTAACATGACTTTCTACGATGTGAGATTGCCTGAAATGTATTTTTACCCTTGAATCAAATACCAAAAATAGACATCAATTTCGTTGTAAGACTTCTAAGACATTTAGAAACACATTCGTTGACTGGCAAATAGATATTTCGATGTTAAATTGGTCGTTTTAACTTGAATAATGTCATTACTAATTCAGTGGTAAACCGGCGAAACTGTTTGCGTTGGATGGAATGCTGTTGATTACGTGCCTTGTTACAATTAGCATTTTGAAAAGAAAACTATGAAGGCGTTTTTTTCTCTAGGAAAATTCTCTCGTCTGCAAAAAAGGTCTTCCTATATTATCATACAAACACTTTCTACTGAGATAATTCACCAATCAACCCTTAAAGTCACTCAGCCCAATCAGTATCACCAAATCACCCCTGAATGTTAATTAATCATCAATGAACGAGCGAATACCTGAATATACGGATGACAGGCTCAGGGTATAAATAGCACGAGAGAAGTCTCTCGATATACCAATAAAAATACAAATAGATGAGAAAAAAAATTTGTTAAAATTATTTTAAAAGTATAAAGTGTAAAGTATCACAAGAATTACAATAATTGTAATATAATCACATTATCTCTGTGGAGAATTTGAAATTTGTTAAATTTGTTCATCATTATTCGTCGATAATGATTAAGTTTAATTTAATTATCAAGCAGTATATCAAGTTATTAATTATTATTTTAAGTATTTTAAATATTCAAATCGCACAATCAACAGTAAGCGCATAAATATCAATGCGAATTATATTTCCAGATTAATTGTCGATATTGTAAATTGTTTTTTCTTCTTCTGTGAATAACATCAGTCTTTGATATACGACAATTGTTACAAAAAGGATGTATAAAACAATGAGGGAAAGATGGAAAAAATGTTGACAGAGGTTTGTTTTCTCATAGATTTTAGTAATTAATGGATAGTGGTTTATAGCAAGGCTGGAACACATGTAACTCCCGTTACACACAAACGTTGTTGAGCGTTCACGGAGTCCTCTTGTTTACGAAAAAGGCAAAAACTTGTAACTGCGCCGTACTGTTTAGGATTCCTGTAGAACTTTGCATATAAATCCGATTCAAGAGTTGGGACCTTGTCGGCGAAGAAGTCGCCATTGAATTTCTAATCAATTTTTTGTGTAACCAACTCCATGGAACATCCTATAAGAAGTCCCCTATAAGACGCAAAGACATGGGATACAAAATTCCCAGTTTGTCTCATTTAATTCAATGATTAAATTGGTCACTCCGAGTCTCATCAGTTTTTTTTCATTCGGGGGAGTTACTTCTTCATTCCGAGAGAAATCGCACTTTATTTGAAAATTACTTCAAGGTATTCTCCTTGGGATCTTGAAATATTCTAGAATTTTTGAAGAGATCAAAGCATTTATCAAGCGGGGTTGAATTATTGTGTTAAGGATTGGATCGATTATTTAATATTAAATCGTTTTTACGTCCAAGAAAGGATATACGTCGATTGAGTGAATGAGTTGTTTGTATTTGAAATTAACAAAGTACGTGTGCAATTCAAACATTCTGTAACAAAAAAGTTTTCTTCATTATTGCTCTTAAAATCGTTGGTTAGTCTACAAGCTATACCGGAATTAGTTTCAAATTGTCCAATCATTCTTCGACTTCATAATTTCATAACTCGTTTTTGAGGGCGACCAAAATGTCTGTCACAACGAGCATTTGAAGCACTTTTTTGCCGTTAGAATAAATCATTTATTGGACGTAGAAATATGACCGACGCAAGATCAACCACTGTACGGCTCCTTCATAACCCCTTGAGATGTTAAAACTTGAGGGGAAACCTTAGGCCGTACATTAAAAATTTCCAAGCGAATCAGCTATCAAGGATAAAATCTCAATGCGGGGCAAAGCTCTCATAATTTAATTTGGCGTCGCCTGAGGCTGAGGAGGTGGTGGAGATGTTGGATTTACATTTGGTCTGTAAAATCTGTTCACTAGCTGCTTCAAGCTAAATACACTTCCCAATCCCTTGCCTGGTTCCATGTTAATGAACATATCCAGATTATCCTTGCACGCTGGAAAAGGAAGTGAAGAACTTTTTTAGGGATACTTTTTTTTTAAAGCTTCAAGAAAACTTCAAAAAGACATTTCTATGAAAATATTTACACGTCCTTCAGAATGCGAGATTGTTACACAAACGAATATTCTTCGATCACATCAGTTAAAACACATTCCCCCTATTTAAATATATGAAAAACTGAGAGATATACTTCCTACACGAAGTGTAGATGATACCTTATTGGGTAAATTGATAAAAAAATTCAATGTTCTTATATTTATTGCCAGATTTCCTACACTGCGAATTGAGTCAAGCAATCGTTAGCTATTGAGAAACTAGTAAGTGACTACTAAACTTTGCAACTTGGGCTTAGAAAGGCCCAGCTACGTCAGGGGTAGCTAATGTTGTTGAATATTTTCTTAACATAAACCACCACCTGTCTCAAAGTGCGACATTCAAACTTGAAATAGCTTCAGTTTTCAATGTGAAAAAAATTGGAACAAGTACTTTACATAGAATATTTAGGACTTTTTCGTTTTTCAATAATAAAAGGTCGAGGTTAAAGTCGTTGACACTGGCAAAAATACTCTTCACGAATATCTTCGATACATTCGTATATTTTCCCCATCCATGAATATTGAGAAAGGAGTTTAACATCACTACTGTGTCAACATAAAACTTCACTGAGCAGCAAATAATAATTAATCATGAATATTAGGTCAAGGTCTCACTTGGTGTGGATATCGGTGGATAATCAGGTGGTGTTTTAATCCAAGTGCCATCCTCTCGCTTCATGTGTTGTCGATTAGACGCAAAGTTTTGCAAATACATTGCTGCTGGAACTAATCGGAATCTCCGATAAAATTCTGGACGTAGTGCTTCATCAGATCTGAATGTTTCAGTGGCGTATTTCCAGAAAAATGTTGGGAATGGAAGTGCACTCTCGAGATCATAAACCACCGCACGTTCATCGGGTGCATAGATTAAAATTGCATGATAATCCTGAAGAACGAGAGAAAAAAACATTATTGCAAATTTCTCATGCTGATTTACGTGGGAAACCTGTAAAAGTGGCACAATGGGTATAATCATATGGAGCCACCAGAAAAATCGATCATTTGCTTGCGTCTCCATGAAATGATTAATATTAGAAATTTGTATTGGAAATATGTAAATTGCAATGGCGAAGATGATGCTCACCCAAACTATCACCTGATCCTCATCCTTGCCCTCTCTCTGCCGCCACAATGGCACTCTCCGATCCTCATTACTTATAAAAGCTACATAACAATGTTGCAACTCCGATGCATGCCTAGTCGCAACGTCCTGGCACAGTTTCCATACATTTTCCTCACTGGAAAAAAAACACAAACCCAACAATTAAACTGCAAATGACCTTTATAATTAATCGCAAATTCGCATGTTACTCTCGCCCCCACTCCATAAAATCTAAACCTACTATGCAGTACTTTCAACAATACTTTATTGTCCTCAACTTTTCACCTTTACTTCTCGTTTCCTCAAAACTCCATAAACTACATAATAATACGATGTTGCGTGCAATGGTAATGTCGTGTGTGCAATCTCCCACATGAATTATTAATTGTCGATAAAACTTGCATTTTATGTTGGAAAAAAATAAGAGAACTTCAGTGCACACAGTAATGACAAGATCCATTATGTGAAATTGAATGAGCATTTTTCCACCCACTTTTCCTAGATATTGGTACATTGAGGATATGAAAAGGTTACCAATAACATATTTTCTTGCTGTAGACTGTTGATTCATTACGTGTTTTCAACTTTGCGAGATATTGTATGTAATTTCGAACTAAAATTACGCTTTAAATCCTCTAATGAATTCTCATTTGACAGGCCTAGTTATAACTTATCATGGGATGGTTTTTATGGCAAATTGTTGGTCAACAAACAAGATGAATTGATTCTTTGGACTTCCAAAATAACTATCAAAGAGAGAATGAGGAAGTTTCTGAAATCGTAAATCAAAATTTTACTTCCGGTTAAATTTAATAATGATGACACCCTATAAATCCTCAATGACGATCAATTAAACCACCATAAAAAAAAGTGAGAAATATGGCGTCGTTATGTTATATCTTCCCGTAAACCTATTTCCCCTGCAACGTATCGATCTTCTTTGTGATCTGCCGCAGTATAAATGTCCGTAACCCTTTAACCCCCCTAAAATTGATAAACTAACAGTGGCGAAATTGTCATCATATTGATTCGTAGTGTAATTACATATTTATCATTACCAAAAACAGCTTGTGTAAATACAATCAGCGGCTCTCGGAAAGAGTGGCACTAGTGGTTTAGCATTATTGCCCGTTACACGAGGTTCCACGGCCATTCTTTGTTTACAAACTCACACAATAGATCACTTACTTCCGGGTGGCAAGTGGTGACAAACACCCAGAATTTATTCAACACTAACATTCAATTTTCTTCAATTGTTTATAGGTATTATTATGGCTTTATTGAGTTATTGAACTCATATTCAATATGAGATTTAAAGATATTGAGAGATGTAGCGTTTAAGCCATACGAAACATTGTTTTGTTACTGGTACGAGAGTGGCTCTGCTGGTCTCGTGAGAATGCTTGATGCTTCGATGGTTGAATGCTTCGTTCTCTCTCCTTTGGAGACAAGAAACGAGTGAGTTTTCTAGGCCAATCATCAGTGCGCATGCGCCTGGAGAGGGGGTGATTTTAAGGGGTGAGTAGTACATGGAAAATTCACCCCTGATAAACTGCATCTTAGGAAAGAGTTCCTTTGAGGTTGAGTCGTGGAGGCTTTGAATTTGGAGGGGATTTTCATAAAGTGGGGGTATCGAGCCTAGAACAGTCTCTAGAAAGACTTATTGGTGTACAGAATTACACGTTTTATATTTATTGGAAACGCTTCTTCTCCTATTGAATATTGTTGCTTATTGGGAAATGAAGAGGGGAGAGATATAAGAAGCCAAAATTGGAGGGAAAATTTTCCAGAGGGAATTTAGGATATGTTGCATGGAAAATCACCCTCTGATCATGACTATATCTTCTGAATGACATTTTTAAAGCCACACTATTTTTTCATATATCCAATTACTTACAGGATCAAAAATTAATTGTGAAATGTTACATTTCAGATAATTTTAAAAATTTAATACAACTGGAAGGTAATATAATTTTGACAAAGAATTTCATATATGAAACGATAATGCACGAATATAAAAGGAGAGTGCATGACTCTTTTATGCACAATTGTATGTGAATGACACGAAAATACAAAATTGAACACATTCGTCTTCAGGGAATTCGATTAATCTAGGGCATTAACCAAAATTTCAAATCAATCGATCAATTTCCGAACACCAACTGTGTGAGAAATTTGAAAGTTATTTATACTTCAAGCAATTACGCAGAAACTAAGTTACATTACTATTGACAATTCCCTGAGTCATTTAATAAAAGTTCAAGCGGTCTGAAGATAAAAATTTGTCGAAACCAAGGAAAATTGAAGAGGACTGTCTTCAGGGAATTTTCGCAGTGATAAACATAACTAAAAAATTAAAATTAATCAATCACTCTCCTCACGTAATTGCAAAATGTCGAAGTTATTGAATACTGCGGAAATTCTTAAGAAACTCGATCAAATCACTATTGCTAATTCCCTTTATTCAATAAAAGTTCAGGTGTTCTAAAGAAAAAACTGAAAATAAAGATTAAACATCGTGTTTTATATAAAAATCACCAACTTTTCATGTTAGACTTCACTCTGAATCTGTACGACATTATTGAAAGTTAAAGGCAAGTCAACTAATTTCGCAATGTCCAATGCAAAAACGTCCCCAGTTGTTGGTGATTAAGACGATAAGAATAACTATGATTATACTGGATTTCACGGAAGAACATTTCCATCATAAACCCTCTATTTATTGTGTTTTATACTATGACATATCTCAATCAATTAATCATGTGAATAAATCAATCGCTTGTCCACTTTTTTTTTACAAAAATCATTTATTAAATACTTGTATAAAACACAGATAGGTACAGTAAAGTAAAAAAATATAGTGGTAATGTCAAGGTTGTTTTGCAAGTTCGTTCATGTTGCAAGTATCACGGATTAATTGGTGCCTGTTGATCCAAATCCACCCGCTCCTCTTTCGGTGGAGTTTAGAGTTTCGACCTCAAGCAAATCAGGATAAGAAATCTTTTCGCAGATGAGTTGAGCCACTCGATCTCCTGGCATGACTTTGAGCTCTACATCACCGTGGTTAAACATAACGACGCCAACATTCCCTCTAGAAATCAAAAGTAAAAAAAATTAGAAAACTTAGGGAGAATCGAAGGTTTGACCTTTGTTTGCAAAAAGAGCGTACTTCAGTGATGGAGGTAAAGTTTGGATGGCATTGTCTATGTGTTTTTATAGATCTTTCCACATATTGTAAAAAAGCCAAGAACAGTTAAAAAGCAAAGCTATTTTGTCTCGCCAATTGAATTAAACTTTCAGAATTCCGTCCAGAAAAATTTTGAGTTCACATTATAAAGATGATACACCTGGCTACAAAAATAACATAGTACTTCCTCATTGGAAAGCAGGGCAATTTTCCTGTTTGAAATGCTTCCAGGAAACTCGTTCATACACTTTGCTACACGCAATTTTGTTGCCATGAGTATTTTACTTCTACTAGATATACTCTATTACTATAAAAAAGCCGATTAACTGATGCTCTTGATCAGAAAATCACCGTGTGTTTTCACACAACTATTGTCATTCATCAACTCCTTCCACCTACTTTCAAACTATTTTCGCTTAACTTCCAGCTAATGCCTCAAATTAGTATTTATAAGATTTATTTGCGTATCAACACAGATGTGATGCGACTCTAATGTGGTCAATTACGAAGCGAAAATCGGAGTGCATTCATTCGATGAACTAATAATGGTTATGAAAAAAACTCGATACCGGAGATGAGTGTAAATAACGATATTCTAGTTATTTTGAACTATTTTCTAAATATTTTCTTGAACAGTGTCACCAATATTGAAGTATTGTAACGTGATGGACGGAATACACATTGTAAGTGCCAATCGAAATTCCAAAACATATATTTCCATGTCGTCTTCTTTACAAATCTAAAATAGTATAATAAATGAAGTCGAACAAGAGGTTTTCATCAAAGTTCTAATACATATTTTAATCTCAGCTGAGTATCAGCAGGAGTTGACAGTTGACCCTTTCACTAGTGATCTATTACGAAATGCATTTGGAAAGAACAATACCTGTAATCGGCGTCGATGACACCAGCACCAACATCAATGTGATTCTTCCAAGCGAGCCCGGAACGTGGGGCTACTCTACCATAAGTTCCCTCAGGCACTTCAATCTGAAGATCAGTCTTAACAAGTTCCTTTCCTCGGGCAGGTATCACATACTCATAGGCACTAAAACGATGAAGAATCAAAAAGAAATGCGGATTCCATGAGGCAAATATAGATAGACCATTTGAATTATTACTACTCACCTTCTCAGGTCGTACCCCGCGGCTTGAGCAGAGCCCTTGACAGGCGGAAAAGCCTTCTCGGAGAGTTTAGCAAACTTGAGAACGCAGGAAGTGTTGGATGGCATTTTTAATGTATGAATAATTTACGAGATTCAAGAACTAAAGTCCAGAAGTGTGGAACGGGATTAAAGCGTGGTGAGGCAATGATGGCTGGCGCTGAGTGAATGAAAAAGGCGGGAGAAAAGCAAAAATGCCGGTGCGTTCGTTAGAGTCCGATTTCCGAGGCGCCAACATTCAATGATAGTTCCCCATATGATTTCACCTGAGGAATTCCGTAGAAATGGTGAAGCAATCGTAATTTTTTCAAATGATATATGCAATGCATAATAACATTCAAATTTTGGCATGGCACCTTATTAAATACCAAGTTATTTTATTAATAGCTTTTGTTAAACATACATGGACGGAAATAATTTTTTTGACTCGGAAACGTCTCTCTACATATTTATTTTTAATTGATTTTAAAAATACAAACTGAATAGTCTGATGCGACATCCATCAGGACTGTGGGTAAATAGGATATTCTACACACAGGGGAGCACAGTAATAGGATTAATAGCAAAAAAGATAGTTAATAAAGTAATAATTGAAAATGATTTGTCATAAAAGTGAAGAGAAAAATATGTCTCTAATTTGCCCATTAAATGTAGATAACTTGAGTTGATAGAAATAATGCATTGAACTTCTTATCAACAACAAAAATGTGTAAAAAGTTAATTCTTTTTTCGGTTTTCATTCTGTATCTGTTTTTAGCAAAGTTACCATCATCACATGGTGCCCAGAATGAATTAGTTAATTTCGTGTGAAATTTCCGCAAGCAAATATTCGGGGTGCTTCCAAATGGGGTGTTGAAGTTAAAGGGAGGAATACATCATTATGAATTGAAAACAAAATAATAATGAATACAATAACGTCAAGATTGAATATCAAACTGGATAGGAAGGTAATTTTGCTGTGAACATTTTTCGGAAACCTTAATTTTTGAGGAATAGTTTTCAATCCAGGGAATATTTTAATCACTACATCGCTACTTATTGATTCCATCACTACTGATTGATTGGATCTACTGAAGATTTGAATGCTTTCCGCACAAAATAAATAGATAAACTAAATAAATTATGAAATAGAACAATATTTTATTGTAACTAATCGCAAAACATTTAATTCATGCACGAAAAATATGGCAAAAAATCGAATCAGTGCATGTGGTAATTGCTTCTATGAAGGTTCATGCAACGTTTTGACCTTGTGGAATACTGATTATTTTTGGGAAGACTTGATAATTAACAAGAGAGAAGATATCCAAGGAAATATATTACTAAACGTATTCAGCACGAACGTAGGATGAAAAAAATGACGGACTTACAATTCTTATTAGAAACACTTACGTATTATGCGAGAAATGATCATTAGTAACCTACCGTCGCAATATTTAGGGGCAAATAATTCAGTGAATGTTTGTTCGTTAATGAACAATTGTTCCAGTCATTGTAGTTTCTAGATGCTTAGAGGGTTTTTTTTTTGTATTTTCCCATAAGCGCTGAGATACAATGAAAGTATCATAAAAAATCACCATTAAACTGCTTAAGGATGTTCGACCGCTATTTCTCACATTTATCAATTTTTCGCTAATTTCTCCCAAATTATTGGTTTGATAGGCGGGAAAAAAAGTAAAATTTTTCTGTACCTTTATTCTCTATCGACTCCTAAAATTTCATTGTCGCAGACCCATTTTTCAGCGTTTTGTCTAAAGTTTTATGAATTTTCATACAAGCGTAGAGAAAAAAACTCAAAAATAAGTTTACGGTGATGAAATTTTGCGAGTCCATAAATAATAATATTATGCACAAATTGGACATTTTTTCCCGCCAAGAAAACCAAAAAGTTGGAGTAAATCGTCGAAAGATTCAAAAAAATGACGAATAGCGGTCGAACATTCTTAAGAGGGCACGGCGAAGCTGCTGGAACTTTCCACATTCCTGTTTCTAGCATCTTGAACCAAATATTACCAAAATTGAATAGTTTTCGACCTATTGCAATTTCGCTTTCCAAGTTTTTGCAGGAGTAGTTATTGAGGGAGTATTTCGTCGATGCAAATTCAGAAATAACAAAGTATAAAATATTGCTGTATGTTCCCAAACTCAGAAATCGGGGTTATATGTTGATGAGTGTGTTTAAAAACATTTTTCAAACTTTGAAGGATCTCGGCATTTGATTGATTCTAACATTCAAGCTGCAAAGTCGAAATGATGAGGCATGTAAGATTCATTTTAACGGAGATCTCAATGAATATGGGGTAAAAGGGTTCTTGACAATAATTCAAATTGTAGGTCAAAAGTGCATTGCGAGATGTTTTACGGCTTTTTTCCGACAATTTCTCCGAACAAGTACTTTCATGATTGTGGAATATCGTTTCAATGGATTATCACAAAATGTACTATGCAAAAAATAGGGATGTATTGGCTTATCACTTAACCGATCAATTATTCCTTACATAATATCGAATGGGTGGCTTGGAATTTCACATTTAAATAGATTCAGAGTAGTGACAAATAAAATCTGCTCTTTACGTGTTCTCTTTCCATCGGCAATAAGAGGAGGGATGAGTAAGGTTATTCTTTCATCAAATAGAATCAATACAGATTTATTACTTCCGTTTTCTCATTTTCTTTTAAGATTTGTACATGCCTGTCCAAACGAGATACCTAATCATACTTTTTCCCCAGTGAAATCTCCCATTAATGAACCCCTTTAACCATATATAATACATTCCAACGTATCTGTAGATTGCAAAATACAATATATACATACATTGCAAATCTACCCATTTCTTCCTTTCATTACTAATGCTATCTCATTGTATTTTACAGTTTTTTTACTCTCTCATTCTCACTTCTCCTTGATTTTAAAATCCGACTGAATTACATTTGTTGTCTACTCGATGGGTTTCAATACTCAAGAGTGTTTATTCTTCTATTTTCCACAGTGCTTTGCATGAACACTACTTGACAAGCTCAAGGAAAATAATAAATAGTAATGGCCACTTATGAGGAACAAAGAGGAAATAAATTAGAAAATTAGAATAAAATTGGATTCTGTAGTGAAAACTTAAATGGAGACTAATTTAAAACATTGTTGCAGATATTTCCCTGATTATCTAAAGTCGGTATATTAAAGAAATGAAGAAAATCTTTACCGACCATTTTTAAACAAATAAATTAATTTCCCATTCACACATTTCTCAGATATTTAGGGACGTCTGGAAACGATTCAATAATTTAACGGTGCTACCATTAATATTTTCACTATAGAATTGTGTTTATTCTTTCTCTTCTGTGACTTTTTTTAAATGAATAGATGATTGAGGAGAAAGAGCAGAAATGTCATGAGGGTGAGAGGGTAGAGGAAAATGTTATAATTTTTAAGGATCTAGGACCGTTAAACAATGACTGATTAATCGATTAATGTACTGATTTTCTTCGTAATTACTTAATAAAATAGTAGGAATGATGCACAATAAAATAATTGATGATAACTTGGCTCAATTATCTACAGTTTTATAATTTTTAATCCATCTAATTAACCTTCTTAACCTCCAAGAAATGTTAAGACTCCATCCACTAGTCTCATTACAGAATACTACACGTGATACTGACAAAACTCACAGTTACGTAATGTCTGCAGTGGTATTTTTTCTACGCTCTCACCCATTTTTAATATTCAATTTTAATATTTTCCACTGTCGTTTCAGAAGTCGAGTAGTTGAAGGAGATGAGTTTAAAAATTTGCAGGCACCATTCAGAGAACATTTTGAAAAACACGAGTATTTAAAAGAGAAATGTTAAGAGCCTTTTGTGTGGAAAATTTTCTCCTCATGAAGAAACCCTTATATTTTTCCCCCTCAAAACCCTATTTTTCACATGATATAAATAAAATAGTCTGCTCGGTTCTTCTCATCTCATTTCATTGCTCCACCTGCAACATCTCTTCATCTATTTTAAATTCAATCAATGAACTTGTTAATAATTCTCCTTAACTCTCGAGGAAAAAATGTGAAAAAACCAGGAGAGAATAAAACAAAAATGAAACAAAAAATAATTAGTTAACACTAGTAAAAAATCAATAACTTGAGGGATAAGGAAAAAAACGGCTTTCCTGGCGTTTTGTAAGATATAAATTTTGTTTCTCATTTTTTTTTTCTTGTTTCCTCTAGTTTCAAACAAAACTCCCGTGCACGTCGGAACTCGCGTGGGGCAGGGGAAATCGGTCGGAACATTGTCGACCGTAACAATAAGTATATCTTATCGAGCTACATACATATTTGCATGGCTTTTCATTTCCAGAATACAACAATGCCTGGATTTATGCCCCTTGCTTCTCTATAACAGCCTCGGTCGTCGACTATAGCATAAACGTAATGTGATAAACGTTTTCGACAACTTCACCTCTCACTCGTTGACGAGTGGAAAAAAACGTCGAAAGAAGAAAAAATAAAAGTAGAAGAAAGGAAATGGAGAACCTGGCATTATTTTAAAACCAACGAACAACAGCGATAGACCGAGGCATTTTCAAATTCAGTTTTTGTTTTCCACCTCAACTTCTTCACCTCCTTTTCAGTTTTCGCTGTTGTTTTTGAAATATTTTTTGGATTTTTTTTTTGCAATATAGGCAGGAATTCGGATAGACCGCTGGCACACGATTGCTCTCGTGAATTCGACGAAGCACAAGTACACTTGTGGTGGGTTGGAGATATTCTGGTTGTTTGAAGTTCGAATTGCAACACGAGAATCCATTCATAATGTCAAGGTGCTTTCAAGCCACAGTCGTTTACGGACTTCTGTCCAAACCATCTCCTACGTGTGCCTGGGAAACAGGAGAAAACATTATCAATATAAATTCGGAATTATTGAACATCTCGGTTATGATACTGAATACATACGGTTATACATACTCTCAACCCCCTCATTCAAAACTTCTCTAAATACCGCACTTTTTTCATTTTCATACTCGAATTGATCCTAATACTTATGAGGAAGATCTGAGAGCAATGGAGACTTATTCAAAATTTTCGTTTAAAATTCTCGATTAACCGTAGTGTTAAGGGAAGATAGTATTTCGTATTACTGCAAGTCTAAGTTATATCAACATGATGTTAATTCAACAACATTGAAATTTATAAAAACTTTACAGCTCCTTCATTGTGCCCTACTTTGGCAAAATGTAGAACTTGTTCGGAAGCATGCCACCAATATGATCGGCAGAAATGTAATGGAAAACAAACTTAAGCCCCAATATTCATATGCACATATCCCATTTATTGCCGTTTATTGTGTTGATCAAATATATTTGAAATATTGATGCTGTTTTATGGACTTTACTTTGCCCAACTTAAACAAATTGGAAAATCAATAAATAGGTCAATTGAGATGTATAAAACATGATTGAAGAGTGGAAGGATTCCCTGAATCCATCTCTTGCATCCGTTCCAGATTGAGAAAAAGACCAATTTCGAACTCAAGGTAAGTTTATCGCAATGATTTCCATACAGTCCAAAACTTCTGTCTAGTTTAAATAAACGAATACCGAAATTTACAGGAGTAAAGCGAGGAGGAAAAAATTACTATTGAACGATTAGTGTTGAGCCTCCAATCAAGTGTGCATTTATTTTACGCCGTAGGTCAATTATCTCAAGTATATTCCTTAGTTGGCACATCCAGAAGCAATTGACTGGAAAAGAGATTGAATATAAAAAAAAATCGCAACTGAAGGCAACAGATTATTTCATCTATGCCAAGAGAAATGACTTGTAAATTAAGGAAATGAGTCTCTCTAATTCAAATGAAAATTTCTTCGGCCCGGGAAATGAGTTCATTTAAGTGGCGCGTGAAGTGGTTGACCATTTCAAGTCATCACCAACTTCACTGTCGACATTTATTACAATGGGAAAAGAGTTCAGTCTAGACTCTAATCAATCATTGTACGTTTAAGGCCGTAGGCAATGACTTGAGCAGAGATAAATATGATTCTATTCCAATGTGATAACAGAAAGTAAGTTTAATGTTATCAAGAGGATTACATCTGAAATGAGTAGATTCAGAGATAAATGCCCAGATTCCCTTCGTTGGGCACTTCACGTCAGTTTTCTCAAGAAAGATAGCTCTGTAATACCTCAGAATATCATTTATTACTGCATTCAGAAGATGTGATGACGTAGGAATGAAATTTTGGAATGTAAATGACTTTTATACTGAGTATATAAATTTGGGAAAGAGTTTGAAATTTCTAGAATGGTTCAATATCAAAATATAATAAATAATTAAGGGATTTACAGAAGTACTAAAAATGGTGGAAGAAAACAAAATTGAGGGTCTCTGATGAGAAATATCGCCGGTTTGTTAGTTTATTCCTAACTGATTTCTGCTAATTTGGCGTTTGAAAATGACAATGTTATGTCAGTGGAATGGAGCGGAGGCGAATCTGCATTTGAAATCTCATTTCCTGTACACTGTGCCCCACACGATTTATACACTGATAAGAAAAATATCTGACACGAAGAATCCATTCTCTTGAGACGAGAGATTTGTCTTCGAATGCCCTAATCTGAGCGGCTTTGGACCCTCGCACCGGCTCTTATAATTCTTGTGTTACGATAGTTATCTATTTGAGAATGAGTATGTTACATATCGAATATATCTCCCTGAAATTCTATTTTTTCATTCATCTATATTTTCGCAACGAGGTATGCACATTTGTAATGCACAATCACTGAAACAATCGTGAGAAACTTCAAAATAATCATAATCTTAATTACATCATTTTCGGTGGAGACTCATAGTTTTTGTTTACTCGATATAGGAGTCGACTAGCACAACGAAAAATACAATAGTGGCGCTCTTGTTGTGTTGACCAATCAAAATATGAAAATTCGTTATAAATTATCTGCTTCGAGTAAACAAATACTGTCACGTGAAGAATAAACACTAAAAAAATCTTTGGGAGGGCTATTATCCTCAAGTGACTGATTAGGAAAGTTTCACATTTTTTATCTTATTATATGAATATACACACCATTTTTGCGTTGAAATTACAAAAAATCATAGATGCTCAACAATTATGCGGTTGACTGATTATCGTACTTCAATCTGTGATTCTAATGAAGTCACGGGAATGTTTGGAAGAGCTGTCTCCGTAAATCTTACTTTATTCTAGCAGAAACGTCTTCCGAATAATTGGCCTATCTGTCTCAACCGTTGCACTGGAATTAAACTCTGTTCTCAGTTGATCATCCGAAGAACAACTTAAATGAAAATCTAGAAAGTTTCTTCGTACTTTATCGAAAACCTCCAGAAAAATATCGGTGCACATATATACGTGCAACACATGTGAAACTTTCAAACAGAATTGCAATCATATCTTATTCTTTTATCTCGGTAAAATCATTACCGAGATGACCTCTTGGGTGGAATCATTTTAGCTTCTCACGATTGTTTGTCGGTGAATGTCTCGCACTGTTCTGCACACAATTTTTGGGCATTATGGACATTTATTAAAGTTTCGGAATTCTCGACGGTTGCAATCTTTGAAAAGTTGAAAAAAAATATATATTTTACCATTTCCATTTTTTTCTAAATTTCGATTTTATTTATTTTTTTTGTTTTCAGAGTTTTTAGGAAACATTTTATGAATCCTGAGAAATTGTCAATAGACGTGAACTTTTAAAAATTCGTGAAATTAAAATTTTTTAACATATTTCATAACAAAAAGTATTCACCAAATCTTTCAAGGCGCGGTTGTCAAAGGCTTGTTTTTAATTTTTTCCGTAGATTTTGTTTCCCCAAAGTTTATTGTTTTTCAGCATTTTACGCCGAGATTAATAATACTCCGTAGAATGTATGAAAAACGAAAGTATGAAATATGAAAATTCAGAGATTTCGCCACGACTCATTTTTGGTCTGCGAATTAAATAATGAGTAATGCGGATCTAGTTAGACTAATCCAACACAGGTAGCAATCCCCCAATTTCTCCCTAGCATGACACAGTGTGTAGGCAATTGCTACTTGTTAGCCTCATTAGGCCCTTAGTATTCATTATTTAATTCTCAGATCTAAAATCTGACGTCGCAAAATAACTGACCTACCATTTGGTACCAAAATCATATTAACATATTTACATCTTTACATTGTACATTAGTACAATGCTGAAAAACAAACAAAATTTACTCTACGGATTTTTATTCACTTGATCCTAGTTGTGAACAGTAAAAATAGGAGCCATCTGAATTCAAGTAGAACGGTTGACTTCAGAAACTAGTGCTATTTGACCCCTCGCGTTTCACCCACAATCCTCGCTATGAAAAAACCTTCAAATTATCCCCAACCCAAGTCTCACCTCAACGTAATCTTCTCCATAATGAGCGAGAGCCTACTATCCGAATGATTAGCTGGTAA
This sequence comes from Asobara japonica, assembly GCA_026005395.1. Taxonomy (NCBI): domain Eukaryota; kingdom Metazoa; phylum Arthropoda; class Insecta; order Hymenoptera; family Braconidae; genus Asobara; species Asobara japonica. The sequence continues at coordinate 4,283,280 of BQMI01000577.1, forward strand.
CAAGGCCTTGAGAATTTCCCGAACTAGTGCCTCGTTAATTCCAGGCGACGTGCGTTCAGCCAGCTCAAACGCACTCCTCAGGTCCTCCACAGCTCCACCTCCGGCCCCTCTACTTCCAGTGCTCTCTCCGTTATTGTCTCTCGTTGAATATTGATACTTGCGCTGAAGCTCCGAAAACAGGGGAAATAGAAGTGAATTGAGTGTAGGACTGCGAGCATGTTTCGGTTCTTGTGAGCTCCTTGGTCGCTGTTTATCCTCCATTGGCACGACAGGCACATCGGGTTTGCTTCTTCTAGCTTTCGGTGTATTATTTTCGCGCACTTGAGGCTTCTTTTGTTGCCTAAATTCACGATTAGCATCCCTGAACTGGCGATCCTCACTTGTATCACACCAAACACTAGTTTTTTGCTTCAGGTTCTGTAGGGGGTTCTGTTGGGACGGCGTATTCTCATCTCTCACTTGAGTTTCCCGCGAGGAATCTCTCGATTCATTTTTATAATAAAATATTGGCGATTCTAATGGATCTGGAGAGGGTGAAGTTGTTCCACCATTTGCGTGAGCCTTATCTGTGCTATGATTAGGACTATTATTACTCAAGCAGTTACTCAAAGAGTTGCTCAAAGAGTTACTCAAAGAATTACTCAACGAATTGCTCAAAGAGCTGCTCAAAGAGCTGCTGAGAGAATTGCTCAAGGTTGGCTGATCCTCCATTGGCGGCATAACGGGCATCATTGGCGATTTGCCACCATGGGGACCCTTAACCGTCATTATCCAGGGCTCGTCCAAGTCACTATCTTGCTTTGAGTCTTCTGAATCTGAATTTTCGCTCTCAGTTTCTGACTCTTCGCTTCTCTGAGATTTCCATTTCTTGTGACGGTCGATCAGGTCGATTAAATAAGAGTTCTTCTTTGCTTTGCGAATAAATTGAAACTTCAATAGTTCTTTTGCTGTGGGACGGTTCTCCGGGTCTTTGTTGAGGCACGCCTCGACAAACTCTTTGAATTGTTTTGTGTAGTTTCCGGTGAGTTGTGGAGGATTGTTCTCAGAAATCAACCCCAGTACTCGCATGGGGTGTACTTCGATATTTGGCGGCTCACCCTTTGCGAGTTCTATTGCAGTTATTCCCAGGGACCAAATGTCTGCCTGAAATTGATAAAAATCAGTTTAGAATTCGCGTTTTGAGTGCAGTAATTTGTTGACGGTCTTGAAAAAGACGCATTTATTTTGTTTTTTTTTTTTCAAATTGTATATAGAAATATGTTTTGGACTTGGACAAGACATTTTCAGACTAAGTTGAAGTTGCTTACTAAAAATTGAAGTCTTTTCAGGATTTCGTATACGAATAGCAGGAGGTCGCGACTTACAAGCAAGTCGCATGCTAAGATTCTCTACCATGAAGCTTGCATTAATTCTATACCTAAACTTGTAGGCTTTCACGAAATCCATTGTCCCTGTTAGTAACCCGATATATTACTGAAGCTTACATAAATGTCAAACAACCTTAAGGGATAACTACTGGGAGTTTTCAAAGTTTTGGGTGATTTGATTCATTGCACTTCAGAAATCCGTAGAATATATAATATTTAAAGGACTAACCAGGGATATATGCAACAATATGATTCGATAAACAATTGATATAAAAACTGTAAAGGTTTATTGTTCATTAGGGTTCATTTTCCACGGTGTCCAAATTTCACAGGATTTTGTTTCAAAAAATTTTCTACAAAGGATGAAGACAATTACGAACCACATTTTCGCCAAGTCGACTCCTATGTAATAAATGGATAAAAATTTAGGGCCAACTAGGATAACACAACGAACTTCCGTTTTGTAACTTTTGCTTGACATTTTTTTCTGAAGTTAAGTTCCAGGTAATTATTATTCAGACTAATATCTTAATCCTCTAAGGACGATTTCGTTTTGACCGTTTTTGGAGCAAAAGTACGGAACTCTATTTTCCTTAGTGTGTTGGTTTTATTGCCCTACTAGACTTCTTATGCCAAAGATTAACCATCAATTGAGTTATATGTCAACAGAGAAGTTTATTTTCGCCAGTCAGCTATTGCCTCAACCGAATCCTGTTTTTCCCGTTTCGAAAGAGCCCAGTACGACTTCGTATTCAGCGAGTTAATAATGCAGTCATATGAAATATAACGATTTCGAAATTCAAATATGCGAAAAATTTCGAGTGCATTTTCGGAACATAAAATAAAAATTATATGTCACTGAAAACATTTAGAATCGTATTTCAATTGTCGCCTGGTAGTGGTGAGAAGCTTTGGTCCGCAACTCGCCTAGCCTAACCACTATATCAAAATTCGAATTCTTTTATTTCCCCAGTTTTCAACTTGATGAATAAAAAGGCCTTGACATTTTTAAACTTGTATTTAAACGTACCCAACAAGATGCAATTCAAATTTCAAGTCTTTAGCAATTTGGAGTATTTTCCTTCTTGAGACGAATATCGAAAAGTAATAAGAAAAGGTAATTTAGGTTTTCAATTTGACGAGAAAATCATGCAATGCAAACATGAATTAATTGTCAGTATACACATAGTTAAATTCAACGACTGAGTCATCAATTGGCAATTTTCCTTGAGATTTGAACAGTTAATCTCCTGTGGAGATTGAATTAATCGAAAGAAATCAGTTATGCAATGTGAAATATAGCACGCGAGACCACGAGTTTCTGTTCAATTTCACAGTTTATTTCTGCTTGGAATTGTAAGAGAAATCAATTCCAACAGGATGATGAATTTATCGACGTTCTCCATGTAACTACCGTTTTCGGAACTGTTTCAATGAAATCAACTGCCGGTGGTAGGAAATTGTCAGAGAAAAAAGGCTGGAGTTTAAAAACAAATCAAGTAAAAAAAATCAATTTCTTCTACGGGATCTGAAGAAAAATCAATCACAATTGCGACCTAATCCAGGTGCCGGGTTATATTGGTATGTCAAAAATTATATTTTGTTTTAAATTAGCGAGGGAGTTGAGCGAGATAGGACATCTTATAGAGAAAATCATATGTGAGACAATGAAGATAAAAAATGTGACGCGGGAAAAAATGTTATTTGCTCTGGATCAAATTGGGGAGAAACATCAATTCTGGTGAAATATTTTCCGACAATGACAAATACTCCAAGAAGGCCATCAAAAATTTAAAAAATTCTTGAGAATTGCAACGAGATGAATTATGTGTAAAACAAAAAAGTATAGCCCGACAAATATGTCAATCATTTAATAAATAGCCAATCTCGAAGGAAAAATGCACCTTTTTCCTGGAACCATTGTGAACAGACAAATATGACAGTATTGTGCGTTATGAAGAAACAAAATTCTGGTCACATTTCTCGATGTTTTCCCCCCGCAGGACATTAAAAATTCACATAGGGATCTTAGTGTATCTTTCCTCCATAAATATTTTACGCATGTAACCATAAATTCACTTTTTTCCGTGAAATTCGAATGCAATAAATGTTGCAGAAGAGTTCCCTGAAAAAAACTTTATTTTTTCGTATAAACACCGACTAATTATTTCTGGCAGACAAATCGAGTTCTTCAACAATAATTATTTTTCGTAGATTCACATTGAGTCCATCTTTTTGAATGATCATTCTAGGCATATTTGAGTTCCCACTAATCGTACAGTGCAAATACGATAGGGCTCTGTTATATTCAGTAGTTACCATGAAATCGATAATTCTCGATCAGAATAATAACCGATCATTTTCGGCACTAATTAACTTTTACGAGTATTGCACAAAGCAGGAATTGAACGTACTTTCGTTTTCAAGTGGTAAAACCATTACAACGTCCCCAAGAAGTGGTATTTATTAATTATTTAATTTATTTCTAAGAAAAGGGAAGCAATAAACTAATTTCAAAGCAGGTAATGAGCAGTATTCGAGTATTTAATAAAGACTTTTCAGCAGTTTTTTCTCAAACTGATGACACTAAAAACCCATTCTTCCAATGTGTGCTGAGTTGTCAAAACCAGGCCAGAGTCCCTGGTAATAAATAAATTTGACATCAATTTATCGGCCTCTTCAATGTATTCGTATGCGAAATGGTATTGTGGAGAAACTGTAAGGAGTATATAAATGAACAGGATGAAAATCGGGTGAGATATGGTACGTAATAATTTTAATAATCGTGTTTTGACAAAAACGAATTCAAAATATTCAACTTTTGCTTTGACGCCACTGGAGACACTACATAAATGATTACTAGTTTTAAAGAAAAATTGTGTACCGGACTTAAATTAAAAAATACCACTTGTCTTCACTGAATTTTTGGTCGATATTCTGTGAACTTCAAAATGCTTTGGTAGTGCTCAGTTAAGTCATCAACATTGACTTATTTTATTACAACATTAGTCGATTAATTTTCACCATGAATAACAAAACAATTATTCGGAAGTTGTCCAATTACTTCACGATTGGTTCAATGAAAAAAAACCGAATGTATCAATACCCTGAGGAATCGAGGAGATTTTAAGAATTGATTCATCATTTGTTCCAAAATAAGCCGATAAGATACTGGATGGTGATGCAATTTTTTAACCCGAGAGGAATTCTTCAAATCAAGATGTGTACGTATCGATACTCAAAAGTACTCGCATACATTTTCTCAAGAAAGTACTATAAGTGATGTTAAGCTTACATATTGGAAATAATGTGACGATTAGCTTTGAATATACCCCGAATACTTCGGAGGAAAAAGGCTATGCAGGTAACGCAATTCTATATTCACCTAATACGCAACTACGCCGTTGCGTAGTCAACATTTTTTCATGAGGACCAAGTACTTCGACGGAATTCTGAAAGGTAATATTCTCCATTCATCCCCGTTTTCAGGTAGTCTACATAGGGATTATTAAACGGAAAAAAAGAACGGAGAGTCTTCATTAGATTCTTTCACATATACGTACTCGAACACAACAATAGCATTTACTTCCATACCCTAATATGTTCTGCAATCTACAAAAGTTTTCCCTCCAACGTTAATTACAAAAATAGAAGGTCACGTGACTTGAAACGCTCCAATGTGTTTTAATTAACATATCCGGTAAAATATCGAACGAAAAAAAAGTTATCACTGACTTGTCCACGCATTACATTTCATTACTTTCATTGAATGGGAAATTTTCATAAGTTGCTTTGTGGATCGATTCTCCTATAGATTGAATAGAATTTTTCATATCGTTGTATCTAAAAATTCGAAATCTATTTGACATACTCCTGCGCAACGTATGTCTACCATATGGTTAGGTTCCTCGTAATTGCACTTTCAAAGTATTATCCCTTATGTATACGTGTAAAACTGCCCGACGTCGTAATGCACAATTACGTCATTTGTTAAAAAAGGGGGTATTCAAACGTTTTCACATCTTGTCTCCGATTGACATAACAAAAACAGAATAATTTTACTCACGGGATACCGCATGTACGAGTTACACAGGGTCAAACACATTGAAAATAAAATAGATGCAATTTTCATATAATATATATGATGGATCGCAGAAGCCCTTTTCAGTACGTGTCACGCAGTACCTACATTAACACATTAAGTCTCGCACGTTTCCACCGAACTACTCAGGTATTTTTTGAGTTGGCAAAAAAGATGTCAATGCATACATCAATTCACGGCATCTGCTCACAATATCACGACAACTGTAATCAAGCATTATGTGCTACTTGAATTTAAGTAACCGAACGTATGTTCAAAAATGGACCCATCATGTTTGGCTCGAAGTCTAAAATCGAAAAGAGATGAAATATTTCTTATTTATAATTCAGAAAGAGAGTACCCATTCTTCAGATATTTAGTGTCTTTGGGTTAATCAACGACTTTCAATCTGAAAAGCAGTACTCACGCCGTACTGCGAATTCTCAAGGAGTGACCTTAGCAATAACCGTTAACCTTATAATTGTCTGTGGATCTCTTGACATAACAAAGGCACCTCTACGAATGGTACTATGAATCTTTCGTTGAATGGAATTTTGCATAATGAATCTTTGGGAGCCGCGAGATGTGAAGGTACATGACATTTGAAGTAGAAATTTCCTTTGTAATTTTTAGCGCCCAATATTACTTTTTTAATTGTTAACGAATGGATCCTAGTAATGACAGCTACAGTGAATAGTGTTTTCGATTAGGAAGAAAAAACAGAATTTGGCTAAATTCTCTTAGAAGGTCATTTATTTTTAACTCCTCAGAATTTGGCGCCCCTGAAAGCCTCGCTCATCATCGTTACAATTAGTAACTTTCAGTTATTAATAATTCGGAGACTAATGTTTGCAGCCAAAACGCGAAGAGCAACTTCTAACTTTATATGTCTCTTCTCTGCCTCCCCAGCCCGTTGCCTTCTTAACGGTCATCATGGGACACACGATAAGCATACGAGCAACTAGTACGTCTGGCGTATTTCTTCAAAATCGCCTGCGCCATTAGGTGTCGTCACTAATTTTTCTGCGTACACAGTCTACAGAGTAAGTTTTCGGTGAATTACGTTTAGGCAAAATTATTAGTACAAATACCATCAGCGCTTCAAAATTCGTCTCTGATTTCCAAAGACTATATAAGGGATTTCGGCCGATCAGAGTGCATTATTTAGAAGAAGAAGAATTTGTATGAAATATTTTAAGACACTTGAACATCGACAGCATGTATCCCAAAGCTAAGAGCAAATTACTGGTAAACAACTATTAGCAAGCTCAAATTATTGCGTCCTAATTGGCTGAAATTGGCAATGAAAAATCCGAGGTCAAGATGAGATTACACTTCTGAATGTTGAAATAACTGCATATAAGAAAAATTTGGGTTAATGCCACAATAGTCGAACATTACAATATAGCAATATTTACTTTGGAATCATAGGACGATCGTCTGATGACTTCGGGCGCCATCCAAAACGGGGTCCCCACAAAGGTATTCCTCTTGTTCGTTGTGTTTGTCAATTGTGCAGCGACCCCAAAGTCCGCCAATTTCACATCACCCATTGCGCTGAGTAGAACATTAGCAGCTGCAGAGCAACCCCCATAAAAAAAATCAGATAATGAAACCACCTCGCCTCTCACAGAGAATCTAACACCTAGAGCTTAATCTAAATACCCCTGTACCTTTAATGTCTCGATGTAGTTTCCTTTCGCTGTGGAGATAATCAAGGCCTCTGAGTACTTCACGTAAAATAACGGCAATGTGCATTTCCTCAAAACTTCCGGCATTCATGAGATCCAAAGCGGAACCACCACCCAAGTACTCCATGATGATCCATAGCTTGGTAACCTGGAATTGAATGGAAACCCGTATAATTAATATAAATTTGAATTGAATAAGATGGAAGGAAGTTTAGAGAACCAATTGATGAATTGGTATATCTGATACGTTACAATAAATATTACTCATTCACTCCAAGAATCAGCTAAAGTGAAGGGGTGAAAAGAGGGAAGTACATTTATGGGTGGCCTTAGATTTTTCTAAATATCTCAGAATCCGGGGATTAACTGCATTTGCGTCAGGTTTTTTTGGAAACACATGTCTATGAAAAGTTCCGTGTAGAATGGTATCTTGTAGAACTTCTGATACATTAAAAAAAAATGTACGAGCTAAGTCTAGACACTTGCTTGTACCATTCCACTACAGATTTATAAAAATGACATGGTTTTATGAAGTGGAATACGCCTTAGACGCTCCATTATTTTTGTAGTACAATTTAACCTCCGCTTGTCAATCTTCTGCATCTTTGGTTCATGCATTTATACGATTCGAAATAACCATTTTTAATTCTTGACAGTTCTATTTTTAAAAATAACAACGGTAAATATAAACATTGTTTGAAGAAAAGAATAAAAGTATGAAAATGTAAAATAAGTTTAGGAAATGACGATAATATAAAAGAATTTAACATATAAAATATATAGAATAAGTTGAAAGTATGTTTATCTCTGCAAGCCTCGACAATCATAAGCGGAAGACGAGGTTTTCAATCTTTTTGCAGAAACTTCTCGATTCCTGGCACGGAATTGGATTTGACTTCTTTTATTTTGCAAAGTAATTTCCAAATTTATTGATGTTAATTAATGGTATGAAGTCAAGAAAAGCTCGTTTAGCATTATAATAAAATCACTAGATTGCATATTTGTTTTAGTTTATACTGGATTAGTGGTTGTATTGTTGAACAAATTCTATTATTGATCGATTTCCTTTAATTCATGTTCTTTGTTCTATTATTTATAAAGTTTAGTAGTGGTAGCGTTGTAAGAAGAAAATACACTAGTCACTAACAAATATGTATGAATTCTAGGGGAGCTAATTTATTAATATGCCAACTTTATCAACTTATAACAAGATAATCTACTGTGCCCTGCATTCTAGACGATAGGGGATGGTGGGGTTGAGTGGTACTTAATAGAACGCGGTTCTAGTATGGCCCTTATGGACCTTCCGGTATTTATATTAGAATATTTAATTTTCTTCGAGCCTTACATCATTGAACTCTTTATTTCACCTGCATATTTTAAGAAATGATTATTCAACATATTTAATCAAAAAAATTTGAACGACGACGTCACGATATTGCTAAAGTTTATGACATTGATGGGTTGAGTATGTTTTTTGTTGTTACTTACTCCTACTTCGTTGTCATGCGATCAGCGATGAAGGTCTGTTCTAGACATTATCTCTTTTACCATTCATTGACTAAGCACAACAATTTTCATGAGTACGAATGACACCGAAATTTTGTACTTACTCAAAAAAATGATCATAAAAGGACGCGCATAAAACAACACCTCGATTGCCAATTATAAATCATACGAAATGCAATTAATGCAGCAAAAGCTCTCGGGAAATTGAAAGCACTCAATGGTTTTGAGTTTTTTTTCTATAATGAGATTCCTTAATTTGGTTGAGAAGCTCAGAAACCTGCCAAATGTGAATCATACACCTTGATTACCATGTAACTTATTGTGCTAACAAGTAATGCGTTTAACAAAATTTAGAAAATGGCAGTGCCTGTGGAACGTATACTAGGAAGGTGATCAGCTTTTTCTTCTCATGAATGTGTATTATACCCGGGAATAGTTTAGCAGGAGGGAAATTCCAATGGGGTCAACAATTGCTGAACCGGCTGAAAAAAATCCATCAGTAAGGAATTCGTTGTATCTTCAGAACTGTTAGAGCTATTGTGGTAGAATTCATCGCAGATATGCATCTCAATAATACTAAATTGAGGAAAGGCCCGGCCTCATTTTCTGCAATGGTATTTATTTTATTATTAGCGTGTAAGCCCTCACAACCCATTACATCTTGTTTTCCGCCCATATAATGCTCGGGAGGTAACATCATTAATACATACACAATACTTGAAGTATTAGCATAGTTCAGTGCGAACGAGTTAATATAATGACCTGGCTGTGGATGTGATTCAGCATGGTTCGAACCAATAACTTCTCGATAGATATTAAGAAGTTTGATTTTCATCATATGATTATAAAAAAAATGAAAAAAATATTCGGGATTATTTCAACAATGGCGTTTGGAAATTGATAGGACATACTTGATGATATATTATATATTTTGTAAACATATCAGCCAAGAAATTCAGTTGTTCACTTTACTAGTAGACATCTATACACGGATAGAAATATTTTCTAACATCACATCATGTGCCTAGACGCGTCGACAAGAACGTCGATTTGAAAAATCATATGTTGACACGTCTGTTTCATTCCGAGAGGTTAAGTCTCAAGCTCAATAAGTTGTGGTCCTAGACCACTGGACAATCATATGTTACATGTGATCTACAATCAAATCCGGCAGGTATTGTCAATTTTTAGAATCGCTTGCTGTGTATATGTTAGAAATCATGGAAACCATTTACTCAACGTTGTTTGCAATATTGTTATTTTATCCTGAAACAGAAACGCCTCTGATGGGACCTGACTTTGACACCCTAGAATAGCAGACGTGACGAAATATGATATTTTGAATAGAGGTTCGCCTCTCAAGACAAGAGATGTTGTGGTCTTGGAAAATATTTCAATTTGTGTATATAACTGCATTCAAGGAAATTTCAAAATGGAAGACCGTGCGGAATGTTATAAAAGTACATATAATACTATAATGCAATTTGATGAGGGTAAATACATATGGAATTTATAATTTGATAATCCATCAAAAGCCGCAAAGATATCAGGCAGAAAATTGAAATATTCAAATGATTCAGCACAATAGCCCGTATTTTTGAATAACCATCTCCGCCGCTCTAGAAGCCCTCTTTCTAGTCAATACTATTTATCGCAACTGTTCATTCTTCACACAGTAAATAAGAAATAAACTAAATTTCACATTTTTGAGATGGTCGAAAACTGAAAGGTCCAGTAATTTCTATTTCGAACGTAGCATACATCGTAATAGTATATTTCGATACAAGTGCGATGGGGTGCTCACGAGTGCGAAGTTGGCAGCGCGAGGCGAATCGCCTCGCGCTGCCAATCGCACGTGCTGAAACACCCCATCGCACGTGTGTCGAACGATAGTTCTTGACAGTGATGTTACGTTCTACGAGTGCCGCAATAGTTACTTTTCGGCACGAGCTGAACGTAGCAGCAATGTCGAAAATAGTTTTATTGAAGTACTTGGAGTGTCATCACCTCTTTTAAACATTCACGAATACTCAGGAAGTACGTTTCAAATTAAACAAGAAAAATAACCGTTCAAATCAATAGCATAATGGGCCGTGAAAAATGAGATCTCTATACATAATCTGTGAGACCTGATAACAATCTATTCTTTGTTGATAAACGACTTGAAGGACACAAAAGGAAAACAACGTAGTAATTTCGTAAACCACTCGCATACTGGTCTTGTCAAAAGAGCGTATTGTCGGTTAGAAGCACTACAAGTCACTTCAAGGAAAAGATTATCTGTACTCGCAGTAACTAATTTCCATCAAATTAAAATTCCTAACAATCTGAGTATTGCTGCCGAACATTAAAAAGAGAAAGTTAAAAATCCAAGCTGCAAATATTTCTCCTTATCGTATTACCATTTTTATCGTAACCTTCAATAAATCAAGGGTAGCGCCAGTGTGATTCCGAATCTTCTCATTCAAGATTACGAGATTAACGAATTGTAAATTGTCACGCTCACCAAGTCTAGAGAAACAAATTCATATTTAAAGAACATTTAGCGAATATCATACTCCATTGGAATGCACATATTTTACATTTTCGTTTCTTTTTTTAAATCAATTTTTCATCCCCCATAAACACGAAAGAAACAGGTCGCCACAAAAGGACGTAAATAAAATGAAATGTCTGTGTAGAAGTTGGATTGAGTGGAGAGTGGTGAGGACTCCGGTGAAGCGAGGCGGAGGTAACCGTGCCATCCGTCGCACACCGTTATAATTATATCCACCAGCATCACGGTTGGGCCAGTCCCCCACCACGCCGCATTCACGCGGGGCACGGGAGGGGGGGCGACTCAAGTTTGTTGTATCATACGCACGATATCGTGTGTTAATAATCTATCACGAATGAAATACACCGTTGTGTTTTGAGCTCACCAGTCCGAACAAGGACAATAGATTATTGACTTATTTTTAATCGACGCTGTATCATCATTATTAAGTCCTAGTTTTTAATCTATTTATGACATTAAAGATGCCCGTTAATTGCGTCAATGGGGAAGGGGGGGGGGGAGAATTCAATAAATAATGTAATGTATTACACGATAAATAGTTCAAGTTAACGGAATCAAGGGAGATGTTCTGCAGTCCGGATAATTTAGTGTAGTTAAAGTCGCCTGATGCGTTGGTTTGTCTTGCAAAATCACGTATTTCCGAACTAGTTAGATAGGCAACACGAAAATACTGTGTTATACATATTTCTGTTAATTGCCAGAGTATCCTAATAACGGGTACTGTAGAGAGAAATCGCAAAGAGACCGTTTTCTAAGCCATAAAACATTTATATGAAGCAGATCTCGGGACATTAGCCCCACAGTCACACATTTCTGAAGTAAGCCCATAATGGAAAGATTTTATTATGGGCTTGTCTCGTTTTAACACCATCACTCAATTAACCTTCTAATTGAGGCTGGAATCCCTCTTCAAGTTACCTTAACGTAGGATCCATAATATTTTGTGACATAGGGACTGTCGCACTGCGACAGTATCATAATCTCTTGCTGTATGTCCTCGATTTCATCTTCAGCCTCCTCCAAATCAATGATTTTAATGGCAACAACCTGCTGTGTCCTGTTGTCAAGCCCCTTGAACACCTCCCCAAAACTGCCTTTGCCAATTCTCTCCTGTTTGGTGAATATCAGTTCCGGATCTGCTTTCTGCGATTAGAAACAAAGACAAAATTGAAATAATTGTTCATACACATTACCATGTGGGTTTAAAGAACTTGTTTTTCATTGGGATTTCTTTTCCTACCCATTGTTCATTACGAAAGTATCAATGGGTTTGCCAACCATGCCGCTCGCCTTGGCTCGTTTAAGGCACAACTGTGCGCACAGAGGAAACCACACGAGTCATTCTATAGAGATTTTTCTTTAAAAACTGTTATGTAGACCTTGAAACAATTTAATTTTTTTCAGTAAGCGAAAGCTAAGTTCTATGGTAATTTCACTACCTACATTTTGCCTTAATTATTTTTAATTCGCTTTAAAAAATATATGTCACACAATGGTAGACATTGGAAGAAACATTTTCCCACACCCAGAGTACATTTGTACTCCTTTTTACTATTGGCAAAAAAAAAATGCATAGAAAGAAAATTGTTGTATTCAAACTAGTCATCTTGGTCTGGGAATGGTTCAGGCATAGAATGAAAAAGGAATTCTCTGTTCAAGTTTATTCTCATGTACTGAATAACGGTTTCGATTAATCCAAGAATTCCCAATGTTGTTAAGATAATCTCTTTTTTGATAAGTTTTTCTCAAATGTGTCAAATATTTTCCATCTATTGTAGAGATCAATACAATTTATGGAAAATATGATATTGAATTTGATATTGAAATGAAATGTAGGGATGGTGGACAAAATTTGAGTGAATGCAATTGATGAATGTCGTAATTTATTCTCAATGTATCAATCTCCTGGGAGGTGCGCATTGGGGAAATGTTGTCACCTATTTTAATAATCGAAAAAGTAATTTAATGAAAAAAAAACATCTTAAAATGATGCATAACCATTCTTTACCTGGTCAAAAGCTGATATTTTTCCGCTAGTATTTCCTCGCTTTTCAAGATAAATTGAAAATAAATTGTATTTATACGGAGCAAGTATGTCCAAACATTGTTGTTGCTGCTCAAACAAAATGTACACGTAAAGTTACCCGAAATTATTTTGTATGGCGCACAGTAGTCAAAAATTTTCACACGGACACGAGAGAAACATTAAATTTTCAGTATAGCTGAGGGCATACAAACAGTGTCAAGACAAGAACAAATGTTCTTCATGTTAAGGAAGTTTTGCTTTGCAAATATAAGTATGCCCTAAAAAATGTCCGAGATTATATTCTCCAGATGTAGATTCTTCTACATCAATATTGGAAATTTCATATCCTGCAAATAGTGAGAAGGAACAAGGATTCAAATTTGGAATTTGTTCTAGCATTATATATATTCTGGTTCCCCCGTAAACGAAGGAAGACAATTTCATTCAAAAATCAGTTTTTTAGAAAGATCTCGAGATCAAAGACAGATAGGGAAATTCTGAGGCATCCCTTATTTGTAGCTCTCATTCCTCTCTACAAACAGGTCCTCGGGGAAATTTTCCTGTCTCCGTATGATTCCAAGATATCCATCAAAAACTCACTTTGAAATTTAACTTGACTCCCCATTCTACGACCGCACCACAGAATTTCCATTTGGAAACCCTTTTTCAATTGAAACAAGATAAGGTGGCTGATAAAAGAAACAAATGGGCTAGACTTGTGTGTACAAAATTTTTAGGCGCATATAACAATTCCACCCAGGTGGAAAAGACCATTCGTGACGTAGGAAACTACTTTATCATTCAAACATTCCGAAGGAGTTTCCTCATCATCCAGAATTGTTGAAGGTAGATGGAAGACTACTTGAAATTAGTTCGACAGCAAGTATGTTTTACAATAAAAACTTCCGTCTTAATTTTCAGGATAGTTAATCCTAAATTTCAGTACAATGGTCCAGCAACAATCACAATTATTGTATATAATATTTAAGGAAATTTTGGTTCGACATTACAAATGGTACTTAAAATTGGCCGGATACCTTGAGAAGCATTTTGAGTATGGCTGAAAGTATGGTGGGTGTCTTGTACGTTACATATTTACATCCCTTTTCAATCGATCCTAGATCACCCTAGTGGATACACTAAGAGGTGATGAAAAGTCTGGGTTTATGCATCAGAACCCATTTTTGTGGTCTTTTATGGGCCAAAAATACCCAAAGGTCTATTACGAAACACATTTCGTATACATTATAAAACCCAAGTCGAATATATTGTAAATTAAATGCAGATATATAATATCATATCTTCACTTTAAGAATATGTTATAGATCCTCGAATTGGAAATAGTTTATACCAGAGTCGGAGATAGTTCACGCTTGATTCTGTTATCTCCGATTCAGAGATATATAAATGGTTCTTCACTTTAGGATCTGGAAAGAATGAGACATCAGATAGCTCTCACGAATATGAAAAATACTGTCAGTTCAGTAGCCAAACAGTGGTAAACAGGAATAAGTGCACTCGGCCTTTACTCGAATAATTCGAACTGGAGCGGAGATACCAAATGTTTCATCCAACCTTTTTAGGTGGAAAGAAATGTGTTGTTTAAAAAGGTTCATATGTAATATATTCCATATCCTCGCTTGTTTTCAAGCTATTCGCCGAAGATTGCGGCAAAGCGCAACTGCACTTATCCTAGTTTAGTCCATTTCGTTGCTGGGTTAATAAGCTTGCGGTGCTTTGAATTATCGATTCTTGGTAAAAGTACGGTTGAATCATGTTACTTTATTTTGCATGAATTTCCATTTGTAAATCAAATTTTCGGGAGAAAAATCGAAAAACCAGCCGAAGATCTTGGAATTGATATAGTTATTTAATAGTAATGATAGTACTTAATAAAATTCGTCGTTTTCATCACCCATTTGCATACCAATCAATTCTCTAAAGAATTAAAAACATTGTTTACTGAGTACAATGTAAAATGGTGACGAAAAACACAAACAAATATGAAGAATGGTATTGGAAAATTTCTAGAAGTTTTCGGTTGTTTCTCATATTTAATGATGGTCTCATATCTTTCATTGTTGACCACAAACTCTGGGTTTCGGCTCATCAGCAATGGTGAAAAAATCGCTACTGTGTTCTCATTAAGAGAATGACACAATTATAAAAAAATACTTTAATAATGAGGTGATAGAATCTACAAAGCTCTCCTTGACGTTTTCTGATGTATATGTATTTGTTTGACAAAAATTTTAAATTCCTTTTCCTATGTTGCTCTATATTTCCATTGTGAAACGGTTAATTGGTTTGAGTGATTTTCAGGTTAACATGAGCTTTGAATCAACGTATCGAAACAAAGCTTTTCCAGATGCCATTCTGTTTTACACAAGGGGTTTTGTGTTAAGAATTCTCATATTCTATGTTATATTCTAATTCATAATTGTGTTTGTCTCATATTCTAATACATTCCATGAAACCAGAATGATTTTTTTTCAGTATAGCTTCGCCTTTGAAGGTATTCACCTCCTCAGTCTACACCATTGAACAATTTCAAATCATAAAAAAATCGTAAAATTGCAGTTAATTCGAACCATTCAATTGGTCTCAATAATCATGTTTGTCCAAATTTTCAATATTCCATGTTATCGTCGATATTAAGGTTAGAAGAGAGTTCGTGAGCGAGAGTTCATGAAATCGGTTCAATGGGTTCTTAGCTATTCAGAATTTCAGTTGTTTACAATATTCCATTGTGAAAACGATTGGGGATAAGCAGAGATGTGTAGAATGACTATTGTTCTTTTGTTAAAAATACATATTTTATGTCCAATGGCTTTTTTTCCATAATTTAGGACATGGAGTGGGCTCAAAGTTATTGCGTGGGCCAGCACGTTATCATATCCATACGACGTGTATTTCAATTCGATCAATTGTGCTAAACGGGTGGAGAGACATTGGTAAAGACGAATAATCTTTTTCTTTCTAGAAATCAAATTGTTCGCAAAAAAATGTCTTATTAATTTTTTAATTGAAAGTATGAGTTAAAAGTGATAAATGATTAGTGCGGGGTTTATTAATTCTTTAAGAGGGTCAGGTAGAAATAACCAAATGTTTTTGTGTTCCCCAACGGGTAACCTTAATTTAGCACCACTTTTTGAAATTTTGATAAAGGTGAATACATTCGATTTGCACATTCTAAGTAAATATAACAAAGCCATAGTAAGCATGAAATCTTTAAAAATTTGAAAGAACGTGGCCTATTTTTCTTTCGATTTGTCCTGATCGCCCTTCATGGGATTTTGCAATCAATATTCATGTTGTGCATTGATCCGCAGCGTAGGGAATACACATTAATCATAATGATTATAACTGAGTTTGATTATGGAATGATCTATTATTCCAATGAGAATATCATTATGGTTATTTCATTTTATCAATGCACTACATTTATAGTTATTGAAGGTTAATGCCAATAAGAACGTGAGTGAAATGAGGGAGAACATTGCACTTTTTCCACTACATTTCAGAATGCACGGCTACTACAGTTGTTAGTATTTTTCATCCAATTATAATTACTCAGTGGTATGCATATAATAGGTCGTTCGACATAGATTCTATTGCGAATGGCAGCAAGTTAATTCCATTAAAACGTCGTGCAGGTCGATATCAGTACAGGTTGTCTATCAATAGTCCCTGTTAATTTGATGATGTTCATATTGTATTTGGCCCAATGAGTATGATTTTAACAAAACATCGATCAAAAATTTGGTGTTAAAAGCCAAATAAATCGTCAATAAAATTGGTTTCATGTTTTAATTGAAGAAAGGAAATATCGTCGGGGAGAGTCGAGCAAAACGGAAAAACCGGGTGTAACGGGACACTGGGTGAACTAACCATAATGATGATTTATTTGAATATTTTTCCTTCATAATTATGTAGCAAGCATTGAAGATTATCCGCGACAATGCTCATCACGATAAATAACACTAAAAAACAATAGAAAAACATCGTGGTCCCGTTTTAGCCAGCCGCTACATTTCACTGAACCCTCGGCTATGTATTGTATTGTATGCGTCATCTCAATTCCGTAATACGGTCAATCGCCCACACGAAAAATAGATATCTTGGAGGAATAAATATATTTTATATATTGAAGGTACCTATTCGATGTGCAAAATGTTTAGAAAATTCGTTAGTTTGCAAAATATGGAGTATTGGCCCAGATTACATTTTTCCAGCTTCCTAACAGGGAACGATAATGCTATGCCCCCGAAAAAAATCATGTTCCATGTGATCTGCATGTCTCAGGTATTTGCGTGCGTGTGTGCCTGTGTGACGATGTATTGGTGTAGTCAAAAATTTCCACGAGCGATTTCTCACGACCAAAGTTATGCAATCAAGATCCTGTATGGTGCAATGGAATCCACGTAACTTAGAACCGATTAGATTCTCGTTGAATTCGATTGAATTCTATTAAAAAAATTAATTTGAGCGAAAGCTATAGATCGGGAGGTTGAGTGAACTCAATGGGTCATACTCATTTATCACGAGTATTTTTAGATATATTTCCCCATGGCGGGTGACTTTCAGTCTACGTAGTTGTTCCCTATGCGAAATATCTTCCAATAGAAGACAGATAGCGAAATTTCGATGACGACTTTGTTTGCAGAGAAAATTGAGTTCTATAAGGTTTCTTCTAATTGCCTACCGCAAAAGGTACATCTGATGAGCTCATAAAGTTCAGTCTACATGCGTAAAGGGAATTTCATACATTAAACTATGGTTTACCCAGTCGAGTTTCACCTTCAGCACGATTCCTTTATTTTATGCACTATGTGCATATAACGAACGCGTTACTTAACCAAAAATGGAAACCGTATAGACAGATATTATTATTATTTTCACAATTGCAGTGCGACTGTATCAGTTGTTACATATTTATTACGCCGACTAACCACCCTGAAAGTAAAGTTATCCGATCCTCATCCAAGAGAACATAATTATTCATTACTAAAAAAAAAAAAATTGAACGTTATGCTTCAGTTGAATGTCACCAAGCCTCTCAGGAATACATCAAAACTGATATCAGGCTAAAATTAATTTAACCTAACGGCCCTTTTAACCACTGCATAAAACTATTTTCATTTTATCCTCAAACTCGTTCTAGAATTCTGTCAATCCTAAACTCCTCGTTATCGCCCACATTTCCCCCTCCCACACCCGCAACTTTTCCCTAACCATCTACGCATTGAAATAATCACCGCGCCTTGAGAATATACCGTTAAAGCCGTTTAAAATTCACTCCAGATCTAAATGACATTCACCTAAGACATGAATTGAACGAAAAGTCCGTCTTGCGTGGATAACAATTAATCATAATCGCCGATATTATTGGAACATTCTTCATAGATATCCGTTTTTTATCACCGATACAGAATGATGACTGTACAGCATGTCTATAGAAGGACAGCAGTACCAACGTTATTACACGTGTGGGACACAATTGCCCCTCTCCGCGTAGATGACTCACCGAGGGCGTCGTGCTCCTTGTTTGCGTGCCGATTCGCGATCGCGGAAGTGAATTACTCTTGAGTTGATGCTGGCTACCGTTGGTGACATTATTGTTGCGCTGTTGCACCGTTGGTGGTGGTGGCGGTGGTGGATGGGACAGAGGTCTGCCACCATTACGCCTTGGACTCTGTTGATGCTGCTGCTGTTGTTGTTGTTGTTGTTGTTGTTGCTGTTGTTGTTGTTGCTGCTGCTGAGTCGACGGATAGGGCCAGGATTGACGGGGCATATAACCGACATATCCGCCGGAAATGAACTGTGCCGATCCGTTGAGGTGAGGCGGCGCCATCACTACCGTTTGCTGTGCCTGACCGTTTCTCATTTTTACCAGTTCTTTCAAATCAGTTTCGGCAGCACATAGTAATCTCCTGTTCTTAGTCCCGCCCGGCACCCAAATGACTGAGGTTTCCGTCCCAATTATGGAATCAATTCTCTAATTGATAATTGTAAACGAATAGGCACATGCGCCCAGCTGGTGAATCAATGAACAATAATAGTATCGAGTTCTGAGAATAGGAATTGGGTAAACGTTGAATGAAAGAAAGATCTAGTTTCCTGGAAATGATTTTCGTCTTCAGAACCAGTTGCCCTAGGATTTTCTCATATTTTCACTGGGACACACCTGGTATACATTCCTCAACATTCTTCGGATGAAATTCCACGTAGTCATTGTATGGTCAAATACTCTGGCCATAGATGTTGATAATTAGTGCAAGAAATGGATTTATATAACGCTGCATTGGGAGTGAAAAAGAGGGAGGACTGGGTGGAACAGTAGTGAAAGTTTGAGGTTCTGTGCAGGGATTGGAAGTATTTTCTTTTGTCCCTGTTGGGTGACTGATGTTGCGTGATAGATCGGAGAGATCGATTGATTGAACTGATTAATTTGGTAAAGGGCAATGAAAGTTGCTTTTTTTGTTTGTGTGGATTACAGTTTTGGACTAGGGAGTCTATAGGTTTGAGGTGATTATCTTAACCGGTAGCATGAGCAATTTTATGCTCTGAATCACAAGAGTTTTAAAAGCCTTCTTGTTGCGTATTTAACAACGATGAATTATCCTAAATCAAAATACACTGCATTTCCTTGTCATTGTTGCATTTTATCTGTCATTGTTAGAGGAATCCTTGGTTGTAGTGGTAGACACGTAATATTACACAGCATGAAATTGCTCACTACACTGGAGAATAGATAAAAAAAAAGGGGGGAGGGGGAACAGTGGTGGAACGCGAAACGGTGCACAACTAGTACCGATGCTATCCGATGAGTGCTCGGATGCCAACTGACAGGCAACCGCGATCGCGCAAAGAAAGGCGCGGGAGTTTGAGTGTGTTGCCTTGCCAGTGGAACGGTTTCTTGAGGGCAAAGAGGGAGGATTGAACAGAACAGAAAACTCGTTGCTCAAGACTTGACTTGACTTGAAAACGTAAATGGACACCCGGTAGTCACGTTCCAAGTGTTGGGTACTTCTCAAAAATCGGATTTAATCTTTTGTTACTCTTCCTTTACAGTTTCCAAGGTAGTTTCATTTTTTATTAGTTTCTCTGTTTGGGGGGAACAAGTGTCTTGAGGACACGCTCGAGGAATGCAAATACGGCCGAAGTGACATTTCTGAAATATAATTTTGCATGAACACGTCACGGTCAAAGAATTCGGAACAGGTATTCGCGAAATTCTCAAGATGGAAGGCAGAATGGACTTTATCGGAAATTCGATTACAATGTTTGATTATACGTACTTGAGTAATTCATTTTGGAGGACACATGAATGATTCTTTTCGTTATCCACTATTAAGAACAAGATATGGAAATTCCATAGCTACTCTATCAGCAATTTTCAGGAGATTGAATTCAGTTTAAGGGGAATGAGGTCCTGAAATTCTGAATTCAAGGCGAATTTTGAAAGAAACAATCACGAACTTTTATTTTTCAAACGTAAATGGATTTCCACCCACAAAATAAATGAGCTTTCGAAAAAATCCGGACTGGATGCATATTTTCGTTTCAAATATCCCAGTCTCACTAAATGTTGACCTAATGATTGAACAGACGTCTACCTGCTATTGAATATTCATAGGTTATCTGATTTTTGCATGCTAGTTATTTTCTGAGCGTCTAGGACGATGATGATTTTCCAACCTGATATCATCTGAAAATTTAGGAGAAATTTTCACGATTCGATACAGAAACTTTCGAAAAATAATTTGAATAGCACAGGTGCAAAGATAGTGTATAAAGAATGTTTTCTAGAGCTTTTCAAGAAGAAATTGTAAAAGTGGAGTGCAGAAATTATGCAAATATTATTACAAGCATTGACTATCATAATATGATGTTCTCTGATCTACAATGTATACATTTCACTGACAGGAAGACGCGACCCATAATTCTAAAGCTAATTATTTTATTGCAATTATCTTTCCACCCGTCTATATTCATATTATTTCTGGACATGAAATCAACTTCATAAATGACAGAGCCGATTTAATATTCTGTCCAGTTCTTGGGTCTGAAGGGAAGAATCAATAAATTAGATGTTTTAACCGTGAGAGACCAATGATAGAAATAAATAATTAGGCAACCCTCACGTACAGGGCTGGAACTTGATAGCGGCTCTGTGCCTTGGATAATTTAGTATGTCTAAATAATTAATGCATTTACTATAGACGATATCTAGAGTAAAGAATTATGGGAAATTGTAAAAGTATAATTGAATTACATATCGATTTTATAATTTTCCAATGATCAAATTCAAGCTGAAGAGCTCCGTCTACGAGCGCCTGGGATTACATTTTTTTCACTCCATCGTTGCATTACTTCCAGATGAAAAAGTATCTGCATTGAAGTGACGAAAACCCATAAGCCAAATATAAGAATTTTAATAATGACGAAATTATCTCGTAATTCTGTGATTTCAGAACATGGCAGGAGACTTTTTCGTAACCCATGAAAAGCCCCAGGCTTAATGCAGCTGACCCATCTACCGATTTCTCACCCACCAGAAGAAATAAGATAATATAAGTGTTATCATTTCATCGACATTCGTTTGACGCAACATCTTTGTCTGCAAAATAATAGTTGTGAACTATCGCACGATAACAACAAATATCATCGACATGAAATCTGATATTATTGTCATCTTGAGAAGTGGGAAAACCGAAATGACGGATGCAAGTAATGTTGAATTTGGAGGGGAGAATGAGGGTGAAGAAGAGCATCCGAGGATTTTTAATGTCATTATTGTCATGACGATAAATGGGAAAAACCAGAATGACGAATGCGATTAATACTCAATTGGAAGCTGAGGATGATCACAAAGACGAGTATTCGAGGGTTTTTAATGTACATGGGGGACTTTCGCAATGGGCAAAAGTTGAGTATCGTTGCTCAAGCATAACTTGGGGCTCAACTCGTATAGCGGAATGGCCAAGTGAAAGGCGACACAACGGACGGGTTGAAGAAGGGCGGCTAAGGGGTGAAGTGGGGCGAGTGTAGAGTTGCATGGCTATCGCGATAGACCCTCGGTTCAACTCGGTGTGTCTCGGTTCGTCTCGCTTTTGCATACATATTGTATACAACGATAAACCAGGCATGAAGTTGAAATTGTATTTGTGCAGGGATTTTCATTTTTCATTTTCTTTTGAGGTAGCTCTATCCCCATGGTTGAGGTCGTTACGCATGAAAAACAAAGAACAATAATTAAAATCAGTTCCGGTAGAATTAAATTTTTTATACCAATTATAGAGGTTCTCTCTACGAAGACTGTCACATTTTTTTTTATCATCAGGACAAGTAATAACATTTCAATTGACTGGCCATACTCTTTTCTCATTGGCGGTCTCCCTCAATTTCCTGTGTATACTCACAATATTATGGACATCAATAAAAACGTGTTTTTTTGCCAGTTTTTGAGATTTCCAGTAAATTCATATTAATTAATATCGGAAGCTGTACGTTTTTATATATCGCTCAATATTAAATTTAAGTGAATCTTTTTAGCATTTTTTCTTTTGCCTCTTGGTACTACATCTTTTACAATCGAGGCAAAAATTGAGAAAAAATAATAATTAAGAATTGAGTTGCTTGACAAGGTCTTAGAACTAGCTTGGTTAATTAGCACCATATTTAATCGTCGGGTTAAAAGTTCCGATTGATCAAAAATTTAAGCCAATCACACGAATTAACTTTGACAGTTGATTAACCAGCTAACAGCTTTTGGGTTTAATTCTCACACGAAATTATCATTCGTATATTCTAGTTTTCGTTGATACAGGAGGGAGGGGGATTATTTCGTTCAGGCATTGGGAAAGGTCAGAGAATGAGGAGTGGAATAATACGGTCCCAAGTGCGAGAATAACTCGCATTGCGTCAATCTAATCGCTGTGACATTTTCGGAGCAGCAATTTGTTTTTTTTCTTTTGATTATTGCGCTAATGACTAGCACCAGGGTATATCATACGACTCATTTTGCGGGACATATGGTTGGGATAAAAATATCTGAGGTTTTTTTTTACCTAGTACCCGAAGATAATTACGGGGATAAGAAAGTAACAAAGATTTGAAATGTCAGATTGAAGAAATTGAGCGATATACGCGAAGTCGTGCGGCTTAGCGAGAAATAGCATGAAACTTTTTTCATGGAATGGTCTATAATTCATAAAAAAGATCTCATGATATTCTTAGAAAAATATTCTCAAGAAAATTTGAAAATATCATGGTAATTCCTCTCACGACTCACCAATTGGAGTGGCATATTGGTAGGGGAGGATAGAACCGTTCAATAATCACTCACCGGTGTAGCTCCAAACGTCCGATTACGATTGATCACATGGCTGTCGTTGATACGATTATTGTCAATAAGACTGATGACATTATTGTTGATAAGATTCGTACGATTATTACACTTTTTGCTCGAATTACGACGATGATTATCATTGGATTTAGTACTCTGTCTCGAGTATTTACTGAGCACCATAGCCGCAAACATTTTCCCCTCAAATGCCTCTTACACTTGAGAACAATGAAAAGAATGTTTTAGACTCATTCAACGAGCAGAACAAAATGCATCAAGTAAAAAATAACTACTGGGAAAAAAAACAAAGGGAGCTTAACAAAAGAATATTAAATGAAGAAAAATGAATTCTCCGTTCATTACCACGGAATTAGATTTTTCATTATGTTCTAGTCCTATTTTTTTTCCAATTCCGTCTTTTCTTCGAGTTAGTGGAAATGGATGTATCGACAGGTGGGTAGACAGCTCTGCTTTCCGGCCGCGTGTCGTCTACACGAGACTAGTTTAGCAACAATGCCCCATGGGCTCTTACCCATCCACAAGACGAAGTGAAAACTCCAATTGTTATTTCAACCGTTAGAATTCCATTTAAACACGTCAAACAGAGAGAGATTTTTCGATATTCAATTCTCACCATTTCTTTCATTTCACCTCTGTACATCTAAAAATAGTTACTCATTGTGCAGTTTACCCGCGCAGTTTGAAGATCGATAGTCTACTTGGTACCAAGGGCCATTTGAACCCCAACAATATGGCTCGAGAGAGAAAGAGAGGAGGGAGCCGGTGAGAATACGGTGTGAGTATGAGTGGAAGGTAAACGAGAAGCAGAGTGCAACGACCCATCCACCAAAAACAAATCCGCAGTCTGTGGTTATTTTTTTTTTTTCATTCTTGTTGAGCTTTTATTATTTGATGGCAACCCCTGTGGTCACTTGCACCCATATGTTCTCCATTCACTTGCCAATAGATAGAGATAAATAACGAAAGAAGGATAAGATTCCGCAGTAAAGGTCTTGGGGAATAATGATGGTTGAATAGTTA
Organism: Asobara japonica; assembly: GCA_026005395.1. Taxonomy (NCBI): domain Eukaryota; kingdom Metazoa; phylum Arthropoda; class Insecta; order Hymenoptera; family Braconidae; genus Asobara; species Asobara japonica. Next base: position 4,307,903 of record BQMI01000577.1, read on the forward strand.
TATTGCAATTAATTTTACGATACTTTGGAGAACTTCAGGATTATTCAGGGAAAAAGAGAAAAATCATGACTCTACAAAGAGAATATAGAATATGGTGGTATACCTCGCTTTAGAGCCAACTATTTAAAAAAAAATGTAGTGGCCTTGTAAACATTGTTGCTGAGTGTGAAGCGATGCGGTGTATTAAACAAATGATCAGAGGTATGTCTGTAGAAAAGAATCTTTAAAAATGTACTCGTTATTATGAAATTCTGTGATTTATTAATGAAATATTAATGTTTCTATTGATATTTCTGAGACATGGTCAATTCGATCGCCCATTTTAGTGTGCATTTTGCTAACGAAATTTTCTCAAAAAATAAAAAATCAAGGAATCAATATCGAAATTGTTTCCAATAACATCCTTGAAAAATTTCTCCACAAAATCCGTTTTCTTCAAAGATATCTTCAGAACCTCCATCAAAGCCATTTCGGGCTTATCTCCTTGCACTTCACTGCAGAATGTTCCAAAAAAAAAAAAAAAAAAAAAAAAAAAAAAATGGTAAAAAATCATGTGGAAAATCATAGAATTGAGAACGAAAATAGCTGGATGATAGAAAATAAATAAGCTAGAATTGACTCTCAAATAGCCACCTCTTGGTCCGCTAGAGAGAACGAATTGAGGCGTTCTGCACTGGTCGGTTTCTCTAAACTCTCGCGCGTCGACTGAGGCCTCTTGCATGATCGCAGTTCAACCCTCCCACTTTTCCTCCCCCTCGTTTTTCTGTAGCCCACAGTCTCTATCTCTCTCTTACCTACCCTTGGAGTATAACACACCGCTAAAAGCTGACTATAATACCCCGAGCGTCGGCGCAAATTCTGTGTCTACTCGATGTGCAATCACCTGGTGTTCATGTTTCCATCACTCTATATAAGCCTAGCCTTCTCTTCATGCTCCAGTGATTAGTTTTTCTCGGAGCCCTCCTTTATCAATATTTTATCGAACTTTGAACGAGTGACGTACAAAGGGATGAGACAGTCACATTGATTGATCATCATTTTCCATTTTTCTTTGAATATCCAGAATTCGGCAGTTGCCTAATAAGAGATAGACTTTCATTGTCATATATCAAGTAAAATAATATCCCGAAAAATTGAAAAAAAAAATACTTTCTCGGCTAAAAACAATTTTTAGCCTCTTGTAGAATACGGAGGGAAAATTAATCCAAAGAGAATATATCCTCAAAATTGTCAACGCTTTAGCGACAATTCAAAGATTTACACGCCTTTTTCGTCAAACTCAAAACTCCCTGTTTGAAGTTCACACGCAACATACCTACAACAATTTTCATTCTTTTCATTAATTCCTTTTCACCATATCTTCGAAACGACACTTCCAGAAGAAATGCGCAGAAGCTTTCTGACCAGTTGATTTAAAAATTATATAGTAGCCAATAACAGTCCAGCTCTTGACCGCAATTATTTAAACGCTCGGTAACCACATCAAAATCAGTTTTTCTAAATTCGCTTTCGTATGTGTCTACGCATGGCTGTACGTATGGAAATCGGGTGATTTAATTTTTCAAGCAGTTTAAATTCATGTCAGATACACAGCGTGCCGTAGAGGGCCAATAAGTCAAGCTTCCTCAGGAGAATCGCTATAGTGGAGCAGTTTTGTAAATTTTTTTACCGCAAATTTTGTATTGCATAGTAAACTATATGTTTATTTTATCAGTAAAATATTATAACTGCACATCTCTCCCTTCCATTTTCCTTCAAAAGAAATGTACAGGACATCTTTCGAAACGTCAAAGAGGTCTTACCCGATCAAGTTGATGTATAACTTATGAGTGAGCGTGTAATAAAGAACATTTTAATTCGAAGTCATGGATCGATTGGAATTTTTTCCAGGTCCGAAACACATCTATAAATAAATGGTGAGTTTGTCAAATAGTTTATGCATATTTTCGCAATTAATTTGCTGTATTGCTTCCAACTTCTTGCCACAATTTCTTGAGGATGAATTGGAAAAATAAAAATATAACCAAAATGCTCCCTCATTTCTTCCAGAATAAGACGTTGGCAAGATAATTGCACAATCAACAACAAAAAGTCGGATTAAACTTCGTTGCGTTTTACCACTTTCCTACAGCGCACCCTATTGGTAAAGCCTTTTATTCTTGTTGGGTTCAAGGATCCTTCGTTTGTTATTTTTTGGGAGATAAGGTTGCTCGAGATGAGGGAGAAAAAGTGTCTGAGAATCGACCGTCTGTGTAGGGCAAGGACCTTGGCACCCGACGCCGACGCCAAGAGCCTTCTTCGTCCTTTACTCTCGATAGTCCCAACCCTCATCAATTCAAACGAATCCCTTCTCAAACAACTGTCAAAGAAGACACGGATCGGAGACCAAATGAGATTAACCACAGCCACTCGAATCAAAAAGGTTTCAATTCGATTATTTTTAGGGCTTTTTTGGACGGAAATTCTAAAAATGGGTAGAGCAAACTGGAAGTGACAGCGAAGCTTTTCTGGCGAGTGGAAGATTTCGGAGGAATTGTTCTTTGGAAGATTCATTATCGACAGAACAGAATAGTTAGTAACAATCGGATTCGGTTGGTGAGGGGGGGGGGGGTTGCTACAGATCTCTAAGAAATGAAACAGCGAGAAACTTTTCTCTGAGCGGAATTACTGAGGTTACACAATTCTTCAGACGATACCCAGTGATTGGTCGTTAAGCACTCTCACGACAGAGCGCTGTCATTTTAGCAGAACGCTGGTCATACTACAGCCCGATATCTGCTTCTCAAGATGAGATATTCATAATTTTTCCTTAAATTATAAGGAAGTACCGTCATTTCAATCTGATCCTCTGACGACAAATCTGATTAGTGGGTGGTAGTGTGCAAACTCCAAAATTGCTAGTTGCGTAATAAATCAGCAGTCGATTGTGACCGGAGCAATTTCTATATATCAAGGGTCATATTGAGAAAGCAGAAAATGGAAGGAAAAAAAATATACTTGACGCACCCTAATCTTGGTTATCCCTTGTGGCGTCTTTTTCTATACTGTGGCTTCAAAATCCGTTTTTTACATCAGTTCGAAATGAGACACCTAAAGCTGGAACAGCAGAAGCAGCACTGCAATTAGCACCCAAAACTTCTATTTTTTCAATAATTTACTTTGATGTCAAAAATTTAGCTATGCATCTTTCGGCTTTTGTTGGTGTGCCAGGTTTCTTTTAAGTTGGCACAACAAGTAAGATTAAAGGATAAAAAATAGTTTTTTGTTATTCTGAATGATGAGCAAACTCAGAAATGTCGAGGATAAGCTTGCTCACTCATGAACATATGACAAATTGGTTCAGGGAGAAATCATTACGTCAGCCATGACGAGGCATGGCAAAACTTTGAAAAATTGACTGGACTGTCAGAACCAAAATGTTGACAATTGCGTATTGAATAACAATAATTTGATAATGAAGATTGCTGCTTTCCTGAAGGGTGACATAAGACAGGGGTGGGTTTTAAGGGTCCACCTAATTTTTAAAAGTTTTGTCACCCTCAGGAGGACGTCACGAACAGAACTTTGGATGTCAATGGTTCGTTGATGAACAAGAATTTGTTAATTGAGGTTTCCGCTTTTGGTGAAGGGTGATAAAACTCTGGGTCGGCCTTCTGAAAGTCACTTAATTTTTCAAAGTTTTGCCATGTCTCGTCATCGCCTTCCTTCAATGATTTTTCCCCAATTATTTATTAATTTAATAATTGTGAAACAATCACCAATTTTGGATATTTTCATGGGTGAGCAACTTCATACTCAACATTTTTGAGTTTGCTCATCATTCGAAATAGCAAAATATTATTATTTAACCCTTTGATCTCAATTGTTTTACCGGCTTGAAAGACACCTGGTACAACCATAAAAAATAAAAAGGAATGAATTGAATTTTTTTTTTCATGCAAATCAGTTAATTGAAAATCAGGAGTTTCGAGTGCTACTTGCGAATTTCGATTATACTGCTTTTGCTGTTCCAGTTTTGGGTACCTCTTGAATTGCAACGACCGAATACAGAAGTTTCGGAAATTAAACTGCGTTAATTATCAAATTAGTACTTTAACCGGGAAGCTATAAAATATAGTTTCCGAGATTTACATAGTTTAAGTGCTGTTATTATTGTTATAAACAATGTGTATCATTCATCGTAGTTCTGTATCTCCGACAAACTTTGACCATTTCAGGAATATTTAAATCTTCCGATTTTGTAAGCTCACCGTAGTCTCCTATCATTGTAGAAATATCAATAATTGAAATTACAAGTTTTTGTTCCAACGTCAGGAGGAGCACACATTAATAATGAAGCAATGACAATCTTCCGCATAATAATTATATCAAATTTTGAGCAATTCTGATTTTGAGCTTCGAGGTCGGCGTTCCTCTCACTGTTTGATTCTATGGCGCCATCCAATTAATTTTTGGGCTCATACTGCTAGTGCACACTCATTGGGCCAGCTGTGTTCTACACTTGGCGTGCGTTGTGCCAAAGGGTCATATAGGCACTTACCTGCTGGATGATGCATCTCGACTTTTGAGATGATTTGAAGTCACAATTCCGAGTAATTTTTTTTTTGTATTTTCTTTTTTTTAATTTACCGGGGAAAATCGATTGAATCGTTCCCGAGAGTGAAAATCATTTGAGCGTCATTCTTTACGGGTTAATTTTTCTTGATGGAACTTTTCAGTGATCACTGAAATTTTTGACTGATCAGCTTGTGTTTTTCATTTGCGCTCAAAGTTGGTATAAATAAATTGCTAGGGAATTTAGAAATCTTCACATTACAGGTGGTTCTGAGTCATCTGAGCCTAGCCCTCATGTATGTTTGTTAGGGAGTTTTTCGATTTAATTAGACTAAACTGTGGGCTACGAATATTTTTAGGCAGCAGAACATCTCACGTTACAGATGCCCTCTATTCATGTATGCCTAAGTTTGTGTGACAATTTCGTTAGATTTTTTTCACAATGACTGAAAATCTTTGAAACTTGGACGTAAAAAAATTCCATGCAAGAAGAGCTCTTTCGATTTCAAATGATTCTGAATCTTTCAAAAACCTTTCGGAGTAATTTTCCTTTAGTGTGAATTTTGAATGTGCTTCACATTCGCATCCAAAAATTGGAGAAAATTGTTCAGAGAATATGGAAATTTTCACTTTGCAGATGATCAATTGAAACAATTTTATTACTTCCGAATATCGGAGAGAATGTCAAGGCAATTTTTTACGGAAAAAATCCAATGTTCTCAATGTATTCATGATGCTATAAGTATTTCTTAAGAATTCAAGAAGCTACTCGTATCGTATAAAAGTGGAGTTGTCTCTTGCAAGAGCCGTACTTACTTGCCGAGAGATACTACCTAAAAAGTCTTCAATGAACCTATATCGCACTGTTCTGAGGTCAAGACCGGAAATACGTCTTTGACCAATGCCCTAATATGAACTCAGAAGGTTATTGTATACACTTAGTTTTAGATGCTTGAACATACCTCCGGCGGCTACTATGTAACCAATAAACCCTGTAAAAATATCAATTTAACATAAAAAAAATTTCATGGCATCCAATAACTGCAGTGAAGACCATAGCAAAATCTACTGAAAAAAATGCACTTGCACATTCTTTTTCCAATTTCTTTTTCAAGACCTTATGTATTTTCAGCAATATATGTGCACATAAAAATGAAAAAAGAATATTCTTAATGCATTATGAATTATTGAAACTCAAACATAATCAACCAAGAGTGAGGACCAAATCTTGCCTTAGCGCCACCGCGCATTATCACATCAGTCGTTGATAGTATAGATGTATCATGACTACAACTGGAAACATTTCGATGTAACTAATCACGACCGGATAAATCGTCCGAAAGTTCCGCACTCTTCAAATACATAATGAAGATGATTGAATACATTTCCAGTCGTTTTTTGTTCATTATTTGTTGTTAATTCCAATGAGTGGATTGAACAGAAAAAAGACGAATAACAACTTATTCAAGTTTCCCATTTTTCGAGAGTGGCACCGCCTATATTCACGCTTTTTTCGCGGCTAGTCCCTTCTTATGCACATCCTCAGATAAGTGTATGTTTTATGTCCGATAAGTGAAGGGGATTCATATTTGTGGATTCATATTGAAGGGGATTCATATTCAAAAATTACCCAAAGGGAACTGTTTTTCCAAACATCCACTCTTTGAATTGCTAGGTTTTTCCATATAAAGTAATTACTTTCAGTGTCACAGCTCCACCTTCATTACGTAATGAGAAACGATGGAGTGCACAATTCTTTACGGACCAAATTTTCATCATCGTTCGATTACTGGTACCATTACCAGGACCTACTCTGAAAAAGGTAGAAATCAACGAACTAGGTTCCTATGCAAGTGCCGATAACCAAAATCCATGTGTACCGGAAACTAACAACTTGATTTTTAGGCTGGAAACGGAAGTCCCAACTTCATTTGGTTTATTCACGACTCTTAGTATCACTTGTCCTACATAACCACTGCGAAACTGTATAAACTAGCTGATGCTAGCAATCAAAAAAAGTAATTTGGAGCCAAGATTAGATATTTTTTTTTCTTTTAAATTTTTAATAGTCTTTGTTGCAAGAAGTGTCTCTTTTACAAATGGTCATTACCTGAGGGGCTTCAGTCAGGAATTTTAGGTCTCCAAAATATATGAAACCTCTCTATGGTTTTTTTGCTGACTCCCGTATCAAAAAATTGTCATTAATGCATACTCATATTTTATCATAGTGGTGAGAATTAACTTACAAGGGTGATTATTTCAGAATATTTTAATTTTTTAGAAGAAACTGAAGAAAAAAACAGAAATTGAGCTTGAAAATATACCTTCGAACTTTCATTTCGGATGGTTACAAACCTTCCGATTTATTCTTCCGGCTTTTCGCTTCACTTCTCCGATTATAATGCTCTCATTAACACGTTTTCCCTTCTAGAACAAAATGGTCCGACCATTTTTTCCGACATACCCCTCCATTATATATCCCAACTTGCACACTCGATTACAGCTGAATGGCACACGAAGTCCATGTACAATTCGATCGAACCCACGGCGTTGTCCAATTACTGTTCAAAAACATACCTAAATTAGCAAAATGAAACCTTTGTTTCTCAGAGCTGAAATTGACTCTATAATAGATCCTACATGGAAAATCGATTTGTCATTTTCGACGCCGAGACAATAACTTCTCGTATACCTATTGCGAATTTCAAAAGGAAAAAAACTGAAAGATTAATGGTTTTTATATTTTGCAAGGCATTTCGATTTTTTGTCCTATACGATTCATCAACCCAGCAGTTGTTATCATTATTCGCCTAGATAATAAAAAAAGGAAGGGGTGGAATTATCGAATTTATCTACAAAACTCGAATTTTCTGTTCGAAAAAAATTATTGTTAAGCTCTTTTTCCTTAAAACGGTTGGTTGTTACGACCATTGGGGTACCAATGAAATCTTTGAAAAAAATCTTAGCTGTAAATTATAAATCGGGAAGTTTTGTGCGACCCCAATGGGTCACACTGATTCAACCTCCTGGTTTGTAATTGGAATTCTTTATATAACCGTAAATTCCAAAGGTCGACAGTTGCCACATCTGTTATTGCCAATTTTTCAATGAATTATTAATAGAAGTACTAGACGGTAAATCGACCTAGGAGTGCACCAGATGGTGTGTAATGAACTATAAGCTTTGATAAAAAAAAATAAAACATATGTTAGAGTCTTTAAAGTCAATGCAGCAGTCTATCTATTTTTCCACTGCATGAAAAAGATGAGTAACAATTTTAATAATGAAATAAATCCAATACTAGTGTTATAAAAAGGTGCCACCCTTGAATTCCCACTGAATTTTGTTCTTTCAACAACTGCTATTTGAAAATTTGATTCGTTGAAATGCTGAACGATTCTCCCTGTGGATACGTGAGAGAAAGTGAGTTTGAGGGGAAACGTGAAAAAAAAATATTTATGTAGTCAAGAAAATTTCCCACCGCAAAGGTTTAACGCTATTCCTCTATTACCACTGATTACCAGCATAAAACAATAATTAATGGAAAAAAGGGCATCATTATGGACTCCGAAACAATTTGAGTAATCCTGGGGGAATTGCCTCCTGTTCTATTACTTGGTAGCAGGGAAAAATAAAGGAAGACGTATAGTTTTATGCCAGCATGTGAAGAAGCCATGTCGGGATGGCGATAAGACGCGTACACTCACGCATAAACTTGAGTCGTATTCTTTTCCCGGTCGTTGTTCGCTCGAGCAACTAAACGGTATATGGAGGAGACCGCTCCGGGAATCCAGGGGTTATAGTCGACGTCCGCTCGAGTAGACTGGGTAAAGAAAATTTTTTTGCGGATAAAAAGAGGAGAACGAAAATGGAAATCACAATTGGATTAATGCAAATAATTGCAAACTGCTATAGTAAATTAAAGAAATTTCGGTTGGCAATTCAATTTGGTTTGAAAAGATATTTAATCATTGGACATGAACAAAATGGAAATAAGAGCTAGGCTGACGTACCGTTACTAGATCCATTGCATACTATTTCGTGTATGTGTGTCGTCGTGGTATCCACAGCAACGATCTGTTCTATGGAATTCAGGGGAAAGTCGAACGATCCGACAGATTTTTATGTCATTTTCAAACGTACTGTAAATTAATGGAATGGGTTTGTTTTCGTTTTTGGTCATGATGGTAACATATATTATCCAACTTTTGTATCCTAACTTGGAAGAATTTAATTTTTTAAATAACCATGTTATTCTAATGTGTTCCCTGTGGGTGATTGTTTTCTCCAAAATCAGAAACTCATTCACACATTTCATCTCTATTTTTGGTTGAATGTTCTGACCGCTGCAATTTCATATTTTCTACATCACGATACATACTAACTAATCACTTCTAAGCCTCTGGATGGCTACAAGTATTGTTTCAATGTGAAATATGATTTGAATGTTATGATTGCACATCGAGATGTCCTTTTCTAGGGAGTCCCCTAGATGACAGAGAACAGGACAACCTGCAAAGCTGTGGCTAGTATCCAAATAATCAATAATTATGAAATATGTGTGTAGCTTTAATTCAAGCATTTGTGAATTTTCCTAAAATTGAACAAGTTTCATTAAAGCAGATCTGAATCGAAATAGACTCAAATTCAATGAGCCAACGGAGGAGCTAATTTGAATTTGACATGACTCATTCTTATGATAATGAGCCGGCTTCCGGGTGTGTAAATTCACACGAAAATGAGGTGTTTTTGATAGCGGCTTAACAACCCGTCGCGTGACAATCTATTTTTTAATCAATCGTGGTTGTAAAAGATAACTCAAAAACTAGAAGTTCCAAGATTACACTTTGGTTCGATAATACAAAGAAGTTAGTTCAATGATACCAAAATACTGAAAAGTTGTACAATTTTGCTTATTTTATTGTAAACAGTACTACACAGGTTTTACCCTCATCAAATGACTCGTAGAATTTGTTAAGAAAAAGTGTCATAAGTTTATGCTGTTAAAAAACTTTCCAATGTGCAACGCACCTCGCGGAGATAATTCTTCATCCATAAGAATGTGCAAAAGAAAATATTTTATACACCATGACGTCACGCCGAAATTACAAAATCAGTTCAGGAATGTGGCATTTTCTATGGATACATAAAATGCTCGGAACCTGTCATCATATTAGCTACAACATTCTCTAGGATTCTCCTCCATTTTGCATCCTACACAAGAACATAGAACGGAAGTGCTAAACTCGTCGAACTCCATGCATCACCTCTCTGTTATTCTGCTACCGTCATCGAGGAGGATCTAGGAATTGCGTTTTAAAATATCTTGCACAAGAAACTTTCTCATACGAGCTCTACTAAAAGTGTCGAACATTCCGGATCGCAATGACAGTGAACACTTGAATTCAATCCTTAAGTTCTCTGTGCTTAATACAGTTAGCATGCGGAGAACGTATTCAGCAGTTTTATAATAAAAGGGCTCGCAATAAATTTGCGTTTTTTTTGACTATGGCGAAATACAGAAGGTTCCAGTAAATCTTTTGATGTCACAATGTACTTGAACTAATCCTGAATATGCAGCTCACTGCTCTGCTAATCAACTTCCCGACAGGGGAACCTGTTTTACCTCCGAAAATGAACAATTGTTTTCTCATCAAATCGTCACATTTTAGGATCTTTCTAAAATTTATAGACTATTTTAAACAAAAGGTCCATCAAAAACTATGGCAAACGATTCCTAACCGGTAAATTCTGTGATCGACCTGCTGCATGACACAATCAACGCATATTCACTTAACAACGCGCTGATGAGATTTTCAATGAAATTGGTGGAAAGTATATTTTTATAGAGAATTTTAAAAGTTTATAATGTGTTACTGCAAAAAGGGACCGAGATAGAAAAACGTCTAGTCAATGAAAATTGGTCATCACGTGAAAATATACATTTCCTATTTTATAACTTCCGTTCCTAATTCTCATAGTCCAAAAGATAGAGCGTGTCATGATGCCAGCCGGAAATGACAAATTGAGAAGCTTATTTTGTGTCTTCTAGGGGTGACACACTCATTGGGCCGAATAGTTAATTATTTTTGTAATTAACAATAACTTTTTGAGCTTTAATGTTCGCTCATTTGGAATCGTAAAGTAATATACATAGATATTAAACGCCTGGGAGAGTACAACTCTGTGTAAGATTAATCATTGATTGGTAATCCGTTAGAGTTTCTACAGGGAATCGCCGTTAGTCATAACTTTCTAAGGTATTATTGTTGTACACTCAATGCTTGCAACAAGTTACCGAAATTGAATTTGTCAAATTCCAACAATTTCAATTTTGAGGCCCCTGATTTTAAAATCACGTGACCAAAATTGTCCCAATGAATTAGTAGCGATCGCTAAAATGGTTTCGGTGGACTTAGTTCATAATTGGTTTCAGATATAATTTATGGATATCGACTTGAAATTTTCTTGTAACGCATAAGCCTAACAATGGTTTTAATGAAAATCTTGCTATAATTCTTACATCTAGACATATCCAAGAGAAACGTCATTTAAAACCTGACTCAGATGGTCTTGCCGCTTGACTACTGAAATTATTCCTGACTATCATGCAGTTGTCATATAATTGAATTTCTGATACGCGTATTTTATCTCGGTATCCATTGATTAATTATAAATATCCATAAAAGGAGGTTTTTGACATTGATTGGATTATGTTTGATTTCTTAAGTTGGAAAAATTTGAATAATTTTCTCAACTAAAAAAACTTGATAAGAGGCCATGTACGAGGCACGACTTTGACTGTTGATTGCTTAAAAACGAGATATGTAAATACCAATTAAAAACCACATCTAATCGTATCAATATAAGCAACTTCTATACATTTCCAGTCAATACCGTGCTCCGTTGCTTCAATAGAATGCCATGAAAATAACAATTGTGCCTTCTTTACTATCAGACCTTCCCTTTTCGTCTAAAGTTTCTTCCATAAAACTGTCTTTTCCATTTTCTATCCAAGTCACTCACTCTCACAATATTTCCCCCATTTTCATTTGCCCTCCTCTCATCTCCACCATACTGATTAATTCCATTCATCTGGCTAACCATGGATTTTAAAAGGAAACGTCAGAAGACTACGAAAACTGTCTCTCGGAATTTGTTCCCAAAGCCATCCAATGCTAAATACTTCCGTAATCACCAAAGAACCTCCATTGGGCCTCCCTGAAAATTCCATTATCATTGTCAATCAAAAATCCATTATCAAAGTGCTCTGAATAGCCGGCAACGACTCAACAATCACGTTTCCCGATTTAAAAGAAAAAATCGAAAAAAAACGGGGATTAATTCGAGTTCACGTTGAAGCTTATGAGTCACGTAACAGCTTTTCCCGGAATTACCGAGCCTCCGGCGGCCTCATCGCGTCGCTCGAGGTTACAGCATTTTGTTTCCATTGAATTTTTTTTCTCTCCCTCGGGCCTATTACACCAGTGTTATTACGTGTACCACTATTTAGAATGTTTATCCATGTACAAAAAATTAAAAACCACATTTAAAATTCAATTCCTGCACTCCTGCGGCTCCTAAGGAGACCAAATTGTATAACACAACCTGACGAGTACTCCAGTGCCGGTTATAATAGAAACATCATCTCTGGCAGTGGCTACTCGCACGGTCCACGGTAAATTTCACTACGAGTAATTCCTATCTCGGATTTACCATCGATACACGGTAAATTTACGTATATGGTAGAAGCTCGGAGAAATTTACCGTGGCCGGTGTGATTACACACTTCCAATATTATATTATAGAATTCTATATTTAGTCTCTCCGTTGGATTAATTACGTAAATGAGACGCGTATAAAATGTTTAGAGATTGCAATTCTAATGCATAACAGATATTTTGTCATATGGCCGTAATAGTATATTTTCACACTGTCATTCTGGGGATTTTCCCTCGCGCAAAGTTAGCGCTCGAGGCGGAGCCGAGAGCAAGCAAAAGCGCGAACAAAAAATTCCCAGAACGACAGCCTGGACAACATTTTTCCGTAGTAACTTTTACTTTTCCAAGTTCGGAACAGGGCTAATACCAATTCCCGAACGAGGAAAAGTACAAGGTGGTACGGAAAATATACTATTGTGACGAGTGTGTGTTTGCAGACCGAGGCGAAGCCGAAGTATGTAAACACACGAGCCAGAGAAGTTTTTACGGCCATGTAACGACCTGAATTTTTCTTGATGCTCGGCGTCAAACGGGATTTTACGGACAGTATGATGAAAATAATATTTCGGCTCGATGAACTATTTTAATATCTCAATAGCGCATGTTGCCATGCATTTCAGTTGTAATATTTGATCTATTACCAAGACCCTTTTGGATTTTGATCCCAATCAGTTCACCATATATGGACACAAAGCAGTGTTCCCCTATGACAGATGGACCAACGATGCAGCCAAAAGATGGAACTCTGATCAATATTGACACTAAGCACTTTCCAACAAGCTGAAATGGAGCTATTGGTAGAGCTACTATTCAGAACTAATATGCTCATTACGTATTATATTTATGTACGGTATACTTAGCCCAGATATTGACTTTTTCCAACTTCTCTGTGTTTTATGTGTTAAAAATATCCAGGACCATCCAAAGTCAAAACTGAAAATTAATTCGACCTATAAATTACCTTACAGAAAACACATTACTCAGGTAAGATTGTGTCCTATAAATTTGGATCCATAGATAAGTAAAGTGATCCACTAGAAAGATGCATCGAAACCATATGGGTGCGTCAATATTGAAAATAGCAATGTAACTAGAATGACAGGAAGACATTTAAATGTCCGTTTAATTTTCAGTATCTCGATCGATATAATGTACGAGATGTTACTTCCTCCTCATGTTGCGGTTTAGCTGTTGAAATTGTGCAACTCGACGAGTGGAAGTAAGAAAATAAATAACACGTTTTTCTAGGGTGTATACTCAGTCATCGTCGTATGTCATGATGTAACAGCCTGTGGAGCGAATCAAGTGGGTAGTGCGCTCCTCTCTCTGTCTCCCTCTTGCTCTCTCTATCCCTTCGCATGCACGCAATAAGTTGCACTAGGCGTCGGATATGGTGATAATAATAATAATGAGTTGCATATGTTAATGACACATTTATAATTTCCTTGCGAATTAATACTGAGAAATGAATATTCAACAAGCATGTGAAAATGTCAGTAATCTACTTTTTTCTATGACGTCCACAAAAGTAACGATATTTACAAAAAAAATGAAATGTCGCATGTCGGTAAGTGATAAGAATAAAACGGGATACAGAACGAGTCTAGAGAGGCCGGATTTGTAGATTAGCTTGTGCAAATGTAGGAAATAAAGGGGTTAACAGTAAAGAGTATAAAAAATATTTGTGCGCCATTTTATGGGCTACAAAAAGGTTCTTTTGTATTTTTTGTCAAAATTGACTAGTTTCAGAGATATTTTCTGAATAGTATACATTTGTACTTTTGGGGTCACCTAAATTTTGGTTTGTTGATGATCACCATCTTGTAGTTCTGTGAGAATTATTGATTAATAGATATATGCGTATACAAGATGAGAGTAACATGATAAGAAAATTATATTGCTAATATGACGTGCACATTCAGTTATGAATCCATTAATTTAGAAATATATTGGAGCTAAGTGCATTCATCAGAATCCACCATAAGATCCGGATTGGCCTAGGTAAAAAACGTTCCGGAAACACGTCTGCCAATTTATCTCATTCAAAGATATCTTAATAATGTTTTTCACGGTTCGTTAAACAATGCGAATCCGAAATATCAACCATTAAATGAATACTTTTCATTTTTAATGGATACAATGGTAGAGTGGAAATCCTAATTAAGTAATTATAATTAATCATTTAAATAATTAGATACTTGTTACAACCCGGGCTCGGGTGGCTATGGCAGACCACGAAAGAAAAAAAAAAGTTAAATTGTCCAAAATAACTCTCTAATAGGGGATTTTATCCCCTATAAAGCGCTTCCAACGCACTTCCCCCTAAGCCTCTATTACCCACGATATTCCGAGATTAATCCAACCAGAATTCTCCCACTTATCTCCAGATCTTAACAATCCCATTAATTCAGCCCACGATAATTTGAACAACTCCTGTAAACACCGCCAGTCCCCTTTGATAACGCACTGATAAAGCAAGGTTACATTCCAGTCCTCCAAAACATATCAGACCTCCCAATAATTTCGTTTTTTGTTTTTTAACATGAGGGGAAAAAAGCTCAGGTGTGCACTCCAGGAAATGTGCGTATGCGCCCGGTTGAGGCGCCTGACGCGCAGCTACGCGTTACCCCCGCATAGACAAATTTTTTCACAGGGAGAAAACATCTGCAGAGGGACACAATGCGTCTCACTGCAGACATTTCCCTCAAAAATGTTTTCACGTCTCCCACATATACCATCACGAGTATGTATATATTCTTAAAGCTAAGAGATATTTAAAAGCCTTAGAAACCTCAGGAAAAAAACATGTTGGAATCTTACTCGATCAGTCAGCGGTCCAAGTTCCATTTGTGCATATTGAATTGAATTCGATGCCAATTATTTTCGCCAACTGCGAATTTCACTTTAGCATAAATTACTAGTGAACGATCAACACTTAGCAGCGCTCTTTCTCAGTAGCAGAGAATATGTGGAATTAAAAAATCAGCGAAAATGCATATATAAATGGCTAATATCCAAGGTTAAGGTCCACCAACCTCTAATGCAAAATTCTCAAACAGTTCCATACTACCTACCCCACTCAAGAAATCATAGTTCAAATTAAAAGAACAAGTTGACAATGCACAAACTTTTCAGTGTAAGGTTATGTCTCCATAATTAATGAAATAATTAATTTAAAATATTTCAACCAACCTCGTTGAAGGCCATCGTTTCAGCTATGCTTCCTGGTGGCTCTCGGGTGGTGCTCCCTGCACCTCCTTGTCCCACCTTAATACTTTTACGATGCAGCCACGAGTGATAACCTCGTCGCCGACAACGTCAACGTTACTGCTACTTCCCGGTGTTGTAATGCATTCGTGGTCGTCCTCCACCAGAGCGCCAGATCGTTCGGCGCATCGAGCTTGTTGACAAATTAACAATTTACGAGTTGTTGATGATGTAATTGATATATCCACGAGATTATTTACACTTGTCACTGGTGCGTGAGTTTTTGAGGCTATGGTGATGCACATACGTTGACAACGTACAGCAGAGAGCACCTTGACCCCACGGGTCAGGTCAAAATAACGATTTTTCGTTTCTTGGAAGATTTAGAGTTTAGTTATTAGAAGAAGTAGAGCTTTTTTGGAGTTACTGACAGGGGTTAGTTTGAACTGTTATGCGCACTTTGATTATGGTCGATTCTTGATTGTCACCAGGTCAGGGCCCGCTGATTAAGACCATTTAGACCCCGGGACGTTGAAGTATACCGAGAGTTACATTCCTCAGGTGGGAAACGAATTCCCTGAGAGGACAGAATTGGAGAGAATTGAAGAGAATAGGGCAGCCAGAGAAAGATAGAGAGAGCCAGGGTAAGGGAGAGAAAGAGCACTGCGTTTTTTGCCACTGAGGGTATTTTTTGATGAGAGGAATTCAAGGCTTAAATGCCGTCAGGGCGGGAGGATCTATGTTCATGGGGATAATACGGGAGTTATTGTAATTTTGGTGCTTTACGTCACCGATCGACCACTATTCTTTCTTGTCACGTATATATGAATTATCACCTACGATTACCGCGAACAGCACAGCGCCATCTTGGTTTGTCAATGGATCAACCGTGTGTATACTTTGTGCAGGTGCGCGCGCATAGTTTTCCATCTGTGCTGACATCTTCAAAGGGGAAAAAGTGTCTTTTAGTGAAAAGTTTGGCGGGTTTTGACATGACGGATACGGATGGTAAAGATGCACTAGGATCTGAGCTCCAGCGGGGCATCAACTTCTCGAAACTGGTGAAGCGAGAAACTTGGAGTTTTGCCCCATGTTGCCACCAGATCACATATGTGAAGGACTTATAGAAAATGCTATGAATTCCAGTAAAAAATTTCAGATGAATTAGGGTTTTTAAACGCTTTTTTTAGCTTGGGTGCCGGATATATCGGTCGTCAAATCTTACACCCTAAAATTTTGTGACTTCCCGAAGGTGTAGAGACTTGAAATTTGGCCTATAATTATGATTCCTGTGACAATACATGTTGCCCAAGGAATTTTCACAACCGGAAAAAGCGTTAAAAGCGTTTCTTAAAAACTTTTTTTTTGTATTATTCCTGTTATGAGTTTCATTCTCCCCAATTTCTACTTGATTTGTATAGGAACATACTTGAATTTTGTAACATACTATCTTATATGAAATTTTAGAAAAGTCCTATATTATTTATCCAGACTTGAATAATTCATAGACTGACATATTCAACAGTTTAACTTTCATTATTTTTAGAAAAAAAAATGAAAAAATCGGATTTCGGATTTATATCAGATAAGCCATTTCTTCATGGCCCGGAAGTTTTTCAAATTCTTTCCTAAAATGGTAGTTTGTCCTTTAACTACTATATTGTAGTGGAGAAGGAAAGATTATCTTTCTGTTCGTGACCAGAAAAAACGATTGTCTCTCAACTTCGCCTCGAATGGCAATCGTGCATACGAGGGGAGTGATTAGTTTTCCATGACCTCTGCAAATTCTCCTTAGGAGAAGAAATTAATTGTCACATTTTCTTTTGGACTGAAGTCACACCATTGCCTGTCAATCAATACTGGAATTGGCCGACGTTAGTATATGCACATTGGTCATTCCATCAATTCATGACATACTTTCCAGCATGTTTATTTCACATATGCTTCATTGTGTTCATTCGTTTGACATATAGAAAAGCTCGTTCCCATGAATATTCCCATTACTAATGATGGCCCTATATCGGGCAAACTTACATTAAATGTAAGATTCTGTGCAGATTATTGAATTCATTGACTCGGACAGATGTGCAGATACTATCATTCCGTATCGATTTCCGGAGCTTCATGAACGTGGGCCTTTTTCACACATTGGCTCAAGCAAAAATACCACGATTGAGAATACGTCCGACGAAACACATAATAGGAGTCATGGTGAAACTACTGGAACTATGTAGAAGAGTAAGGGCACCACCGCTAACAATTCTGCTTCATCAAATTCTCTACAAAAATAATTGATGAAATTTTACAAAAATTGACAAAGTCCTGAATTAATCGTTTGAAATGGGGTTGTTTTAATTTCACTTGTGGCACCAACTGTAACTGTAAAACTTGTAAGTTATTGCTCATAAAGGAAAGAATTTTATATCCAGCTAAAAGTCCCAATAGATAGATCGATGCGGAAGATTGATGGTCAAATCACAACATATGAAAGTATTTTGTCTGTGGAAAAATTTATTACGTTGAAAAATAATACTGATATCGAATTTTCTTTAACTCGATGCATTTACTGTTTTCCTTCGCACCGCTGTTTTGAATAATGTCGCATCAAATTCATAAACTTAGGGAAGAAATCAAGCAATTGTAAAACTTTCATTGCTTGATTTTTGTCTGACAAAATTTTCAGTAAGTAAACCGAAATATATATACAGTTCAATATTCATTGAATATTAGCTGCTTTTATATGAGAATGTCCTGCAAAAGTCAAAGCCTCTTATCAAAAATATAAAATATTTATATGACTTTATGTTTCTCATGCAGCTTCATATGCTTCTTCAGATTATCTAACCTATTGCATCTTCTCTCACAGTAATTACACTGAAATGGCAAAGAATTACTATGCACAATAATATGACCGTTCAAATGACTAATCTGTTTAAATCTCTTGTTACAAATTTTGCAGCAATACGGCCGTTGGTTCATATGTGCAGAGGCAATATGCGTCTGTAGATTAGTTTTCCTTACAAAAGTAGCCTTACAAATATCACATTCAAAGGGTCTGACATTGGCATGAATAGCTAAATGACTCTTGAGTACATTCTTATGCTTAAAAGTTTTATCACAAACATGACACTGGAAGGGCCGCTCATCAGTATGAACTTTCTTATGAACTGAAAGATGCGCCAATTGTTTGAACATCTTGGCACAAATTTCACATTGATATGTTCTTCCATCCTCATGAGCAGCACTGACATGTCTTTTCAACGTATCTGCCAAAGTATAGCGTTTACCACAAATTTTACAACCGAAAGGTTTATCATTAGTGTGAGTCATTAAATGACCATTCAAATTTCTTCGTTCGAGAAACCTAGATCCACACACATCGCACTGATAGGGTTTTTCCCCATTATGTACATACATATGTTTTTTCAAACTATTCGATAAACTAAAGCGTTTAGAACAGATCGAGCATTCAAAGTTCCTCTCCCCAGTATGAATTAAAATATGAGATTTTAGATGACCTGCTTGCTTAAATTTTTTTCCACACATGTTACAGTCGAATCGACGCTCATGTGTGTGAGTTAAGATATGACGTTCTAAAACATTTTTTGTAGTAAACATCTTCTTACAAATGTCACATTGCAACATCGGGTTATTGATCTTCCCCCGTTTATTTCTATGCTGTTTTGATAAGTGCGATCTTAGCAGGTCAAGGGAGTCAAATTTGGTGCTGCAAATTGGGCAGTGGGAAGACTGATCGTCGTGAGTAACAACATGTTGCCTTAAATGTCCTAATTGCTTGAATGTTTTGTTACAAATTTCACAGGTATAGGGACGTTCATCCGTGTGAGATCGTAAATGTCGTTTTAGAACACTTGGGTAGGTGAATTTTCGGGAGCAATGAGGACACGATAGCGGAGGCTGGCTGAGTGAAGCTGCAGATGATTTTCTCGTGCTTGTACGTTCAGCTCGAGATCTTACGTCATTTCGAAGTTTTATCAGGTTATTTTTTTTAATCGTAGAATTGACTGTTTTAATACAGAATTGATTATTTGGAAGCGTTAATTGTTCAAAGAGTAATTGCATTGGAGTTTTATTTGTTGCTTGATTTATTTTAGTGTTTCCAGTGATTTGAAGGAACTTCAGGCCCAGTTGCAAAGATTTTCCACTATTTTTTTTCTTCCAATACAATAATTGTTGTTTCAAGTTATGTTGAAGAGGGAAACAGTTTTCCTTATCAGCATGAGACTCTAATTTCACATTAAAGTTTAGTGCATTGTAGCAGCCTAGAATTTCTGACAGTTTTTCGGAGGAATTTTCGCCATTGTGATAATTGATTATAGATGGAGATCCTATCATAGAAAAAATATCTAGAAGTTTTTCCGCTATTTCTTCTTCATTATTCAGTCTTAGTGGTTTTAGGACAATATATTGGGAGTACTCTTCCCGGTACATTAGGAAATGTTTATACCCATTTTTGTCATTATTGACATGATCGGATCGCAGGTCTATCACATGAACTTCACCCTTTCTGTTAATTTTTGGGCTTTCATCTGGAATTTCCGCTTGGAGATCCGTAGATTGTGATTTCATTTGTCCATCGCTCATTATTAGTTCAGGATTTATATGATTCATTATGGTCTGCCAGTCTTATCTGAAATTAACAAGAATTGTAATATATTAGCCCAAGCTGTAATTCGATTTTACTATTTCTTAGTGTTTATGTATGTCATTATCATATATATGTGACAATCACTGTTTTTTGAGACCACCATCTAATTAACATAGATGTAATTTTTAACCTCGTAGTTACTACTAATATAACAACCTCAACGTAATCAAAATTACATAAATACAAAGAAAATTGACAGTTAAATTGTAGTGGAAATTCCATTTTTTTGAAGCTTTCCTTCTCATGAGATATGACAATTGGTTCGCATATTTTCTGTGAAATCTAATTCATCAATCTTCAAGACATTTTCATTGAAGGTGTTTTTCATCAGGTGTACTACTTATAATTCTAGAGGCTTGGACCATTAAACGAGTTAGCATAAAAACATGGAAGAAAAAATATTTGTTTCACAACTTACAGTGGAAAAATCCTATCAAGGAAAATAAGCTTGAGAGAAGAAACGAAAAAAAGGCAATCTATTTAACTAATTTCATTGTAAAATGGTTTGTGCTTGTTGCATGAGAACAATTCTGAGATAAATACTATCTATTCATACTAAAAATAGTCTTCATTATGTATTACACTTGGACCTTCATGATATACTTGGGCCTTAATAGTAAATTGTAAAACGCCAATAAAAAAATACGATTTTCTCAAGTATTAAAATTCCCACCCAAGTTATTAATAATTAACATTTCGTTTCCGGTCGTTTCATAAATATCGAAATGAGTAATTGAAATACCAAAAATACGCATATACTTAAAACGGTGGAAGTACATAATTATCGAAATTTACAAGATAAAATGTTATCATACAAAAAAACAATGTAGTGTACTGCCATGTAGGAGTTTAAGTTTCAAGGCATTTTCACATGTAACCTCTATCCACTTACGTTGTACAATAATATTTACTTCATTTGCAACAGTCGTACAGATTTCAAAATTGCTGGCAAGTGGCTTACCTTTCTCAAAAATCTTAAAAAATCATGGTAATCAGACCAATCAGTATATTTGCTAAAAGAACATCGCTGATTGTAACACCCCGCCTGACGACCTCTTGCTATCAACTGTTTTCATTCCGAAAAATGGCGTCCGAGGTTGAGAAAGCACAAACAGCCACTGCCGGTGGAGACACTATTTTTGGGAAAATTCTGCGCAAAGAAATTCCTTGTAAATTTATTTATGAGGACGACCAAGTAAGTTATATTTTGATAGATTCAATAATGTAATAGTTTTATATTTTCCGGTATTTTACGGCGCTCTTAGCTTCGTATAACCTATATCCATTTAATCGAATTATAGAAAATAATACTTGGGTGTTATCTCCATTATTTGACCTCAAAAATAGTATATCTAATTTCACTTTGCGAACTCAGATCGTAGTTTTCGAATCATATGGCCTATAATTTTAAGTTGCACAAATATTTGTTGCTGCATATATGTTTGTCGGTTGGTCGAAAGGTCAGGTATGTTTTAGCTGTATCATTTACTATTGCATAATTTTTCAATAGCTCTTTTTTTCTAGTGCGTAGCATTCCATGATGTCAATCCACAAGCACCAATTCACTTTCTGGTGATTCCAAGAAAAGCTATCGCTCAATTGTCCAAGGCTGAAGATGGTGATGAGCCGGTGCTTGGGCATCTGATGAACGTAGCGAGAAAAGTTGCTCAACAGGAAGGTCTTGATAAAGGATTTCGTCTTGTTGTCAATGATGGACAGCAAGGAGCTCAATCTGTCTATCATTTGCATATCCACGTACTCGGGGGAAGACAAATGCAGTGGCCACCTGGTTAATCTATAAATTCCTGGATTTGCTGTTTTTGTATAAAAGTTTACTTATCCAAAACATAAAAGCAATTTACATAATTGTAATAAAGGGAAAAAATGTATGAAAAAATAACTGAAAGGGTATTTTTCTTTTCGTTGCCGTGTCAAATTGTTCACGCATCTTGGTTGGTTTTCTGGTAGACTTTATACTCGAATTTGATACCATTTTCTTCTTGAACGCCTTCTGGGACATCTGGATCTCTGAAGGAAAATGAAAAAATTAAAGTTTTTGATTTAATCCCAGTTATTTTCTTCATTTGTTCTTACGTACGTGATTGTTACGAAATCGTTGGGAATGTCTGGGAAAAATGTATCACATTCGAAATATTTGTTTATCTCGGTCAGATAAAGTTTGTGGAAATTTGGGGACTCCATTGCCGCCTGCAAGAATAAACGAATATTTGAAGTACACGAATGCATCAAAGAAACTAAATGTTATGTTATGTACTCCATAATGATTAGTCATGTATACTTTATAAACTGAACTTCCTCCAATGACCCAAATTCGCTCGACTTTATCCTTCAAGGATCCCTGTGATATCATATCTAGAGCTGCAGGAATACTTTTACATACAATCGCCTCGTCTCCAAGGTCCCTGAAACAGTGCAATTGATCAGCAATGGAATGAGCTTTGAAAAAAACTATGAATACTCACATTTGCTGACTAGTTAAGACTATATTTATCCTATCCTTCAGAGGTCGATAATTTTTCGGGATACATTCCCAAGTCCTCCTACCCATCAGCACAACATTCTGTTTTGTCTTGTCCTTGGTAACTGTGGTCATGTCACTGAAGAATTTCATTTCACTTCTGTGAAAAATAAAAGCAATGAATTTCATTATTGAAATTAAAAAAAAATTGTTACTCAGAGAACATACTTTAATTTCCATGGTAGACGACCATCTATTCCAATGCCGCCCTTTTCGCACGCAGCTGCAATCAAATTCAATCTTAGTTGCATTTTTGAGTTCAATGAATGAAACCCACTGATCGAGTCACATGTTTTCAAACTCTTCTTCTTCTTCTTCTATTGTTCTGGCACTGACTATGATGTCTTGCGGCCGTTATCCCTCTGTCGGGGCTTTTCATAGTTATGAATGTGGAATGGGAAGTGGATATGTAGGATTGAGGTATTGTAGGGATTTAGTTGATCCGTCGAATTTGAAAAGTGGTCGTTTAGTTTAATTATCTAATTTTGTTTTTTTTTTTGTTTTTGCAATAATAATTGAAATAGTTTTAGATTGGTTTGTTTATGCTTTTTAAAAAGTTATGTAGGATGTAGGCAGTTTTAGGACCAGGGGATGATAATAGTTTTGTGAGTTTGCAAGGTGTGATATCCAGTTTTTTCAAGCAGCTTAGAAGAGTTTTCCGTTCTCTGGAATATTTGGGGCAATACCAGAAGACGTGATCTAGGGTTTCAATTTGTTTGCATTCGCATAGGTTGGAAGCTGTGATATTTTTGCGTTTTAAACTTTCGCCTAGGTTAAAATGATTTGATCTCATTCTATTGATGGTTGCTATTTGGGGTCTATTTATGCGTAAATCATGGAACCAGGGATTTTTCCAACCATGGTAGTAGTTTTGAAAATAGTGTTTGCCTTTATTTTTCCCTATATCTTTTAGTGATTGAGAAGTTCTGTGTTTCATTCTCTCCGTGATGGAGGCCTTGAAGTCTGTGTAAGGAATACCTGAGTCTTGGAGGTCACCGTTTGTAGTGGCCTCCTTAGCTAGGGAGTCCGCTTGTTCATTTCCTTGGATTCCTACATGGGCAGGGATCCATACGAAATTGATATCTTTGCCGTGTATAGTGAGGTTGGACCAAAGTTCGAGAATTTGATAGATAATGTGTGATGATGTTTTGAGAGTTGAAAAGTGTAGTACTGCTTTTAGGACACTTAATGAGTCTGTAAGAATAACGGATTCGTAAATGTTAAGTTGTTGGATGTGTTGGAGAGCACATAGGATGGCTAGGGCTTCGGCGGTAAATATGGAAGCGTAGGAGGAGGTTTTATGTGTGATGCTAGTCTTAGAGGATGGAATTGAGACCGCGTAGCCAACGTAATTACCGTCTTCTTTTTTTGAGCCGTCGGTGTAAATTTGGGTGTGAGAGGATAAATGTTCTTTACTGAGTTCGGCCTCGAGGTCGAGGTTTGGGTCGGCAGATGATTTGAGGATGCTACCTATGGTTACATTGATGTTGGGGCGTGAGTTGATTAGGCTGAAAGGAAACTGGTAGGGCGTTGGTAGAGCATGGCGGTGGATTTTGGTTTTTAGGTGGATAAGTCTTTCAAATGAATTAAATACAGGGAACCCTATTCTGATGTTGTGAATATTACGGTTAATTTTTCTGTTTAAAAAGGACTTTAAGGTATGTAGTTTATCGTGGAGAGGGTGATTGGTGAGTGAGAGGGTTTTCAGGAAATATCTGTCTGATAGTTGGGAGATACGACATTTTAAGGGAGCTTCCGCTGCTTCCGCAAGCATGACGTTCTTGGGTGTGGAGAGTCTATAGCCTAATGCCAGCCTCAGGGCTTTTGATTGTAAATTGATTAGTTTGCTGAAGTTAGTTTCGTTAGCGTATTTTAGAATGTGGCTGCCGTATTCTATGGCGCTGCGCAAGAGTCCCCTGTAAAAGATCAAGAGATTTCTTGGGTCCGCGCCATACCATGTTTTTCTAAGAGCTTTAATAAGAGAGATTATTTTATTTCCTTTTTGTGAGAGATTATTGATGTGAGGGCTAAAAGAGAAGCGATAGTCTAGTGTTACGCCTAGGAAGCGAACTGATTCTTCGGCGTGGATAGTTGTTTCATTTATGGTTATATGGTGGTCGGAGTACTCAGAGAAATGTTTCTTTGAGAAAATGATGAGGTGGGACTTTTCTGGGGAGATTTGAAGTTTTTTTTCCGAAAGAAAGTTGGCGATTCGATTTACTGCAGTTTCTATTGCTGATAAGCTTGCGTCTAGGTCTGGACTTGTTGAGTATATAGCTAGGTCGTCAGCAAAATAAAGGGATTCCGTGTTTAGATCTTCAAGGAGAGGCGTATTGGAGAGATAAAGGTTGAAGAGGATCGGGCTAAGTACACAGCCTTGACCCGTGCCTTCGTTCATGGGAAAGGGACCTTCGAGTTGTCCATTGATAGCGAAATATGATTGGCGGTAGGCAAGGAGGAAATATACAAAATCTGCTATTTTTTTGGGTATTCCTAAGCGGGAAATTTCGTGGTATAGGGTGTAGGGATCTACGTGATCAAAGGCGCCCTTTATGTCGATAAGGGTACATGAAGTATAGTGATTGGTTGCGAAGCCGGTGAGAACGTCTGTGGAAAGGATCGCGAGGTTGTCTGCACATGAGCGTTTTTTTCGAAATCCGAATTGGTTATTGGGGAGAATATATTCAGTTTCTATCCACCACGTCAGTCGGTTTGAGATTATTTTTTCAAAAAGTTTAAGGAAACAGGAAGCCAGGGCGATTGGTCGGAATTTGTTGGGGGAGGGTTTGGGAAGAAGAAATATGAGGAATTTCCGCCATGATTCTGGGAATTGACCGGAGTTAATTATTTTGTTGAATATCTCGAGAAGTGCTTCTTTATAGTTTGGGGGGAGTCTATCAATTATGCAATAATCTATTTTGTCTAGTCCAGGGGAGGAAGATTTTTTGGTGGAGGCAAGAGCTTGGTTGAATTCATGTATCGAATAACTGGATTCTAGAAAGGGGTTTGATTGGAAGGGGATTGTTGGGGGAAGGGGAGGGATGTAGTCTTGTGAGAGAGCAGGGCAAAGGTCCGTTATGAATTCTCTCATTTTTTGGATCGATTCACTATTTTGTTTTGGAATATGTGTGGGGTTATAATTGTTCCGGTTTTTAAACCATTTTATTTTTTGCCACAGGACGTTAATGGGTGTGGATCTGCTGAGTGATTGGCAGTACATTTCCCAGCTTTTAAGTTTTTCCTTTCTGAGTGTGATTTTAGTTAGAGCGTTTTGTCTCTTCATTTCATTGTAGTTTATAGGGTTGATTCTACGTCTGAAGCGCGAGGTTGCCAACCTTCTGAGGGCTACAGCTCGGCTGCACTCCTCATTCCACCAGGGGGCAGGCGGTGATGATTTTTCTTTGTGCGTATTTTCGTTTTTGGGTAATTCGTCGTTTAATTTTTTATTTTTTGGAGTCGCGTAGTCAATTGCTTTCATTATCAAATCTATAAATGCTTCGTATTCTATTTGGCTGGAAAGATTGTCTGAGAGGTTATTGAGTAGATCGGTGTTTTGGTTTAGGTAAGAGTCAAATTCGCCCCAATCTATTTTTTTTTTGTTAATTTTATACGAAAAATGCTTGAATTTCTCAGGAACTATGTTAAGAAGTGTCGCGATGGGGAAGTGGTCGCTTCCCATGTGGTCCGATAGGACCCTCCAATCGGTGTAAGTTGCTATATTGGTAGATATTAATGTTAGATCTACGCAGGATGGGGCGTCTCCGGGGCGAGATATTCTGGTAGGCGTTCCGTCGTTTAGAAGGATTAGGTTTGAATTAGATAGGGCGTTTAGGAGTTCCAGTCCAGTACGACATGTCTGAGTGCTGCCCCATGCTTCAGAGTGACAATTAAAGTCTCCTCCTATAATGGTGGCGAATGAGGAATGTGTAGAGGAGAATAATTTAGTCCAATCAGCTGAGCTGATAAACACTTGAGGTTTCTTGTAGATGGACAAGATTGCTAGTTCACCTTGCGAGGTAGGGATTGAAATGCCAATAGTGT
The DNA here is from genome assembly GCA_026005395.1 of Asobara japonica. Lineage (NCBI taxonomy): Eukaryota > Metazoa > Arthropoda > Insecta > Hymenoptera > Braconidae > Asobara > Asobara japonica. Next base: position 4,334,634 of record BQMI01000577.1, read on the forward strand.
GGATGTCATTTGAGATGTTATCAAGGTTCGTAAGCTGGGTGTAAATGAGTGTTTTGTGGATGGCAATGGCAATACCTCCTCCCTGTTGATCAAGGGTGTCATTGCGAATAAGGTTGAAGCCTGGAAGTTGGAAGTTTGGGTCTGTGGGTTTTAGCCAGGTTTCTGAAAGGAGAATGATATCATGTCGATTGGCACTGTTAAGTAGGTCAGCGGTTTTGGGTTTTAGGCTTTGTGCGTTCCATTGTACGACTCGTAGGGGATCTTTGGTGATGTTTAAGGGGGTTCTACAAGCCATTAAGTGATTGGTTCGTCACTGGGTTCTTTAGATATTGAACTGTTATTTGATATTTGTATATTTATCGGGGTGTCTGAATTAAATGGGGGGATCGCAAAGTTAGTTGGGGTCTTGGGTGTGTTAGATGAGCTGTTGGAGGAGTGGGAGGTGGAGTTGTTTGGGATTGGGTTTTGGTTGGCGTGTGTAGCTTGAACAGATGTGAAGACGTTGGAAATATGGTCCAATTGGCTAGTTAGTCCTAAGCCTTCAACAAGGGGTTTCATTTTAGAGAGGAAAGTGTCTAGGAAGTTTCTGATCAGATTCACTAATGTGTTCAAATCTGCTGTTAAAGAGAGTTGAGATCTAAGTGGTTGGTCGGTTTGGTTGTCGATAGTTGGGGGGCTGAGATTGCATGGTGTTTGAGTGTTGTTTGTGGTGGGGTTTATATTAGCATTCCATCTGGGTTTTGACCGCCTTCTACTTCTTGGCCCTTCATTCTGTGGATTCAGGGGGGGGAAGCTCAGGTCATCATGAGACAGGTATTGTGGATGGTAGGGTTGTCGAGGATGCAAGCCTGTTGGCTGATGAGGGTGATTTTGTGTGTCTGAGGTGAGTTCTGTCGTATGGTTGCTGGTGCTCGTTGAGGGGATAGGATAATGGGCTGGAGGAGTGGAAGGTGGGGATAGGAGGGGAGTGGAAGGAGCTATGTGTCTACTATTTGTAGATGATGGGATTAAGGGAATATTTTGGTGGACATTGTTATAAAGAATTTCACGAGCTTCGACGTACGATATTCCCTCATTAGCAGCGTATTTGTGTGTCTCTCGTTGTTCTTTAAGTTTTGGGCAGATGTCTGAAGTTGAGGAATGTTCCCCTCTGCAGTTAATGCAAAGGGGTTTTACATTGGATCTTGGGCACATCAGGCCCTTTTGGATTTCATGGTCATTCTTCCCGCAATGGTTGCAGGTTTGTTTGCTGCGGCAATGCTTTTTTGAGTGGCCAAATCGAAGACAATTCGAGCATCTTTTTACTTGTGATGTGTATGGTGTGACTTCAGGTCTGACATTGTAAATGCTGACGTGGGAAGGGAGTAATTGGCCTTCAAATTTAAGGAGAATTGTTTGAGATGGTAACATTTGTCTGCTACCATCTGATTGGGGAACAAATCGATTGCATCGTGTGATGCTAATGATTGGGATTGAACTGACGAGGTCATGTCTGAGTTCCTCATCTGTGATGTTAGTTGGGATGTTTTTGATCACGCCTTGTCTGTATAGGTTAAATTCGGGGATGTATGCAATGATATTGTGATGTGCGAGGGAGGGGTGTTCCATTACAGAGTTAGCTTGTACAGCTGTGGCAAAGGGAATGAGGATCGATTGTCCGATTTTCCGGGAATCCCCGTAGGTGTAGGGCATATTCTTCTGAACGAGGATTTTGTAGACAATTTTTGCAAGGTTCATGGGGTGGAGGTTATGGGTATCGGTTTTGTTTGTGTCGGTTTGGAAAAATACTTCGTAGGTTGACCTTGGGGTATTGGTAGAGTAGCGATTGGCGCGCATTTGCTCTGTGATAGTAGTACGATGGGTTGGTTTTTGGCCTGATTGGTTTGTGGGTGTTGCTTCCTTGTTGTTTATTGATGGGGTCTTTGAGTTTGAGTTTTGAGGTGTTGTTGTAAGTGTGGGCTGAGTCGGTGATTTTGCGTGGTTAGTTGGACTGTTGTGGGGAATTTTGGCGCCCTTAGGGTTGCCTAGATCAAGGTCACTATCGCTGTATTGCCCCGCACTCTCTTCCAAGCTGCGTTTTCCTGATGGGGTTTTTGTTGTGTTTGTGGTGGAGAATTCTGGTGGGTAAAATGAAGAATTGCCCGTGAATGGGGAATTAATTGAAGATTGAGGTGATGGGTTGTTGTAGTTGAGAAGCGTGTTGACTGACGGTTCCGTTTCTGGGATAATATTGTTGTCATAGCAAAATTGGAAGTATTCGTCACGTTTTGAGACCAAGGTCATGTCTACGTCATTGTAGTTATCGTTATTTGTGTCTAAAAAGTCAGAGAGGATTGGTGAGGTAGGATTTTGAGTGGAGAGGAAGACATCGTTGCCCGTAATAATTGAGGTTTGAGGATTGGGAGAAATCGCGCCTAGAGCGTTTTTTTTTGCCTGAGTCTCCATATTTAGGTGGTAGTCGAGAGCAGTGTGTGGCACTGCTTAGGTATCCCCGCCGCGGCCACTGGCGGCGATCCTTTGCAGCTCGCTCGACCTAATACTTAGCTGTTTTTTTTTTTTTTTCGAAGTTTTTATCGGAAAAGTTGACCTGTGTCCGGTTCCGCGTCCACTTGAGAAGTCACGAAGTCGGTCGGGGCTACTTTGCTTTGCTACAATCTGTTTCTTTGTTTGAATTATTAGTTTTGTGGTGGGTGGAAAATCGCGCACGGTGTGAGCACGTCCGCTCGTAACGGTGGCTGAGAGCCGAGTCCTGTTTTCAAACTCATAACGACTATTTTCCATCCCCTCTCCGACGGTTTTATACCCAGCAGAGGGCAGTGCAAAGTATCATGATGATCGAAGACGAAATATGAAAAATATCGAGAAGAAATTCTATGATGAAGTTTATGGTTCCATTATTTTTAAAAATATTCGATAAATGAAGGTATTTTTTTTTTCATTTTTTTTTGTTGTTATCGACGCATCAACTACGACGGTTCTTAGCGCCAAATGAAGGTATTATAAGAGCATATTGAAGGCAAAATTCCGTCTACAAGTATTCCATAATACGAAGGAAGACTAGAGTCCAGTTTCTGAAGATTATTTAGTGCTCAGGGAACGAAGAATGGGTATAATTCTGAGAGAGCAGTTAATTAGGTTTTTGCATCAATTTAAGAGGGATGTCCTCAATTTACTGCGACTTACTGAGGAAAAAGCACTTGGGCTTGATACTAGTTTATATAGAGGGGTATATTGATCCTACAGTAATGAAATGAAAGTCTTACTGGTACTTCCGTAGCATTTGCTTCATGAAGAATGATTTGAAAATTTTCCCAATGTTTCGGAATCATCAAATTGGGATGCCATATTTTTGAGCATGTCTTAAAACTGTTCTCGAAATTTTGGAGGTCGTTTTTCACGATACTTTTGGAGATATACCGCGGTAAATTATTACTACATATTGGCACTGTGTAGTGATCTCCATCCGGAAAATGGGCATGGAAAAGAACCTTGAAATTTTGAGACCTGTTTTTAGTCGAACCCAAAATGACTCGTAAGTCCCCGACGTTGGATTATTGATGAAGTTTCTATGGGCCAGTTCAATTTTTCGACTCTCACCTTTTTTTTATTGCCATTCCCATTTGAACCGATGCTAAACTTCGTTTTCGATGTTCCTAAGAAATATCATGTTTTAGGCTATAGAGAGTCATATTAGCGGTTTAAGATTCCCAACGTAGACGTCTAAATCAATACTGACTATAAGGACCGACCTCAAGCGGAAGGCGAGACATGTGTTGATGAAGACGATGCTGATACCTTAAACTACATCAGAACAACGGGAAAAAGCATCATAAAACATCAATTCTGCATTTTCACTTGAAGAACCACTTGGAAACATAGACAATATGAATATATGAATCAAAGACCAATCGAATTTCGAGAAACAAAAAAACCAATTGTTCAAGTCGTGAGTCGAGTCCGAGACTCGCAGTTTCGCGCCGGGCACTTTTCGAACTAAGCTATCGTCTTTACAGAGACTTTCCATTCTTAAATTCGATAAGTACCATTGCCCAAAAGTCATTTTACATTCAAAATAAATCTATTTGAATTTGAAACAGTAAAGGAAGAGCAAATGTCGAAAATGCTAAGATAGAAGTAGGTTGAAGATGTCCTACACCCTTGCCGTCGTTTTCCAGCTTTTCTTGAGTTTTTGGGGAATTATTCATAGGGGGCAACAAATAACGTCATGCATGGTATGCTGGTGATACATCTATATGTCATAGTCTCGATGATGATGTAAAGTTAATGGTAGTAAATTTTGAGCATATGAGAATTGTCGGGGGAGGATTTCATAGTACGAACTGACAGGCATAAATAAAGCGTTGATATTAGTGAGGAAGAGCATAACATATAAACTGTCGCTGTATAAAATATTTCTTGTATATATTTATTTGATTTAGACTCAATACCCAAACGACAATTACAGAGGCACAAGAAAATTTGAGGAAATATAAGGAAAACTATAGAAATGAAAATAAGAAAGAAAGAAACAAAATGGAGGTATTATAGTTGGTGAAGGAATATCAATATAAATACGTAGACACCTGCGGAGTAGCAACAATAAACAAACACTATAGCTACCAATTCCTATGGTATATACTTACGAGCGCGTTAAAGGAGTTTTAGCGAATTCCGGACATAGTCTTTTTTATATTTTTAGCATATTTATTTGTCATAAATAAAAAATTTTGTCAGAGAAAAATTACTCGGTACGCCAATCATATGGAACTGCGTAGAGGAGAATGTCAATACTTTTCTTGAGGTTCATTCCCACAGTATTCATAATACTTTTCCTTATTCGATGGAAATTTCCAGAACGGAAGCTCCGCTCAGAAGAACATCTTTGGATGGTAACTCAATATTAGTTTAAAAACGCTCAAAATGTAAACAAGCACGGTTAGTTACGTTGACGATAAATAAACGACGATGATGAAAATTCAGCATACTCGTATCTCTTCATTGTACAAATATTATGAAAGACACCAAAAATATTAACAGCCCCCAGGCTCATATAAAGGCGATGGTCTTCTCCATTAAATACTCCCCGTGGCATTATTCTAATACGCCATTCATAAAAAAGGAAATATTTCAACATGAAATTCGCATTAATTTTCATAGTTATCGCTATGGTGCTTGCAACTGTTGCCGGTCGGCATCGATGCCGCCCAAAAGGAGGCCCAGTAAGTTAATCACATTGACAAAAATTTAGTATGAAGTGGGTCTACCAAATATACTGAACAGGGGGTCTACGACGATTGTGTTCCGAACTCGAGGATTGCGTTCATTTACATGTCCGTTTCTATACTAGTAGAAGTACGATCCACGGTGAATTCCACTGCATATTAATAAAATTCCACTAAATATGATTAACAATTTTATAATGGATGCCTTAATATTTCCTGTTCACCATAAAAATTTGATTAGTATCCTATAGATACCGCATTTCCAATGAGACTTGAAATCTAATGAGTTTTACTTGTGGTGACTGTTTACTAGGTTGTTCATATAGACTAGATACCATAGATACTTAGACAAATCATGGACAAACCATGTTTACACAAGAGACGTGTAACCTACTTATATATAGGCTAGAAAAACAACTAATAATTAACAAAAATATTGATATGTTTGTGTGCTTTTAGTGCAATGTTGGTCGTGACTGCTGCTCAGGTTACTGCCCCGTGATAAGACGTGGAAAATGCGCATGTAAGTAGATGATTCTTAATCTTGTTCCCTAATCAATTTGGTTAATTTTTTAATCATCATTTGAAATATGCTCCCTTAGAAATATAAAAAACACTCAAATGGAGATGACCTGACAGGATGTTAAGGATATCATTCTCTGGGCTCTCTCAACTTCCTTAAAAGACTTCAAATCAAAATACCGAGGAGCTTGAGGGGAACACATCAGTATAAAATAGAACTTGGCTCTGTATACCTCATTAAATGATCATAATACTACATGGGTTCACGCAATCAAATACATTCGTATTTTGTCTTTATCACTGACCACGTCCAGAAAATTTTGAAACATTTATGTTGATGATAAGTTCTGAGTGTTTCAAATTATTCTGCTTTAAGTCTTGGAATAGTAGTTTGTTCAGATGATCCTGTTAAATCTTTATTATCCGCTATCGTGTTGAGAAAAAAATAATTTCTCTCCATATTGGAATAACAAATTATATCAGTCATCCATGTACAAAGAGTGAAATCATGATGAAATGTCCACAACTACTCCTGTACGTCTCGGGCGTATTCCACTCTGAACATCTGAGAGATCATATGTGTGCGTCTACGAGAAGGGCTCACTCTGTCACATTTAGTTTTTGAGATATCTTTCCTCTTGTAATGGTGATTAGTAAGCAATTTTATGATTATGTTATCACTTTAGAAGCACACGGGCGTAACCGTAAAAAAAATTCCGGCGACGGAAGTACTGGATTCCCAACTTGTGTGTACATGTTTACTTATGGCTACTCATACATAATGAATTAACGTATTTCGGCACTTACACGCCTTTGCCGCTACGTCAAGGATATAGTTTCTGAATCCTTCTAAATAGACTTTCATGGTATATTAAAATTCGTCTCTCTTTGAAGATTAAAGCTCAAAATAGCCCTTTAGAGGCATAATTTTGGATCCTCGCAATCTCTCGATTGATGGACATTTTGTGTGTAAGAGAGGAAAATAAATGCACAATTAGTTTTTCACTATTTTGAAATTGATTCATTGATTCTGAAAACTTAAAGCGAATATTTACAGAGTTAATTGTCAGATGGCTTATAACTGTCGCTTGTTGAGATTTTGATAACCTCTTCCAACACATGTCATAAGAACTTGGTTCATTTCTTCACCTTCGTCATCCTTGGCGTATTCTAATTTGAACACCACTCCAAAAAAGTCCTTGAGATCCCGTAAAAATTGTATCCTGCAATAATTTCATAATTTCATTGTTATTGTGAAGGATATTGTATTGCATGAAAAATGTATTTTGTATATCACTGATTTTTGCAGTGCAATCTTCAGACGTAAGATATCTTGTGCTTCTATTTGAATTCTAAAAATAATTTAAGAGAAGAGAGAGAAAGGGCGAAGAGCATATATGGAGTATACAATACTATGATTAGGGATTCATCTTCTTATCCATGATTACAATGTACAATGCATTATAATATCGGCCTTAAAATCTTTGAAAAAAATATCAACCTGCATTATTGTCATGATTTTTCTGCTCTTCTAACTTGGAAAATTTTAAATTTTTGAGCGAAATATTTGCAGGGTGAAATTTTAGTATAGAGAGATTGTGCGAGAGGAATTTGCATTGAGAAATTTCATAAGCGAAATTTAGTCACAGAAGTAATATAGGTATACTCTGTTATCAATTCTATGTTATTTTATGCATGAAAATAGCTGGTTCAAAAACTTCATAAGCGATCAAGAGGGCTGATAATCAATACCTTTAATAATAAGTTACGTTTTTCATAATTAAAATCTCCCACATTTTAGATTTTCTGCTTACAATTTTACTGCAATTAGACTTTACTATAATTCTCATAATAATTCCATTGCATCCTTTAAATATGTAATAATTGGAAAATAGTGAAATAAAAAACAATACATGTTCTAAATTTAGTAAATCCTCGACATGTTTGAAATTTTTCAAATCTTTTAAAATTTCGCAGAACTTTTGTAATTTGAACGACTTTCTATCCTTCGTACAATTCAATGCTAATTTTTCAAGTTCTTCTAATGCCTTCGAAATTTCTGGAATTCATTACTGTTTTTTAAATTTGGGTCTTGACAATTTTTGAAATTGAAAAATAAGTGGACTTGTTGAATCGGATATAAGGTTTAATGAATTTAACGCCACTTCCTCTATTGTCAAGGGATTTTTCAATTTTGATAGTTTTCGGATGTGGAAAATTTTGTAAGACATCATGAATGCTCTGAACGCCCGTATGAATAGTATTTGAATAATTAAGGATATTTAAGAACATATTATGAGACGAATTAATCTTCAAAAGTTCCTTATTATGTTTGCGAACTGTGAATTTTATCGCGTCCGAGAATAGACAACGAAAAACGTCACTAAGCGTTTAAATTGTTTCTCAAATTTGAATGACTGTACTTCACCAATATCTGAGGATTGGACTGGACAAGCCTTGGTGGCTATACTCAATGAATCATTATTCTCATTTAACAAGTAGGTATAATTACATCGCAGGTGTGAGAGGTCCAACAACGACCTTTGAAACACTCCTTTTCCCCAGTGCCATGAACAAAGCAGTTAATCTTTGAAAGTGTGAATCCACACATCCGTTTCTATAAATTTCATCCAATAGTTGATGTGCTGCCTCGTTACCAAGGTCCTCAGGCACGCAAGGTAGTGAACCAGTTGTCATCAGAGGTGAAAATGCTTCACCACTGAGGAAAACTCCTTGTGTTGTTTCTGCGGTCAACGTGATACCAAATCCTGGAAATCAATATTTTAAATTAAGGTCTTTAATCTGAAAATGTAAAAGATGACAAACTCGAGAATCATATACAGATCGATTATTCCGTTGCGTAGGTTATATTTTTATCATTTTCTCAAATCTCGTTTCCCTAATTAACAACCAAAGTAGTGTGTTATATATGTGTGCTCATGGTGATTTCCTAAGTTATCACAAATCTGTGTAACGATTTGTGCTGATTAAAAACTCACACTGTTCGGAACTTGAAAAACAGACAAAATCATTTCAAAAACTTACATAATGAATTGAATGCCGTGAACGTTTTTTTTTTTATCAAAACGTTTTTTGTTTCATATCAAGAACAACATTTCCGTTTTCCTACGGAATCTTAGATAAAGCATTTCGTTGACATTTCAATTTTAAAGAAGACATCTGAACAAACGAAAAGTTGCGATTCATTACCTGGAGACTTTCCACCAGTTCCTTTTCTACAATGATCAGTATGAATATAAATATCAGGTATAAACTTGAGTAGAACTCCCTTGGACGTCTCAACCAGTCGATTCGCAATAGCTGGTGATACTCGAACACTGCAGGCAGTACCTCGTATTCTTTTCACTTTTCCAGGATTCTGAAACTATCAGATTTCCGTCCGAATTAATCATTTATTCAAAGGTGAGTAACGAAGTATTGAAACGTGGAACGTTGATTTCCCATCGAGATTTGGCTGTAGACCAACATTTTTTATATTCACGTTTTTCCATTATATCAGTGGGAATTCTAATATTTTAGACAAATCGTAAAATTTCTCAAATATGTTTCCTTTCAACTCCGGAAATGAAACTGGAATTCTGCTGTGCGAACATTGTATAGGAAACCTAGACAGAAAGCTTCCAAATTCGTGGGTTCTTAAGAAAAATTATATAACGGTCTTTCTACTATTGCTAGAGATAAAGTTTCTCATTATTGAATTATAGAATTAGATTCAGATTACCTGATATAAGTTTTAAGTGCTTTCATGACTACTGCCAATAAAGGTGTATCTTACAGAATCTGTCATGCAATTATAGTGACATTCTAAACGACAACGTAGTTATAATTCATTTATGAAAATACCCACACGCATAGACTAAAAATACCTCGGTTTCAGGTTCGTAGATCTTTTGCTATTGACTTTGGTAATCATCTAGCGATTTTATGTTCCATACCTGCACACTCTTCAAGCTCTGCCTGATAGGACACTTGAATACGACCTCACCACCACCCAATGGAGCTGCTCCACGTTTATTGATGATGAGTTCAATATCGTGATCACCAATGAATCTTCTCAGTACAGGCAATCCAGCCGTTTTAATCCTGTCTACTGAGGGGTCCAGCGTATTATTTGTAACTCCCCTAAGTGTAATATTAACAGGATGCTTGCAGAACGGAGCTAGGGCCATCACAACATCCAGGTAATATCCGATTCCCCTTTGTAAATTGCAGTCATGTTCTATAGTTCCACCTTCTGGCATTCCAGGTGTGTAGTCTAGAGTTGTACCTGTGTCGCCGACTACTCCATATGGATTTTTTGTTAATTTCTCCAGCAGTCGTAGCAAGTTTGACTCGTATTCTAAAAACAAAACAGCGCGTCGTAGATACAGGTTCAAAATTTCGGATATTCATTGGAGGTGGATAAGATTTACAACCTTCAGAAAATTTGCTCTACTGAACAGTAACCAGAACTTTAATTGTAACTCAGAAATTAGAGAGAAACTGCTTTTTTTCACCCCGCATAAGTAAATAAAAAATCATAGCAGGTGAAATTAGAAGGCCTAAAGAAATGTTGGCAATTGGCGAAATGACTGATATACATGAAGATAATGTATGTTATCACAAAACAAGAATTCTGAAAAAAAAGTTCTCATGGACACGTTAGTATCTGTCCATGTCAAAAATATTAATAACTACATCATTGGGAAATGTAAGTACAGAAATACAAGTTTATTTGAAGTGACCAACAGTTGTGCAACGCTGGTTGAAATCTCATTATGTATTCCTAAACTGATTCAGTAATAAGGAACAATTAGACCAAAGATTTTGGGATATCGACGGAAAATTAACAGTAGGCATGTAATAGAAGTAAAATATTTATTAATAAGTTGCCTTTCCAAGAATTGAATTGTTGTGATTGAGTGCAAAAGTGAAATTTATTTATCAAACAAGAACCAATTTCTAACCTCTCAAGCCAGGACTATCATGGGTATCTCTGATGCCCTCGATGCTCACTGGTTTCCCCGACAATATGGACAATACCAAACGATACTTCAGGTAATTGCAGCCTTCATAAGTGATCACATTATGTTTCTTCTTCGTCGGCATTATAAAATTGTTATTAAAACACTAAATCCAAAAACGCTCTTACAAGAGCAAGTTTTGCAGGCACCACGTGGGAGTGGGAATGTTCTTCCAATGACAACACAAACACACTCCGATGATAAGTAATGAATTCATATAATGATTACCTTACCGGCACTCACTTGTCAAATTCGCGCATGCGTCAACGCGATTTCCTACATATATATAGCATTATGCGATCACATGACTTTGTATTTAGTAGTGTAGCAACCAGTGTGTCATTTCAAATGAAAAATGTGTCAACAATGGCGAAGCCAATTCAATAGAACAGCAAATAAATAGTTCGTCTAAACAAAAATGAAGACTTGACATTATACAAGTATCAAGCTACGCCATTAGGAAATCAAATCTGCTTTGAATGAAAATATTTCACACACGTCACAGTCTACACGTGTACACAGTTTAAGTAGACAATTAACCTCTCATTCTATCGCTGAAGACGAAGTTCAAGTGAAGATTCATGAAATAAAATTATAACTTAACAATATAATAGAATTGAAAATCAGTGACAATGAAATTTCGTCAGAAAGCTTGGCCAAAATCGATTGGAGATGCTGCCTCGATGGCATTCCTTCTCATAATAGTACCACTGAGTTACTGGTTCGAGCTGTGGGTGGTCCTTCCTCAGCTTTTTCCTTCAGAAAGCGCCACTTATATTTTTCACTGCAGCCTAGGAACGTTCATCCTAATCAACATTGTGGGGAATTTCACGTACGCCGTTCTCTGTGACACAAGCACTAGGTCAATTATTTTGCCTGTGAGCGACGCGAGGATCAGGGAGGGTTGGAGATTATGTGCCGCCTGTGAGGCTGTTGCTCCCCCGAGGTCTTGGCACTGTCAAACCTGTGGAGTCTGCATTTTGAAGAGGGATCATCATTGTGTGTTCACTGGATGCTGCGTTGGATACTACAATCATCGATATTTCCTCATGTTCGTCCTGTATTTGTTCATCGCTACTGTATATAGCTTCTATTATAATAATTACTTTATCTGGGGGATAGCTTCCAAAATTCCTCTGTGCCTACTCAAAATGCTCTTTCCATTGGCGTTCTTCATCTTCGGATGGGATTACTCAATGGATCAGGTCTATCTGATGCTGTATATTATATCTGTTGTCGGAATGTTCTTCACTGGGGCACTGTCTGTCTATCATTTTCATCTGGTCCTCACCGGAAGTGTGGCACATGAACGAGCGAAAAAGAATGTGATGTATAATCTTGGATGGAGGCACAATCTTAACGATGTTTTTGGAGAGCGCTGGTATCTCACTTGGATTTTGCCTTATATCGAGTCGAAACTTGCTGGTGATGGGGTCATTTGGAGAACTGGACATTCGTCAAAGAATAATTTGAAGAGCAGATGAAGAACTTGGGGGAATTTGTAAACTTTATATTTGACATTAATCGAGTATTTTTGATCAGCTCTCATTTTTGAGAATTCGGCTGATCAGGGATTTTTAAATATTGAACAAAGTGACAGATTATGGGAGTAAATATGTGGAGAGATTGGCATGAGTTATTTTAATAGTGGTTACTTGTAGGGAGTGAAAATGGAATTAGAAACGTTTTGCCGATAACGTTGTCTAATGGAAGAGAGGCCTTTATATTTTTCGATACTTCATCGTTGATTACGTGCTCATTAGATTTAACTTATTCAAGTCTTGTTTGTACACTTTCAGTTCTCTTTTTTTCTGTTAGTTTCTTTAGATTGGAAGTACCGGAATATTTATCATTAAAAACAACTATGAAATATATTGTTGAATATTATAAAGTTTATATTAACGAGCGACTGTATAAAGAGAATAAAACATTTCCAGAAAAAGAAAAAAAAACGTTTCGCCTGGAATACATTTTCTCTCCTATCGAGAAAATCTATATTACTCTAAATCTTGAATTAACATCGTAGTTGTATATTCTGTTATTGATTAGTTTTGGGATATTGACATTAATAATTTTCCTTTGAAATCAATTACATGATTGCGGCTGGAGTGGTTCCGTGTATCAAAAATAATTTGTAATGCTAAATGAATATGGCTCATTGGATCCACAGAAAGGACTGCCCAATTTGTAATTTACGATAATTGTTCTTTAGGTTTTTCTTAAAATATTGTCTTTGTTCAATGTGATAAGTAGTGTTTCCCAAATTTCCTCCCAGCAACGCTAATTAGCGTTGTGAATGGTTGTATCCATACGTAAAAATTCATTGGAACGATTTAATCCCAAATTGATTATGCACACACACACAAAGTTACACAGTGAAATTGTGATGAAGATCATCTAAAATTCTTTTAGAGCAAATATAATGCGAACTCGATCGTTTATTTTTGCTATGGCAATAGCTGCCTTGAAAATATATTAAAAATATAATTAGCACGGATACAAATTATAACATAATTTATGCACCTAATCCGATGTAAATTGACGGATTTCGAAGATTTTCTTCTTTGAAAATTGAGTGATGACAAAATCAAATTAGAAATAACTTCGAATCAAATTGAGGTCTAATGTGCTTTGCTCTTTTAACAAACTGTGAACTTGGTAAAATAGTAGAGCTACTTTTAGGGGGTGTAGAACTTTCGTATTTCAGTAACAACTGTTTTTGCCGGAAGGAGAAAATTTTACATTCTCGTTATCCTTCCTGCTCTAAAGTTGAAATAATATTGTAACTGTCATCTGCGAGTATTTCGAACTTTTATTGAAATTTACTCCATACGACGGGCGATGCGCCCTCCTAATTTTAAATCTCCGGAAAAGTTTATACCATATGTCGATAAAAAATGGAAGTGGAACAAATATTTTGTTGATTCCAAGCATTTTCCTATGCAACATGAGGAGAATGTTACGGGGAATATCCTCGAGGCGATTACTATGAATTTATTATCTTTTCGTGGAGTCTGTGGGCAAAAAGTAAGGTAAATTTTCAATTCAATCTTCGCGGGCTTGACATTTCGGACTAGTTCTTTTTTTCTTGAGTTCGTAGGACTGTTAATGACATCTGGACCAAATTTCATGTCAATGTCATTATCAGTAACGTATTTACGCTTGTGTTTACCAAACGACCAAGAGCGCATTTTTCGATTTGTACGATGTCTGATTTCATTGAGCAAAGAAGTGCCATCAAATTTTGTTTGCGGGATGCAGTTTCGACTGCGGAAACGTTGAGGATGTTGCGGAAGGCCTTTGGTGATTCTACCATGTCGCAGAAAAATGTCTATAAGTGGTACAAAGACTTCAAAGAGAGTCGAGAACGAGTTGATGACTTAGAAGGTGTATCGAGTTGGCAGTCCTAGGTACTCAAATCGGGTCTTCACCGGGCTCATAATTAGGTGCTATTTAGGTGCTTTTTTGGTGTTCAATCCATTTTTTTGGTGCTCGCAAAAAAACATTAAAAATCGCGTTTTTCAAAATAGGAGCGTCGAGTTAGCAGTCCATCCCTTTTATAAAGCAGATAACAAAAAACTCCTGCGGAATAATTAGGTGCTTTTTTGGTGTTTTCAAATGGAGAAGAGAAAAACAAAAATTTTATGATTTTTTTTTAATTTCTAAAAAATCATTAATTTATGTTTTACAATGGTTGAGCAAAGTCCAATTAATTCATGTGGGTCGGATACTCGAATTAGGAGCTCTTCAATGGCGATTGTTCAGAATTTGCTGCTGTCCCATAATACCCTGAATCACCTGCCCAGACGCCCTGAGTGCATGGATTTTGCTATCAGGGACCGAATCAGGCCTTTTAATGGGCTCAGAAGTCTCACCAAATTAGGTGCTCTCGGAAAAAGTCACGTTGGAATTTGGTGCTGTCCCATAATACCCTGAGTCACTTTCCCTGATGCCCGGAGTCAATGGAACTTGCTCTCAGGGACCGAATCAGCCATTTTAATGGGCTTAGAAGTCTCACCGAATTAGGTGCTCTCCGGAAAAGTCACTTCGGAATTTGATGCTGTCCCATAATACCCTCAATCACCTGCCCAGACGTCCTGAGTCAATGGATTTTGCTATAAGGGAGCGAATCAGGCAATTAGGTGCCCTCGGAAAAATGCCTGTTTCGGTCCCTGAGAGCAAATTCTATTGACTCAGGGCATCAGGGAAGGTGACTCAGGGTATTATGGGACAGCACTAAATTCCAACGTGACTTTTTCCGAGAGCACCTAATTCGGTCGGACTCCTGGGCCCATTAAAATGGCTGATGCGGTCCCTTATAGCAAAATCCATTCACTCAGGGCATCAGGGAAGGTGACTCAAGGTATTATGGGACAGCACCAAATTCCAACGTGACTCTTTTCGAGAGCACCTAATTCGGTGAAACTTCTGAGCCCATCAAAATGCCTGATTCGGTCCCTGAGAGCAAATCCCATTGTCTCCGGGCATCAGGGAAGGTGACTCAGGGTATTGTGGGACAGCACCAATTCCCAACGTGACTCTTTCCGGGAGCACCTAATCCGGTGAGACTTCTGAGCCCATTAAAGTGCCTGATTCGGTCCCTGATAGCAAAATGCATGCACTCAGGGCGTCTGGGCAGGTGATTCAGGGTATTATGGGACAGCACCAAATTCTGAACAATCGCCATTGAAGAGCTCCTAATTGGAGTATCCGACCCACATGAATTAATTGGATTTTGCCCAATTATTATAAAAAATAAATTAATGACTTTTTTAGAAATTAAAAAAAAAAAATCATACAATTTTTTTTTCTCTTCTGCATTTGAAAACACCAAAATAGCATCTAATTATCCCGCGGGAGTTTTTCTTTCGTCTGCTTTATAAAAGGGATGGACTGCTAACTCGACGCTCCTATTTTGAAAAACGCGATTTCTAATGTTTTTTTTTTCGAGCACCAAAAAAACGGATTGAACACCAAAAAGCACCTAATTATGAGCGTGGTGAAGACCCGATTTGAATACCTAGGACTGCCAACTCGATACACCTTAACTTAGAGCGCTCGGGCCGACCATCGACGTCAACAGATGACCAACATGTCATTCAAGTGAAGGAATTAGTGCTCAAAAATGATCGGAATATCAGAAGGATCTGTGAACATTTGGACCTACGAAAAGTCAAATCTCGTTCGGTACCGAAAACACTCAATTTCTTGCAAAAAAAGTCGTCGCGTTGATGTCTATGAAACAATGCTTTCTGACTATCAGGACAAGCTCAAATGTATGATTACGGGAGATGAGACTTGGATTCATGCTTAGGACCCTGAAACAACCGACCAATCAAGCGAATATCGTGCTAAATTCGAGACCAGATCGAAAAGCGTACGTCAAGGGGTTCAAAAGTCAAGGTCATGATGACATTTTTTTTCGATTTTCGTGGTGTGGTGCACTATGAATTCCTTTCACCTCGCCAAACTGTTATTAAGAAATACTATTTGAGCGTTATGTTTCATTTGCATGGAGCTATTCGTCTAAAAAGACCAGAATTATGGGCCAACAACTCTTGGTTTTTGCATCACGATAATGCATCGTCTCACACTGCACTGGTTCTTCGTAACCATTTCGCCAAAAATTCGACGCATCTCGTTCCGCAACAACCGTATTCGCCTGATTTGGCTCCGTGTAACTTCTGGCTATTCCTAAAACTCAAGAGACCACTCCGGGGAACACGTTTCGAGTAAATTGAGGAGATTAAAGCTGAATCGAAGAAGGCGCGATGGCTATACCGGAAAAGGATTATTTAGCATTTTTGGAGGATTGGAAAAAACGTTGGCATAAGTGTATTTTATCGGGAGGGGATTACTTTGAAGTTAGAACAATAAATAAAGATTTTTCATTTTACAAACAGATTGACCTTACTTTTTGCCCACAGTATTGCGATTGAAAGCCACTATAATGTGAAATTGTATACCTACCCTGAGGATTTACGATACACGGTATTGCGTGTATGTCGATTTTCTGTTAAAACTAGGTAAAAAATGACCTTTTAGTACTTATTAAACAGTTGAAAACGACCTATTTGAGCAATTCAGAGCCATTTGTCACTCATTTATCATCCATTACAAGAATTCGTTTATCCCACAGTGAATGGTAGCGTGGATGTTGCGTGTAAGTTCAATCGCCAGGGTATCTATGAATAATATATTTATGTTATCAAATGTGTTGAGGACAAGCATGAAATTGCACGATTGAAACTTTAGATGGTATACTATAGGAAATTAATAATAATCATTTTGGTCCCTAATCTATTATTAAGTTGGTGTCCTACCAAGTTGATGACACCCTATCAACGGTATTGGATTTTGAATATCGTGAAATTTTGATTTTTTCCCCCCATTTTAAACACTAATATTAAACTTTGAAAATTTTTAAATATTCCAACAACTTATAGAAAACTGAGAATCTGATGTTTTCGTTATTCGTTATCCGAAAAAGGAATTCAGATTATGTGAGCTTGGCGGAGATTTGAACATCATCTTAACGACGCAATTTTATGTTTTGAACATTTCTACCTCATGTTTCAAGAATAGACAAAAATAAGAAAAAAAAATCATAGGATAAATTGAAACTGACACATACGATGCTCTCTTAGGAATCGACAGGTTATGAGGAGAAGCAAAAAAAAGAGAAAATCTGGTGGGATAATAGTGAATGTGCCTCCGTTGGGAACGCAAACAAAACTTCCCGATACCTATTTAATTTCCGTTTGCCATTCCTAGATTTTTCAACACGTCAATTAAATGTTTAAAGACTGGTTTCAGACAAAAACACTAGTGTGGGTAGATCAGTGTGACCCGTGAGGTTCACAACGAAAACTTGCAGATTTGAAAATTTTGAACTATCCCATTATTATGCCGATAATTATGAACATTTGACGAGGCGTATACGCCTTATTGGAGTGGGAGCGAGACGCCAATAGGGGTGCTACCGCTCGAGGGTTGAATTCGTCATGTTTCCTTAATTATGACAATTATCGGAAAAGTTATAAGAAATTAAATGTGCATTTCCACTTACAGAGCAAGTTCTGAAGAACATTTTGAGCCGTATCCCTCACAGTTTTTACAATAGAGCGTTGTGAACAATTGAATATTGAATAACAATATTGTTAATAACCAAAAAACTGCTCGGTCAATTTAAGGATGTTCGACCGCTATTCGTCATTTTTTTCAATCTTTCGACGATTTACTCCAACGTTTTGGTTTTCGTGGCGGGAAAAAATGTACAATTTGTGCATAACATTATTATGTATGGACTCTCAAAATTTTATCACCGTAAACTTATTTTTGAGTTTTTTCTCTACGCTTGTATGAACATTCATAAAACTTTAGACAAAACGTTGAAAAATCGGTCTACGACAATGAAATTTTAGGAGTCGATAGAGAATAGAGCTACAGAAAAATTGCACATTTTTTCCCGCCTATCAAACCAAAAATTTGGGATAAATTGGCAAAACATTGACAAAAGTGAGAAATAGCGGTCGAACATCCTTAAACCAGAACCTAATCCGGTCTAAGTTCCATGAAGACGCTTCGATTACGACCTCGATGACACAGATCGTTCGATCCGTTCGTGAAAACCCGTTAACCAAAAATTGCGATTCCACGCATACAAACACACACACACACACGCACCCACATATTTCATCAGAATTTCATGGGAAGGATTTTGGTATTCTGAAAACACCAGTTACGAATCGAAGAAAAAATCGATTTAGTCGTCATTACAATAAGTTCCCCAAAAATCGGGAAGGTAATAAAAAACATCAAATAATATATCACAGGAGTATCGGGGTACCTATATGTTCCACATTCCACTTATTATTCACATTTTTTAGAAAACTCGACGAAAGACGAATCCTCGTGTTTCTGATAAGATAGACGAGGAAGTACATAAAGAAGTTAAAATGATTAGGGAGTCTATATTACTTCAGGTTATCGACAGAAAGTAGTTGCTATATATCTAATGGTTGTTGGTATGGTCAATTAAGCCGTGATTAGTGCACACCAGAAATTCCCGTTCTATTCACAAATATTGAGAGTCCATTGCTTATTGATCGTATTAATTTAACATGAAGCTATTAAACATTATTATGTTCCTCGTTTATGCACACGGTATTTTCGCATTTCGTTATGGTAAGTAGATATCACTTTATGCTCAATAATGTACTCTTAATGACATAATTTATTTTAACTGCTAACAAAATTATGTCTGGTTTCCATCTCGTATTGTGCAAAATCTTTCTGAACATTACATTCCCCATGGAATGGGCATATTTAAAAATCACATAGCAAGTGAAAAATTTCAGTTTGATTATTGAGTAAAATTTTTGATTGTACTTTCTGTCAAGTAGTTATTTTTTCCAAAAGCCCGCTAGAAATTGAATATTCATGGTACTGTTCCGCTTAACTGATAATTTGGGAATTGACGAAATTCAATGTCACTTATGAAGTAGCATGGGAGTCTCCATGATATTAATTTTTTTTACAGTTCCTAACGGAACCATTCGACGGAGCATCGACAGTTCGCCGATTTCTGAAAATCGAAAATTTCCACAGATCGAGTTAGTCGACAATTCGTCGGGAAGTTGAAAAAATTTGGGTCAAGTAAAGGGGGGTGGGGAGGGGGGAGGTGACTTGATAATGCTGGGCAAAAGTATACTTGGAACTCTCGAGTAACAAAATCACCGCGTGGCAATTTTCGACAGTTACACCTCTATTGACAGGTTACGTTAGGGGTATATTTGATATGAAATCAAGACGAGTACAATCTCAATAAACAAATGAAAACAACAATTTTTTGATTGGGAAAAAATTATGAAATAAATGTAAATTGTTGCGTGACGTTAAAATTCCCATTCGGAATCACAGCTCTTTACTAGTCTTTGATTGGATTTGATTGGATGTTTTGGTTCTTTTAGGAAGCTGGAATATTGTTATTCAGACTTCCGAGAAGAACGAGAACTATTGACGTAGTTTAGGATGTCATATTTTGTCAATCATATCACTATAACTGGATAATTCATTTTATATTCAATACCTTATTTGTCTACTAGGAACCGGTCCATCGGCAGTATTGCACATAAGCTGGACGGAATTATGCCGAATGTCATGTCTTAAAAAATATAATGACATTAATTATCGCAGGCACTCTTTTATGAATCCATTGATGCAATGTATTTGCAAGTAAGTGTCCTCATTGTTTCAATTTTTTTTAACAGAACTGAACGTATGGAATAATTATTGAAAAATTAGTCAATTAACGTTGAGTATTTATGTTATGAAATTCATTAATTGACAATTCGGATAATGAGATAATTTCACGAAAGAAATAAAATAGGCAAAAGAATAATGATATTAATCATAAATAATAATATGAATAAAAGATCAAAATGATTTCTCTAACAAACTCAGAACAGCTGTTGAAGTGAGTGATTTTCCTGCGATTGTGAGTTTATGATCGGAGGCGAAGAAGGGAATTATAAACACGATCCCAAGAAAATACTTTTCAGCGGATTGACGAATGATATTTTTAGTTATTGTCTCCCAAAGCAAGTTTTTAGAGTCGCGCCGCTAGTTTTGGGACACAATGACAAAATCGATATTGATCATAGATAGATAGATATATAAGCGTTTATTGTTTAGAAGTTTAAACAAAGCGGAGCATATATAAAGACATGATTAAGAGTAAAGTTAAATGTAGAGCAAGGTAAGTAATAGGAGATAGGCAAAAGTAAATGAAAGTAGATTGAAGTGGGAGTATCTCTTCTCCTCGTGGCAAGAGCTGAGGATAGCTAGACGAAAAGAGAGGGCAGGAAAACAACTCCTAAGTATGACTAGTAGCAGATTCACACATCAAGTGATTGTGGCCGGTGACGTAGTTGTCGTTTGAAGGAACTAATTGTTTGGAGGTCACGGATATCAGGAGGAATCGAGTTACACAACTCAGCGCCAGCAACAGCGAAAGCAGCACGGAAGGTGTCAGTCTTGTACTTAGGAACCACGAAAGTCTGCTGAGCAACGGTCAAGCGGAGGGGTCGCGACGCAGCATAAATCACGAAGAGTTCAGCAAGGTAGGACGGTAGTCCACTTTGCCGAATTTGGTACATCAAGGTACCCATGCTTAGGGCTCTGTAGTCGGAGATAGAGAGCCATCCAAGGTTTCGTCTGACAGCAGAGATTGGCGCATCACGAGGCACTCCGGTCACGAATCGTACCCCTCGATTTATTAGTCGCTGAAGCTGAAGGTCAAGTGCCGAGCCTACGCCAAGGAGGGCAGCTAAGCAGTATAGAACGTGAGGAAAAACCAGAGCAGTAACCAGGTGTTTTCGCAGCGGTTCATCAGTGAACTTTCGCAGGCTATCCAGTTGATAGAAGACAGAGTTGACCCGGTTGCACCTCCAAGACGAGGAAGATCTTCGAAGTCCAGCGCATTTATAAAACGTCGAGCACCAAGTAAGATAGCCTTGGTCTTACCCACGTTCAGTCGGAGTTGATTAGTGGTGGACCACATCTGGATCCGTGCAATATCCTCATTCAGCAGTTCGATGCTACGGTGGAGGTCTTTAGGATCACTATCAATGTATATCTGCAGATCATCAGCATACAAGAGGTACTGTGCATTACGAATGCAGCACCCAATGTCATTGATGAAAATAGAGAAAAGCAGGGGGCCAAGAATGGAGCCTTGAGGTACACCGGCATTGGTCATCAAGAAGGGCGATAGCCTGTTCCCATCCTTGACTGCCTGTGAACGTCCAGTGAGGTAAGAGCGAAGCCACGTCACAGCCCCAGTAGAAAGGCCTAGACTAGCAAACTTTTGTAATAGCAGCTCGTGGGAAACAGTGTCAAACGCTTTAGAAAAGTCGAAGAGCACAACAATGGTGAGTCTACGATGATCAGCATGGAGTCGCACATCATTGATAAGCCTGAGTAATGTCGTTTGGGTGCTGTGACCTGGTCGGAAACCGCTTTGACGGTGATCGAGCAGGTTATATACCCGCAGATAGGTGGCAAGTTGATTGAAAGCCAATCGCTCAAGGACTTTAGCAAGGAATGGCAATAAGGCAATCGGTCGATAGTCCGTTGGTGATTTAGAGGAGAGCTAATCGGGATGATGATAGCTTTCTTCCAGACAGCAGGAAAAATCCCAGTTTCAAAGGATCCGTTCATAATTGACAGAAGACAACGTGATAGAGCAGGAAGCAAATAGAGGATCATCTTCCTCGATATGCCGTCCGCACCAACCACATTAGACTTAATGGAGGATATGGCAAGTTGGATATCAACCGAGCTCACACTGGAGAACGAAAAAGAAAAGTGTGCCTCAATGGAAGTGCCACGAGTCACAGCTGGTGTATATGCAGGTAACGGAACAGGTACAGTGGAGATGGCAGCGAAGTGGTTATTGAGGGCGTCGGCAGGAATCGTAAGTCCTTTTTGTGAGCCAGCCACAAGCGCCAGTTTGCGTAGTTCATTCCAAAGAGCCGAACCAGACAGTGTAGATAATATTACCGAATAGTAGTCCGTGCGGGCAGCCTGCAATTTCAACTGGTGGAGATTCCTACACTGCCGAAAACACTCGAGGCGCTCGGCGGTTCGAGCACGCTTGTAGCGGCGGTACAGGTAATGTAATTGTTTTACGGACTGTCGGATGCCTTCGGTGATCCAGGGGGCAATTCTGGAGGAGTTGACTACAGTGTGACGCAACGGTGCATATTCATCAACCAGGTCAATGAAGGAAGTCGTAAAATCCACAACTAGGTCCTCCAATCCAGCTGATGCTACGTCCGTAAAGGCTTCAAGGGTGCTCGAAAAGGCAGTTCTCACTTCAACACGCTGTAGCCGCGAAAGCTGGCGGGACGAGATGGTGCTAGGGTTAGGTTTAGTACTTGCGATTTTGATAGATGCAGAGATGAGGTGGTGACCGGCTGCCATGGGAAATTCAGAGGTGAACCAGTCCAGAACTGTATCAGATTCATCAACTAGGCACAAGTCTAGCCATGTGGAGGTAGAATGTGGAGCCAGGAGGAGTGGAGATCTAACAAGCTTAGCATCTGCATTATGTGACAGCTGGTCAGCATTGAAACCACCCATGATGGTTTTATGTTTATAGCCATCCAGCGCTGTCGCAAGGAGCACAGAGAAGTTCGTCGGGAGGTGAAACGAGGAATGCGGTGGTCTGTAGATGACCGCAGCGAAAATGGGCTGTGAGTTGCTAAGCCGCATCTTGCAGAATAAGTACGCCATCATGCCAGGCTTACCAGTCCAGACTGTGCTCGATTTGTCAATAGTTGTAGCAAGGATGGAATCATGACAGTAGAAAGCTATTCCACCACCATGTGAGTTTCGGTCGTGACGAATCAGGTAGTAGCCGGGGATATTCAGTACAGAGCTAGGCACCGCATCCGATAGCCAGGTTTCAGTAACAGCAATGATGTGATAGGTAAAGCGATGAGAGTCAAGAAACGCTTTGATTGTATTAGTGCGACGGCGAAGAGAAGTAACGTTCAAGCAACAGGCATTTAATTGAGTGACAGGCATTTGTTGAGACGTGGACTGAACCAAGTTATCTTCGGGTGCAGGACTAACAGCTGTAGCAGGGCTGGTTGGTGAAGGGGTTGAAATTCCATGGAAATCATAACGACGATGGCGCGGTAGTCATGCTGATCAGGATTGGTGTAAGCTGGCTATACGTTCAACGTCAGCATTCGAGTTTATGGGGTATACAAGGTCTCCTTCTCTAAGTTCAGCATAGACTACTTCATTTTTAACCCAGATGAAACGGAAGCCTAGGGGTTTCAACATGGATCTCGTTGCACCAAGGAGTCTGTAAGTTTTCGTGCCGTAAAGCTCATTGACATTAACCGGGAAATCAGCGGAGTTTTGCATTGTAGGAGTCGGCCCAGGGGTTAAGGTCGACTTGTCGACCGATGAGAACATCAGTTTACCTTTTGCTTTTTTCGCTGCGACAATTTTATGGAGGAGCCCAGGGGTAGACAGTTTCAAACCTATGGCGACACGAGTCTGACCAACCCTTGCAGCGGAAGAAGTAGCGTCTGAGATGGCTGCAGGTGCCTTTGAGCGGGTAGCGGTTTCCCTCAAAAAAACGAGTCTCCGTGACCAGGGCTGGGTCTAAGTCAGGTTGTAGTGACTTCAGGACAGCCAAGGCCAGCGGGAGAGGTTTGAAAAGGGTTTCAGAATCAGGGAACCCAGAGATTACTAGCTCAGAGGATGAATGGTGTAGCATGGCATAGCGTTGCATGTTGGAGGAGCAGCTGTTAACGGCAGTAACAACACGCTGCAATGCAAAGTCATCGGACATAGATGAACCCCCCGACGGAGGCTGAAATTCATTCATTTTGGTCATAAGGGTAGCCATCGATTCTTTAAGGGAATGAATCTCATCATGCTGCTCCGCTAAGACTACCTCAACATCGTCAACTCGCGATATAAGCCCAGGGAGTTGATCAAGCACTTTCAGTTTCTCAGTAAACACTGCCAGCTCAGTTTGCATTTTGTCCAGCTTGAGGGAAACGTTGTCAATAGATTCCGTACGCTTAGAGATCACCCCCAGGGTTCGCATCATACCACTAAGCATGTCATCAGATGACTGTGATTGACTGACCTTCGCAGGTGGAGAAAACAGAGGCTAGGGGATATCTGTAACTGGAGTAGACTTGCCAATATTTGATGAGTTGAAACCAATCTGTCGATTTTGTCGTATTATGTTATTTTCTGTTTCCACGAGGGCACAAGGTCTAGAACGCAGAATTCCAAATATTACATGTATGAGAATTGTACATATACATGGATTTGACACTTTTCATTTTCGGGGTGATTACAATAACTCCTCTATCAAGAAATTAATAAATTTATCATTTAAATAGGATACGTATTTAATCCACTTGTTCTGCATGTAGTTGCGGGATAAAATGATTGAATTGCCTTGAACCTTTGATCAATTTATATACAGAACAATATTCATCTCAAGGAAATGCACTTGGAAGATTTTTTTTTCTGTCAGTACAGGGTGAGTCTACGGATAAACTTAAGCGTGGCAGTTTTCAATCATAGGGGGTCACTTTCCTATTTATTTTATATACACCATGATAAAACGTTGCAATAGCTTAATTGAGAGTGATCTGAGTTTTCAGCGCAACGACGTTGCGCGTATTAGTACCCAGACAGTAAAACTCGACAATTTGCGGCAACTTATCGGCAAAATAGCCTTCTTTGCGGTAAATTTGCAGATCCGTGTTTACTGGGTATAGAGCATGGATAATTTAAAGATTTTGATTTGTTAATGTTTATGGTTTGCCTATGTTTCAGAAACTATAATCCAGCATTTCCACATGAAATACAATTACCCAAGCCGAATAGAAGAAATGTTTCTAACAACTTCGCATATGTGGGTGATATCGATCGGGATAGCTTGCAGAGATGATAACGTGCTCACTGTCATCACTGAACCATCTCGGTCACAACTGAAATAATATAACGCCAAATCATAAAACCATTGCTAGAAATGACAGTTGAATAATTAGTAAACAAGGATATTAGGTGTAATTGGCTGTAATTAAGTGTAATTAACGAAATATACGCTAATGAAATATCAAATACTATCACTGAATGGAAATGCAAGGTAATGAATTTCGTTCTCGGCGAAGGTGAAGGTTGCCAGCCGCGTGGAGCGCGGGGTTTGGTAAACTCAATTTATTGTACATCGTAACCTGAGCTGTCTATTTAGAATTATTTTCTTTATATGAAACATTAAACTATGACAATATGTCCATTTTTTATCCATTGATATGAGATTTTACTATTGCCTTTTAATATTGTCCGTACATCGTAGATGCTTCTACATGTAACATATCACGAAGTACTTTAGTATGGGTATGACTATGTATTTCCGTTCATGTTCGCTACGTAATTGGAAAGGTAGAACACTCATATGGAGTTTAGGCCTACTGAGCCACTGTATAGAAATATTTCGCAATTAAGTCTTCAGGTATTATCTTTACTCATTGTGGCAATTCATTCCACAATGTTATGAGTATTACGATATAGTGTATTGTAGTTTGAATTTGTTGCAACCTACTTCATGAAGGCATGATTAGTTTCTTTATAGGTACGTCCGCATACAAGTAATTATACGGGGATGTATTGTGTTAAAAGAATGCTGAGATACACTATCTTCTGATAAGTATTGTAATGAAATGAGTCGGAATATTTGGACGCTGTAATAAGTCTACGTCAGATTGAACAAATTGCTTCATTCAGCAGTGGAAACTTTGGGTTTTTGGAATAACTTCACGTGACTTGTACATGGTTGAAAGACAAGGAGACAATTAGTCGAGGATGGGGCATACTGAAATACAGTGTTGTAATCGGACATGGGGGATAATGAACCCCGTGGGCTGAAAAGCTGGGCCAACGACTTCTCACGCACAAAAAATACGATTAAGATTATTGATTTCGGAATCGAAGTGTTTCCATATAACTTAGCGGTGATTAGATTCCGGACAAATCCGGTTCAGTAAGATATGGTAATTAGCAATTTCAGTTGTTTATAGCGTTCCACCGCTTAAACTGTCACGACTATAATCACAAGTTTATTAGAGAAAAGGAGTTTCACAAGCAAAAATACACATTTTAGGTTGAATTTCTTTTGTCCATGATTTGCATAATTAAGGAGGTTTGACGGGTTTAACCCTCAAGCAATTGCACCGTTAATATTGCCATCTCACTTAACTTCAAGTAACGCGCATAAATCCCGTCCACACGCTCACCATGTGTGTACTCAAATATTTATAATTATCTGCTCGATAAATGGACCAGTTTAATATTTTCAAACCTGCAAGTTTTCGCTGTGACCTTCATGGATCACACTGATTTACCCCCATTAGTTAACAGTTCTAATTGTTGATCACGCCGTAGCGCCGAAACCGTTCAAAATACGAGAAAAATGTACATAACCACACTTGTTCCTTCTATAAAAATACACATGCCATATTGCATGATTTTTTTGGCTACTTTGGATAGTCAATAGATATCGCGAGTTGAAGTAGAATATACTTGGCGAGCGAATATGTGGACAATTGCTGGAACCATCTCGAAGAGGAGCGTAATTAAGTAGGTACAGAAGTAGCGAGGGTGATTAGTCGGACCATTTCCGGTTGAAAATTTTTATGACCGTTAAAAAACAAACTCAATTGATCGCGTGAACCAAACATCCCCAAGTCCCAATTTCAGTTATTGATCACTTTTGAGTTTGCTCATCACAAAGGTTGCGTGTTAATGGGTGATATATCGAAGAAGACTAAAGGTAGTACGCTGGCTTTAAATGCCAAATCGAGAAGTTTTGTTCGTGACTCGATTGGGGTCCTGAAGTATAATGTCTAAAATATGCTGGAAAAATTGAATTTCGAAAATTTTAAGTTCAACAAAATCCTACCGTTCAAAATTTTCAATTTTGAACTTTATGTTGTAAATACATTTTTGCAAAATGGCGAACCCCTCGAGAGTTTTGAAGTTTCAAAATTTTTGATTTCATTTCCAGAATGATCAAGAGGTTCGAGCTGGCAATTTTGTAAAATTTCCCAAATTTTCGTAGGAAAAATTCTGTCCTGTTCAAAATTCTGAAAGATGTTAAATAGAAAAATATTACGATATTTTTATATGAGCCCCATAAGGCTCATACGACGAGCCGGGCTGGACAATGAATTTGTGGATAGGTATTAACCATAGTGATGAAAGTGACATATCAATAACATTTGTCAGAAAATGCCTGAAACACTGGACTATTTCAAAATTTGATATGTCGGTGTTTTAGGGGCGTAACTCTCGTTTCAAACTCCATGAAAAGCGCATTCAGGCGATTCTCTCGGTGTAACATGAGGTTATCTCGTCAGCCTTCATAGTTACGCAGAAATATTAGTAGATGAAATTAGTAGTTTTTTTAATGACGAACATTTTGCACTTACACCATTTTCATCTAGGTTCAACTATGCTGGGCTGCTATAGGCTGGTTGGCGCGCAGGGCGACCTGTTCGTCCCGCGCGCTTCGAGAGGCCCTCACGCGTTAAATATGGAAGATAGAGAAATGGTCTAAAAAATATGTATTTTTACATAATTGCCATTTTTGTATCACAACTTTTTGCCGTAACTCCTACCGTTCTCCCGATATCCCGTTAGAAACAACATTCAACTGCATTCAACAATGATTGATGTCAGATCTGTCTTCAGCATTTATACTTCAGATTGAAGTATAAAGTCCAAAGATAAAATCAACGCGCCCTTAAAAAAATTAAGCTTGGTTACGGAAACAAGCACAGCATATAGGCTAAATGTCCATGGCAGTCTATTATTGGTTCAGGCAAATACTTGCCTCTCCAGTCTCAACCTCATAGCTTTGTTCTCAACAATGAGTACGCGATGTCATCTTCTTTACGCGCATACTGGTTGGTATTTTGGCCAAGGTTAGAATCCGTTGAGAGTACAAACATGTATAAAACGGCAATTCCATTGTTGAAAATGCAAGTGGCAATTATTACAGCGATTCCCACTATTATCGAACAAGCGGGGAGTATTCTTGAACCGACTTCACAAAAAGCTGGTTCAGACATTTATTATTATTTTTTTGTAAAGCCACCATTACATCGCTGCAGAAACACATCTTTACTAAGTCCTTCCTTCAAACAGGGGATTCTTTATTTCACCCCCCCCCCCCCCCCCATGGTTAGAACATCGTTTTCCGCTACAGTGTAGGTGTAAGAAGGGGAAAATCTGGTCTTCCGGGCGCCGCAGTGCGAGAGACTAATGCAACTTTGCCCTGGCCCTGAAAGAAATGGCAATTAATTTGAAAACTTTGGCACACCACTATTTGGCATATATGCGTCCTGCTACAATATCTCCTGGAACTCGGGAAAGCCGCATCAGTAATTACTTCCATCATCACTTCAATTCAGTAATAAATAACCAAACATATCGCCAAATACTGAATTCAGCTTTCGCTCTAAAGCACTCCACCTGCCACCAGCTGATCACAATAACCCATGATATAAAAGCTGCAATTCAAAAACCGCGATATCACATTATAGTGGACCACGAGCAGGCTTTTGACTCAGGGTGGCCTACAAGTTGTAGCTATAACCTTATTAATCTAAATACGCCCAAGTACTTATGTAAAATTCTCTCATCATACCTCTTAAATAGATATAGTTAGGGTCGAAACTCGAACACGAATTGTCGCCGTCGTCTCACAGGTGTATATTTTCCCTTTTTAATTAACCTTTTGCATTGCTTTTGTTTTTTAGAAGATTCCAAAATAGTGATTAATAGGGCTAATACCAATCTCCGAAGGAGGAAAAGTACAAGACAATGCGGAAAAATGTATTAATCGCAGGTTATGCTCATGAAGTAGCTTCCTATTTACCGAGTGAATCAGCCTATGAAACTGCGAGCCATCTGCAGCAATATGAACTATCAAAATGGTGAATTCAAGTGAAAGTTGATAAGACAGAAGCAATGCTATTCAAAGCCAATTCCACTCTGACTCTCACTGATTTTATACAAGGATTGAGCAGATCAATTATCACATATGATTGTACTGGTTGGCACAATGCAGTTCAAACCCACTTTTCCATACTGCCTGTCACTTTTTCTCGTCTGGGAGTTGGTATTGCATACAGCCCAAACTCAGAAAAGTGAACATCACTATGGAACAATGCTGTCCCGGCTGTGAGTCTGAGGATTTTCAGCCTGCAGCGTTGCATGGGTTTCGTCTGCGACTCGATCGCAAACTGCGCAGGCTAAACATTCCCTAGATAACAACCCAGAAAATATCTATAGATTAAGTCTAGAATAAGTGAGAGCTCTTATTCTAGATATGCACAACATTCTATGCATAGCAACAAGAGGTCAATATATAGATACAATTAATGATTTAATCTATTAAATTGAAACTACGGATCGATTCAATTCCAAACTTTGATATCATCAATATTGATCGAAAAACGCATTGGTTTCGCTGGCCAATCAGCTATCCCCCTGTGCCCTATATGCTGACCCTGCTACCCATTATTCATCAGTTTTTCAAGAAGTTGTTTTTTCGTATATTTCAATTAGATATAAAGCCAGTATCATCTAGCATCAATTATTCAAACTATCAATACTGTATATAGCATGTATATATTATTTATGACAATAAACGATTTTAGAGTTAAGTCGAATGTTTGACGTAGTGGGTAGCGATCACTGACTACCCTGGCGGAAGGATCGATCACAGAATCGACTTGTGCAGTATGTCGACTAATTTTCGAGTAGAAGTCGATTGTAATTTGAAATAATCGACCTGGGATCGACTGTGTACCGGTCGATTGCCGGTCGACTAGATAAAAACTTTGTTTGGAATAGTCCTGATCATCAAATCCATAATTCGCTTCAAGCTACAAGACGAAAATTCTCTTCCGAAAATCTTCGTCTATGCTCAGGCCGACCGCATGAAGATTGATTAGAACACAAAATAAACTGAGACACGCAATATTTGCTCTTTATTTTGTGTACAAGTTTATAGAGTGTGTCAAAAAGAACTAAAAAATGGGATGTTATTCTGAACTTCAGCTTCAATTTTTACCATGCGTGACAGATATACCATCATACAATACATTCATCATAGTTTCATAAAAATACATGGCATTATCGATTAGTAATGATGATCATTTAATATATTATCTATTCTTCATACGCCGCATCTAAAAGTAATTATCATGCTTAAAGTTTAATTCCCATTTGCATACAAAATAATTATGATTAATTTACATCTTCATTCTATTCCTAGTCCTTGCGAACCAATGGCCTTAAGATAATATACCCAATTTATATGACACAGTTTGGGATCAGTGCAATAAATCACCAATTTACCAGTGATAGGAGTTGATACATTTCTACCAGTATAATCCAAGCTGTCTGATGGGTGAAAATTGACCACAACATCCATATTGTGTTTGGAATCAATTACATTAGAAGTAGCAGATGTAGAAAATGAAAGTGTCGGGTTTACCACAAAACAAAATGTTTTCGTTTCTCTAAAAATATTTTTGAAGGATATAATCAAGGGCTTCTTTGATTCCAATGTAAAGGGTCCTTGTGCTTTCGGTAAGCTTGCTGTCCCCATAATGGTATAAACAATTTCCCCAGCTGTTTCAGATCTTGCAACGAGGTTTTTCTCAATTTTTTCAATGCTTGATGGCTCGTAAATTAATTCCATATGCTTCTCTTCTCCACAGTTAACTGAAATTATTTTCTCTGGACAGGCGAATGGATCCTCAACCGTGATATGAAATTGTGCAATACCTCTACTAGAATTCTTGATTGGAATACTAAATTTCTTCGAGGTTCCTAAACTCGTAAAAACGTTGGTAACTTTCTCTGGATGAGGTTGAGAAGATTTCAATTTCAGTTCGTATGGGAAATTTCCTAGTTCATTACTAGTTACCTCTATCAACTCGACTACTTCTCCGGCAAACATTGGCAGGTATTGAATTTCAATTTTGCCAGTACAGTTAGGAGCAAGAACTACGGGAGTTCCTTGTATGGAGATATCGGATGAATTATTCCATTTTACTGATGAGTATTCGACGTTTCTATCATTAAGCGGATTAACGATCTCTAGGTAGTAATTCGTAAGAGTTCGCGCAGTTGTGATCAACTCAATTGTCGCCAGGGTTCTCGGTTTTGTGACTATATACTTAACTTCATAAAATTGATATTCACCTTCAGAATTCGTGAACGAAACTTTAAACTCGAGAATTGATTCGTGGAAACAGTGGAAAAGGGCGTGATAGTTTCGCTTTCCTTTGGCATTCACATCGATTTTGGCATTTCCAGAAAATGTGAATATTTCATAGCCTCTGGAATTCGTTAATTCAGTAGTTGTCATAAAAGATTGTGTTCTATTATCCCAATTTGTCACCAAGAACGATTCTGTATGTTTCTGTTTCGCTGGAATTTCACGAACAATTTTACCAAGAGATTCTGGGGGAAAAGATGAGCCTTTTAATGTATAAATCGCTACCGATTTTTGTTCCATTAGTTTAGCAACAATTTTTCCTTCGTGGAATCTACCTCCATCTGTCATAGTTAAGGGTAGATAGTTAATTGTCATCGATTTGACTGATTTAGGGGGAATATCCATAGATTTGTCCGATGTAAAATAATTTCCAACTATTGAAATTTCAACTTTTTCGATGAAGTTCAAACGATTTTCCAGTTTAATTATTTTTTGTTGCTCTTTTCTGACTGGAGTTGTAAAATTTATGATGTCCATAGGTTCGGGAAAGGGTGCAGAAGTTCCAATGAAGTTTACCACGGCTTTTTTATAATTTTCGATTTCAATTAGCCCTTCTCCTGTGACTCTTTTAGTGGCTTCTTTTGGCGTAAATTTTGTGTTGAAGATGATATCCGTTCCGGGAGAAGAGAAACCCTCGATGGGTTTGATAGTGAAGCATTGTGGGAGTTTAGAAAGATTCCATTTAAAGTTTGCGGCAATATCTCCAGAATTGTGCAATACAATCTTTTGCTCTCCAGTAAATCCCTCGATAATTGCATTGAATTGAATTATCGATCGATTCAATTGGAATTCAGGCGCCAAACATTTTCCCATGAGGTGAGAGAGGGGTATGAACGTTGTGTCTATATGTGCACCAATGACTTCATCAGAGAAACTCATTTTTCTTCGAGGCCTGAATTTTATTGTCAATTCTTGTGGCTTGTTAGGCAGAAGGGGAAATATACCGGCTGGATGAAACGTCACCACGTCCATTATTGATGATGATTCTCCGCTTTTTCCATCGTGAGCGGGGTGCTTCATGAAGTTGACCTGCAGTTTGACAGGTGCTTTACTCAAATTTATTATTGATAAAGTTCGTTTCGTCGATTTGCCAATGGGCACGTGGCCTAGATCAATGAACTTGTCTTGATGTTTCAGTAAATTCACCTGAAATTGTTAGTTTTGTTTTTATTCATTTGCTTTTTTCAGGGGGGAATTTCAATCTACAATGATCGATTTTGTTGACAATTCTATTCAAGAGATTCGTTTATTTGACTCAGGGAAAAAATGAAACCTTCCGCGCAGATGAAAATTTTAATTATCAGGATTATGTACTTCAAGGTTTGTCACTACCACAAAATGCTTGAATGCGTTCTCGAGAAAAAGTAATCAATTAATTAATGAAAGGCTCCAATTTGGTATACATGAATTGCATAATTGATTATTCCTGAATCGTAATTCATCCCTTATAGGACCGTAAGTTACGATTTTCAAAACATAAATTACGATTCGATTTTTCTGCGTATATGGAGAGAACAAATCAACAATCTAGAGATAACGAATACATGAATTAACTCTACTTTATAAGGAATTCCTTCGCCTTTCAGCGTTATTCTCTTATCAATTGTAGAGTTTACAGTAAATGTTATATATTCTTCATATGTTTGTTCCTTCACAGGGTGGAAATAAATGGGTATGGATACTGCATTGAGTGAAGAAATTGCATCAGAAAGTAAATCACGGTTGATCATAAAATTGTGCAGCTGTTCTGTATTCACTTCCACTCTGAAAAAATATAATAATTTTGCTCATGGTTCTGAATGTATTCTTTTTCTCCTAAGGATGTTGTGAGGAAATCAAGGTTGGAAATAATTAAAATTTTTTCCGTACACTATTCAACACATTCGAAGACCTCCTGGGCACTATGAAATAAATAAGAAGTTCGGAGAGGGTGAGCATGTGCTTAGGCCAACTATGCCGACAGATATTTTTCACAATGTTCTCTACAGGAAGATGTCGATACCTTAGTCGCGCCACAACATTCTTAAGAATCTAGGTCAATGTAGGAAAATATTATCGGGTATTACATCGCAGGTGTTCCTTCATTATTCAATATTTGAAGAGTGACTTTATACGGGTGTGACCGGCCTCTAATATAACAAGCTCCAAAGTTATACTGTGTAAAGCTGAAGTCTACAGACGGACATTTTGCTGAAGCGTTCAATAATATGGTGAACACTGGACGATTCCGTATCTGAAAATTGAATAGGTATGAAATGATTTGGGGTGAAACTTGAAGCCGATATATACGTATGTGTAAAGCACATGTGGTAGTAATGTAATCCGTATATACACTGTGTTCCAAAAATGCGGACTTTGTTTTCAGCGGTGAAAAGAGGGCAAAATTGCAAGTCCAAAGTTCATTTTCAAGTTTTCCGTCTGATGATCGTCTATGACGTTATTTAAGTTTAACATTGAACGGTTACGGTACAGCTTAGTGCACTCGGCCCGTGCTTTGCCCCAGGAATTATTTCACCTGAGGGGTTCACTCTTGAAGCTGTTCCCACTAGCACTTCAGTTCCGATAACCGTTTCAGTAATGGTTCCAGATGAAAGTTTAATTCCGAGAACGGTTTGTCCTCCAAATTCTAGAAATAGTCTAGCGTTCCTAAAGGTTAACGCGAGGAATCTGGAGGAAGCGCGTCACCTCGATCATTTCTTGGAACTGTTTGTTCACTTGGAACCGTTCTCGGAATTGGATGCACTCGCTCAGTAGAGCAAGGAATGCTGTAGCAATTCAACTTCAAACTTCAAGAACTTTGTGGGGGGGGGGGGATATCAGACAAAAATGTTGAAGAGAAACTTTCGACTTGGAATTTTGCCCTCTTTTCACTATCGAAAATAAAGTCCGCAGTTTTGAGACATCGTCCGAATACATATATTTATTCTATTTATGAACGTATCTCGTTCTAGTTGCTCAACACTTGATCAACATATAAAGCAAAGCACATGTTTAAATTCAATGATTGTCTTAGTATTCTCTTTATGACGAAAAGCTGTTCAAACTACATAACAGAAAGTACTTTCGACGTTTCATGTTTCAATCGATGGTGGTATGGAGGGTCTCAAAACCTTGGCCTTGTGGAACGTGTATGCGACGTGTATTTCACCCATAGTGTAATAAGTTCAAAAATAAAATTTGTGTTATATCATGAATATTTTACTTTCCTCAGGGTCGGGCATTCCTCCTGAAAAAAAACATTCCTGATGAGATGTATGCGTTCGTTTGTGTGTGTATGTGCATTGTTTCTTTTTTGCTCAACGGTTACTCTCTAATGGTTCCGCCATACATACACACACATAGAGGAATACATACGCAAATGTACACTCATCAGAGATGTCATCGGATACACTATCAAAGATGACCGCCACTTCTTTCTTATTCAGATTTGATATCGTTAGTTGCATAATCGTCTTCTTTTTTCATCATGCAAAAAGAACACTAAGAATGTACCTTGAGACTGACTGGTTGATCTCTCAAGTCAACTCTTTTTAGAGCTGTTAATTTTAAGGAACTCGCAATGGTTCCTTGGCTCTCGATTGTTCCTCCAGGTTCATCAAGTTTAATATCGTAAATGTGTTTCTTCATTGCAGAAGTGTCTCCTCCCACGCTCCATTCATAGCTAAACGGCAACTCGCCTACATTCGATAATTGAAAATTAACGGTTATCGATTTTTTAAGCTGTAACTTTCCCAAATCTAAGACATGATTGGAATTCGGCTGTATCGTCACCGCTTCATAGTTTTTATCCATGTAAACTAGATGAGGAGCAACTTCACAAACTCGTGCAGTCACACAAACTTGCAATGGCTTCCGCATTCTCTTGATTTTTATCTCCAAAGGCAAATCATATTTACCTACCACTGTTGGCTTGAACGTGATCCTGATAATGAAAGATAGGGAGAATTAACATCAATTGAAAATATGAAATATGTTATTTCACAAAGTGGACCAAAAAAAGGTCTTCTCATTCGATCCGAAGCAGTGATACCGCGATAGCCGATCATGCTGCTCCGATACGATGACATTTATCGATAAACGAGGGAATAAATGATTTCTTATCGTTAAAATCATATGATATTAATTAGCAATTATACGACGATGATCATGCGATAAGCAATAATCGCGTGAAAATCGATTTTGTCCAGAACTATAATTGCTTTTTTTATCATCGTTAATTCTACTTCCTGCCTCGTTTATTATACAAGACTGAATGCGTGCTGAACGATTTCAAGTTTCAAGTAACGATATCTTTTCGGAAGTTGAAAATACTGTTACTCATGAAGCGGTATGATTTTTTCATTCCGATTTGTGCGGGTGTGATGAAGATAGCTACCGTAGAGACAAGGACCAACGATTACCTGACACCCCGGACCGACGGGCCTGAAGAGACCCCCAAGGGACCGAGGACTGAATGGGCCAGGACAAGGGGCGGCATTCGGTCATTGACCAAGCAACAGTTGACACATCGATCCTCATTCTTGCTATTAACTTTACATTCTTCCATATTAAGTAGATTTCACGTGTACCCTCTTATTAATTAAAATACAGCTAGTTAGAACTATCGAAAAGAGACTCATTATTTTATCTACTACACTCATTAATTCCGGAAAAGTGAGAGCGTTCAATTTTTCAATTTGGAGCAACCATCTTCTGTTTATTCTGCAATTATCGCGTGCTACATAAGTTATGACAACTTAAACAATTGTCATACTTCTGAGAAGTAAATCAGCATCGATATCCCAAGGTGTTCCATGTTTATCGATGCAAACGCGGTTACCAACCGACTTCACGATGTTATCTGACTGATCTGATGAAGCAATAAATGAATGATTGAAAAATAAATCACGTCACGATTATCGAGATATTTTGACTCTAACGATGTTTAGAGTCATATACCTTTCGGTGTATCCACTTTCTTCAATAGGATACGTATAACTCTTTTTTGTTTTACGGACGTTCGTCCACTACGTTGGGGGAAAGAATTCAAATGTACAATTAATTCGGCATTCTGCATTGTCCGGAAATGAATTAGGAGAGATTCTGTATTTTAATTCAATATTTTAAAACATCAATACTGGATTTTTCTTTTTATCAAGCTGACGATATACGAGCCAATAATTTCAAAGAGGATAACTCCGCATTTATCGTATCGTCTTATATCGCGGCATCTCTGATTTGAAGCCTGTACTCAAGGTGAACAGGATAGATTTACATCGATCATTCATTTATCGAAAATCAATTTCCATTCTAAGTAGATTTTGCCAACTTCAATACTTGAGAAAGAGTTGGCAAGTTTATTCAAGTAAATCTTGGCTTGAATCAAGTCAACACTATTTTATTGAAGTCCGCCGATACTTACATTAAGGGAGATAATTGACTCAGTCTGCCTCATAAGTAATATGATCATATTTCTTTTAATCAATTCACAATCGAGACATTCTTTTCCGTAAAACATGAATATTTAGAATTTTCACATTTAACATTCTCCTATTTCGTGTTTCAATTTTCAATCTCTGAAGCCTACTCGATTTTTCTAGATCCATTTTTCACAGAGTTTAATCATCGATTAATAGAATGTGATTTTCAATGCTGGTGAAATCTTTGAAATTTCCCCACATGATGAATGAGCATGAGATATACTTCAAAGAATATATGTGAGTACCATCACAATTTGTAACTCACTATTATCTACATCACAATATTTTCCCCAATGACTTATTTACCTATGATTATGACTTCTTAAATAGTTCATCAATAAAATCCTCACAACGAGATCATGAATTACAACTTTAAAGTCTTACTTCAATAATTCTTCACTCTTTGGACTCAGAACTCCGGTCATAGGTTCTACGGCTAATCTCTGCAGACCTGCTTCGGAGTATAGCGATGTCGTCACCACAGAAAAATTGACGGAAATGTCTTCATCATTGGCAAGTATAATCGAGTCGCTGACTAGATCCCCTTTAACGACAAAATAATACCTGTTCAGATTGATCTATGATAGCCATGATTATTACTATTATTAACTCTATAATGTCATAAAGCTGCTCGTTTTACCCTGAAATTGAAGATTGATTCCTCATCATGTAGCCAATGGGTTAGCCAACATATGATGGACGAATTTTTGCGGTGTGCATTGCCCCAAAGCGGTGACTCTGTGTGTGTGTGTAATTCTTAAGTTGTAAGTAACAACGTTAAGATTTTATTTAATGATTCTTAGATGAGGCCCGGACGACGAGTCTTCAAAGACTGTCAGCGGATTAGACTTTAGACGGTTGGTTTATAGAATGTTTTGACTTATTTTCTTCACATTTTACTGTTATATTTATTAACATGATCTACGAACGCATGAATGGTACCTTGATGTCCATTACAAGTTATTTTCAATTTTCCCCTTACGCATTTTTCCAGTTCCTATAGTAAAAAGGAGAAGCGAAAGAAACTATCGATATATATCGAAATTATCGAAAACCGTAAGACTGAAACCGACGCGCCACGAGTCCATGCGGCGGAAAAACGAAATGCGCGTGCGAAGCACGCGCTACCGCACTCGTATTATTATATACTATAGATTAGTCTCCGTTCCATATTTACATCAGTTATATATCGTATGCACGGAGTGTCATCGATTCAATATGCCACGAACGAAACGATGTGATGTAGGTGGTGCCGCTTTTCTGTCATTTGGTTGTTGAAACTTATATCAATATATGTATTCACATAAGTATGAAATTTATCTTTCTGAATATTATGATAGTAACACCGCATGCATCCGGTGATCAACGGAGCTTTCACGTTAGTTCAGGCAAAGTATGTGGTCGGCTAATATAGGCCAAAAGTAGAAAAAAGGTTCATTTGTTGTAGACATATTACAGTTAAAAAATAAAAAAGCAGGTTATACCTACTCAGTGGCCTGAAATTTGACGAATTCATTTCAGTCATGTCCAAAAATATATACATGAACTTTCATGACTATGAATCATTTATTCATGGAGACAACACTAGGGTACTTTCCACAACTATTATCTCCCAGAATTGATTAGATTACCTGGGACCGTTGACCTCAGCTCCAGCCTTGATGGACAACAGGTGACGTGGGGTTCCTCTACAACTCCCACAAGTAGGAATGGAACTTTTATTTCATGTTCCAAAATCGAAAATTCCCAAAAAGATTGAAAAGTACCAATGTCCCTGGCAAAAAATTTAAAAGACATTTTGCTTTTCTCTCCACACATGGCAATTCCTTTACAGTTTTCACAATCAAAGTACGGAAATTTTTTGATGCTTTGAGTCTTCTCAGTCCAGACGAAGTTATATAACTCAGAAGTGGGATTCATCAAATTGAATTCTGTCCTGTGATGATCGCCGATTCCTATGACTTTGAATACAATGATTTTTATATGCTCTGGTAATTCGTTGATGTTAATATGTTTTGACAAATGATGCTTCTCTGTTTCATCAATTTCAAAGTGATAATGAGGACGAACAGCTTTTCCACTGACTGATATTTTTAATGGAGCGATTTGTGGATCTAGATTAGAAATTCGGCAGATAAGGCTGGCATAATATTGTACTTCCCTGTCAGGTATAAACGTAATATGAAATTCTGCCGTTTCATTTGATCCTATTGTTCCAGTTTCGGGCACGATCTTAAAGCACTTTGTATCCATTGACGGGAGATTTCCGAATTTGAGATTGATCATGGAATTATTCGATGTGTTCTCGGAATCCATTTCTTGCTCAGCATTTATGGAATTGCCAGATTTGCCACAATCTAAATGTTCTTCGATTGTATTAATGAAACCACCAGTATAATCGATGATTGTCCATGCGTAGATGACGTTTATAGCCCCAGGGTTCGTTACTTCAAACGTGGAATCTCTCTTCTAAAGTTAATAGTTTTGGATACGATAAATGCATCCGCAAAAAAACTGAGGGAACAATTGATATTTCACGTCAATCGGTTGACAAATCAATCGTGAAGTAGTAAATCAAATTAAGTGTTTTGAAGAATTTTAATTCTGTGATATTTTTTCAGACTTGAGTATATATTTAATCGATTTGATGGCATCTAGCATTTCGTTCCTGAAATGCAACTGATGATATTTCCGACATAATTTGGTGATAGCCTCATCGATATGAGGATGGGTGTGGAATTGTGCAATTTCGATTTACTGGCGATTGATTGTCAATAAAGTTAAATAGTAAGTGAGCGCTGTTAGTAATGCATTGTGCTACCAACGTTGTATATATTATTATATTAACTTCCTGGAATGTCATTGATTTGGCCCACCCACTAAAATCATCGAAGACCGATTCGTAAAAAAAATGCATAATTGAAAACTATTCATGGAAAATTTAATGGTTCAAATTTTCGGTTCTAGGGCTAAATTTCAACGCCAAACTTTCTCTAAACGAAAATTTCTCCCCCTAAAATTTCTCCTCCCAATAATTCTCGCAACGAAAACTTCTTCGTTTTAAAAAATTTCTCCCAGCTAAAATTCCATCAAACTCTGTATAACAATGGTAAATTTCATTGCTACACTATCAGCGGCTACCCAGGTAGTAATGATGTCATCATTATCGATTACCTTAGTACCGTACACTATGAAATTCATCAACCACTATAAATACATAATTAGGGTGGTGACCTCCTAGGACCCCTTCATCCTTCGGGCCCCCACATTTGGGGGCGGTAGTACCCATTCTAGGGTGGTGACCTCATCGGACCCTTTCCTCCTGTGGCCCCTCACGCTCGGGCGTGGTAGTACGCATTTCTTTAATTTTAAAGAGGAGAAATTTTCGATGCAAGAAATTTCCGGAAGAGAATTTTTGGTAAGAAAAATTATTGTTAAGAGAAATTTTGGAAAAGAAATTTCGGGAGGAGTAATTTAGTCGGGAGAAATTTAGCCCGCATACCAAATTTTCGATCAATTCAAATTCAACCAATTTATGCAGTCATTGAACGTGAATGCTAAAAAGAATACCTCAAAAATAAAAGTATCTTCGAAATTGATTTCTTCTACTGAACAGTCATAAGTGGTCCAAACAGCCGCAGCATTAATAGCTAATTGGACGATTTGAGAATGCTTGCAAATCAACTCGTAAGTCGGTTCTTCTACAGGACGCTTAATCTCCCTCACGAAGACATAATCGTCTTCATAATCCTCCTCAAAATTTGACTCAATGAATTCATCCACTTCATTTATCATCAGTTGATCATCCCAACTGACCATCAAGTCTTCCGAGCTTTCCAGCAAGTTGACTTCGTCAATCGAACAATTTAAGTACAATCGCTCATACACATCAGTCTGTCCAACATAAAATTTCATAACAATTCGTTTTTTCTCTAGAGCATTCAGATGGCCAATTGATGGAATGAACATAAAATGTTTGTGTCTTTCAAACTCAAATCTAAAGCATTTATCTCCACACGTATTGACTATTTCGAAATCCAATTTTTTTTCCTCTTGCACGTAACAAACACCAACATTTACTTCGTATACTAATGGCACAGTATTAAGGAGATCGCCAATAATTGCGTCCGTTGTCTTGGTGATGCTACTCTTCCCCTTTTTATTCTTCCCACTCTTCTTAGTCGCAACAGCAGTTTCCTCCACAAGTTTGATATCTCCAGGTACATTTAGCAGAGCCAATCCTTTGATCACCACGCTCTCGATGAATGTTTCACCCCTTAGATCGATATTCGTGACTTCATATGGGTTGCCACTTAAAAACAGCTTCACGACGGCTCTGTTCATTCCAACCTTGTTTGCCCTAAAACCAACAGCGAACTGGGATGTATCACCACAATCACATTCGATCTCTAATTTGTTTTTTATTGAATCCTGTCGCGAATCTCCATCAACACCACTGTCAACGTGTAGAGAAAATAATGAATTGACGTCGTCCGAAATTTCAGCTGTAACTCTGGCCCTGACTTTTCCAGTGTTTCGGAAAACAATCATGTTGGTAAGAGTCTCACCCAAGAGACATTTTCCAAAATCTGAAGAGGTATTCCCATATTTCCCAAAAATGTTTGGCTCTAACAGAGTTATTTGTGGTATGCAACCTTCACCATTCAATTTTACCGAAAATTTTTGCGGACTTAGATCATTCGGGAGGACAACAGATGCTTCCAGAATATAGTAATAACTATCGACCGAGGTAGGTTTGAACGTTAGCTCAAAAAATTGACTGCTTATCTCTGGAATTATTTCTCTTGGCGGGTCAATTTCAAAGGCATCTTCTTGATTAAATTCTCCATCTCCATGATTCATTGATACATCAACTGATCGGAGATGAATCTCCACTTCAACTGGAACCAATCCTGGGTTATGAAATTTCACGCCAACTTTATGAATATTAGAAACTATTACTCTCTCAATATACAAAGTGAGGTCTTCTCGGCAGAAAATTGAATGAGAATTATGACAAGTACACGAGAAATTCTGAAGGGTGTCTATAATATGGCTGTCGTAGAAAATCGATGTGTAGTCATCGAAATTTATTGTTGGAATATAGGAGTCTAGATTTAGGATCAATTGTCGTCCACCCTGATCCTCAGGAGAGGAATTGGTACATGTCATGTATAGGGTGTTAGTGAATCTCCCTTCGCTC
Organism: Asobara japonica; assembly: GCA_026005395.1. Lineage (NCBI taxonomy): Eukaryota > Metazoa > Arthropoda > Insecta > Hymenoptera > Braconidae > Asobara > Asobara japonica. The sequence continues at coordinate 4,376,966 of BQMI01000577.1, forward strand.
TCTGCGCAACAGTCCATTGATATTTCTGTGCTGTTTCCGAGATCTATAGATCCCTGCACTGTGGTCAAGGTGAAGGGTCCAATTTTCAACAGATCGTCCAACGTTTCCAACGGCTTCGATGAAGTTTTTCCAGCGATTTGAGCGGTTGATCTTTTTCCTCTCCTCTTAACTGGATTTTTTGAAAGTTTTGGCAAGGGAATTTGTGGAATTTCTGCTGTTCCACGTCTATCAGCAGCTTGTGACGATATTTTGAAGTTAATCGAGTGAATCCCTATGTTTCTAATAATAAAGGATGTCGTTTTGTGGGCGTAAATGGGGATGGGACCGCAAAATAACTCTGGATAAGGCACGACGATGAATTTGGAGTACTGAGCAGTAATTGACAGTGTAACTGGTATCTCCGCAATAGACGTAGCATTCTTATATGTATCAGAAATGTAGCATTTCAGAATTGGAAATTGCGTCAGTTTCATCTCCATTTTTGGAGTAAATTCTACTTTAATCGATGTGATTGTGTCTCGAACAAGAGTTCCAGCTGAAGGATTCACTTTCAGATATTCTCGTAGATTATGAAATAACTTTTTATCGACTGTCGGGAGGTTCTTCATTTTTTCAAGTTCAATGACAAAATTTACATCGTAGAGTCCACGATTTCTTAACGAAAAAAATTCTGATTTTTTTTCTCCAATTTTCGTGGCTTTTAAGTCGATTGGATTTGCATCATTGACGTCTACAGAGACATCGTAGACTTCAGCCGAAATTGAAATATTTTCTGTCAATAAAATTGCTCTGTCATGGTCGAATAGAAATATACCTAATGGAATTTTTTTCTTGTCGATAATTCCAACGAACTGTCCTTGAAAAGACATTTCAAAGTAGATGGTATTTAACGGTTCAATGATCCCAGAAGATAAGGAATATGAAATTTGGGAGTCAAGCTCATTCATTGCATTTTGTTCCATAATTTTCCAAAATAGAGGAATTGGAGTTTTACTTTTGATCCCAACTCTTCTGCAATCCTTTCTGTACAATAAAATTTTCCCAAAATTGATGATTTTTCCATCGAATTCAATATCCAATTTACAGCCAGACGATTTCAGTGAAATTTCCTCAGTTTGCGAATTGTTTTCAATTGTAATGAGTAATTTGTCAGCGTAAGGGCCGAGTTTAGGCGCATTAGCCATTAATTTTAGCATCATTGTATCTCCTGGGCCAACTGAAGCTGACGATTTATCAAGGGAAAAATTGTCACACTGTCCATTCATAAACGAAAATTTCACATTGACGTGCATGAGAGAACAATTGACAAAATTGAATTTTGTAACTTTTTTATGAATTAGTCCGATCTTGTTCTTTTCTGGAGTCAATAAGAATCCAAAATCAAAGATTTGAGTGTCCATAAAAAAGGTAGGATCATGAATTTCGTCGAGTTTCGATTCTTTAATTTTGCTAAATATCAATTGAGGATTCATGTCTAACCGAGGAACATCAGCAGTTCCGGATAACTCAATTCGGTATACTTGCTCACTGTTTCCGATGATATTGAACGTAAATTCGTGATGAAATTCGCCAATTTCTTTGGGATTAAACACAGCCCTGAAGCGTTTTACTTCGTTTGGGCCTAAAATAATCCGAGGATTCATGATTTTTCCATCATTTTCATTCCCTTCCTCAATGACGAATGGAATTTTATCAGATAAAGGAGAGAAAAATCGTCTGCTTCGATTGTACTCGTAGAGTGAATACACTTTTTCTGCCATGTTGGCTTCCGTTTTTTTCATTTCTATCGTTTCAGTTTCGCCTTTTAGTCGACCGCGTTTGATTTGTTCCATCATGAAGTCATAAATTGCTGGATCCCAAGGGTCTTTGAACACGCCAAGCCAAATACTCGACCTACCATCAACCATCGCCGTAATTCTATCTAAATTCTTGGTGTAGAGGTCCATGGCTTCTACAACCGCCTGATCATCCAACGACTTTTCTACTTGATGCCCTGTTCCACTGCTTCCATTTCCATTTTTAGGTTTTCCCTTTTCCTTTTTATGATTTCCAGCGGCTCGTTTCGATTTTCTCCCTCCTTTCCGTTCAGATTTTTTTGAAGAATTTTCGGATTTAACGTTTGGGGAACGTAAGGGTGACAATTCCGGAGTTTTAGGTAATTTGTCTTCAGTTTCCACTTTCTCATACAACAAATCATTATCATCTTCTCGGAAATTTTCAAACTCTGAGCTAGACATTTCGTTCATGAGTTTGATTTTCAATATCAAATTCTCTTCCATTTCTCTTGCAATTTCAGCTCTTTTTTCCGCAACTTTCAGCCGATAAGTTTCCATGGAATTGTGGAAATTAATAAATGTGATAAGCTCTGGAGGAAATGAGAGCAAAATTTTTGAAAAAGTCATCGCGTGATTTTTTATAAACCTGTTATTCAAAGTTTGGAGAACGAAGCCATTTTCGTATTCCTCCTTCATGAGCAGTTCCGTCATAATTTCAGCAAACGAATTGAGGTCAATGTCAGCTAAGCTTACTCCCGAAGATATTTTCATAGTCTTTGACAGTCTTGCAGGGTTTTTTCGTTTCCCCTTTCCCTTTTCTACAATTTCTTCTGCTGAGTTCGCTAGGATAATTCCTAACAAATCAATCGCTTCAATTTTGTACTCGTATTGAGTCAGGATATCGAATGTCTCTAATTCTTCTGGATCTGGGATTTTTCGGAAGGAAATTAGCGGATCAGATGGATCAACGAAAGTGTAATTGATATTTCCGTAAAGATAATCTTCAGTTCCTTCAATCAATACAGATTTTTGGGAGCTAGTTCTCCTCGAATTTGAATCGTCATCCTGTATGTATCTTTCAACCTTCGCTAATTGCTCTTTATAGATTTTATCAATGAGTTTTCTCATGTCCAAAGCACCCTGGGTTTCTCCTAGCGCAATAAACTTAGTCATGGCAGAATCCAAGTTCAAAAGAGGCATGTCGAGAATTTTAGCAGCTTTACATGCTAACTCCTGATAGTTGGTAAACGGAGCGCCATGAAAAATTATATAGATTTTATTCCCTGCAGTCTTATCTTTCTGTTCTGATTTATGAGCGCACGATGCATCCGTTTCTTCGAAAATTTCTGAAACTGGATCTCTCATATGTTTTTCAAACTCCACATTCTTATGAAGTATGTCAATATAATCATGGACGAGATCCTCCATTTTTTCAGATGTTTTCTCAACTTCTAAAGATTCCATCTCGTTAGTTTCAAACTGTAAAAAATACTGTGAAAAATGTGCATTCATCTCTTCAATCAATTGCTCATAAAACTCATAGATCTTCTGAGGAAGACCAGTGCCCAACTCGCGGACAGGCAAAAGAATTGCCTTACTTCCGTAATAATGCGTCAAAATTCTCATAATCTTCTCTTCCATGATCCTCATTTCATCCAAGTGGTGCCAAGTCAATTCCAAGGGATGTTTTGACAAATTTTTAACACTGAAGTCTCTCGTTTCACTTGTAATATCGGGAACTTGGGGAGAAAAACTAATATTTCCATCGCTGATCTTCAATTTCTGCTCAATTCCTCGACCTGTCAACATTACACTCCTCCGCCTCCCCTCGTTGACTTCAAGAACAACTTCCACGTTATAGCTGCCACTTTTTCTGGGTTTAAAATAGACCGAGATAACTCCTGACTGGGTTGGAGAGTAAGATCCACTGGCTTCGGATAAAGTAAAGGGGAAATCCCTCGGTTTAGCTTCTGAATAGATTTGTATACGCCATCTGCAGTCGATCACTCCATCATTTTGGATTGCTAAGTTCAAAACTTTGCATCTTCCAATGATTATGTCCCCGAAATCTAGAGCCGTTGCACTTGGTGTCAAAATTGGAGAAGTGATAATTCCAATAATAGAGATTGGAATGGTACAACCATTCATGACTTCTAGGTAAATTTTTCTGACAATTTTTTGAGTTTTTTCAAGGAAGACCTCACGTGAAGGATTGACGCTGATGTCAAGTTTGCAGAACTCTCGAGGCATTACAATCTCCTGATCCCTGAACTTCAACGTTATTCCATATCTTGATAAATAATTCTTCCTTTCTGGTGGTTTCAGCCTAACCGAGATGCCCCTTGGAGAATAGTTGTGGATGGTGAATGTCTTATGAATTGGTTGGTCTGTGATGAGATACCCCATATCGAGAATATATTCTGCAGAGTACAAAGTAGGAATTGGTCCAGATTTTGGCCCGTTGGAAGCTGCAAGGAGGAATGATCGATTGGCTCTTATGAATTCTGTTGTAAAATACTGTTCAATTTTCATGTGTATGTCCACAGGTGTTGGGACAAATTCTGTGGGGTAAATGATATCCCAATCGTTAACCATCAATGTATTGTGGTCTTTGATAAGGTCTGATGAGATGCCCTCGGCGATTTTGTTGAAGGAATCGAGAGATTGCAATGCAAGGTATTCTTTATCTGGAGAATGACTTTTTCTTTCCCAATTGTGCGGTAGATGTAGATAAATTTGGGGAAGCATTCCGTATCCTTGGAGAGTTATGCTTGTCCATAAATTTTGTACTTTGATTTTGAATTTTTCTAGGAAATTGCCAGGAATCAAACATTTGTAATTGACTCTTAACTCAATCTTTGATTGGTAGGAAACAATTCCCCGATTTGGAACAACTTCTAAAATTCCTTGCGCATCGTCAGAATCTTCCCTATAATCTATTTCAAAAGTAAGCTTAATCTCACATAAATTATGAAAGATTAACGCTGTAGGAACATCACTGAAAATGTTCTTACACCCCAAGTCAATGATTTTCCGATCCAAATCATATTTGATGAAATCGGTCCGTGCAATCATCTTAATTACTTGGTTATAGCCCCTTAAAACTTGACAAATCAGTTGACCTTCAAGGATCATCGGACTTTTGGCAGAAAAGCTGATCAGGATATTCTCTTCTGAATTCGGTGGTATCAATCCTTCTAACTTCGAAAATTGGACCATCTCATCTATTGATTCTTCAATTACATCTACAGATTGTGCATACTCTTGAGGTTGAGGGAGACTTTCCACATAATTTCCCTCGCTATATCCTTCAGAATTGTTTTCATATGCAATTACAGATTTGGAACTCTCAATGTAACATTTTGTAATAGTATTCGCATCCCAGATAAGATTAAAATAAACTGGCACAGGACCATCATTCTTCATCATTAATGTCCTCTCACATTTATTTGGAAAAAGAGCATCAAACTCGAGGTCTTCAGGAACAAGGCAAACTTGAGGATAATTCACAGAACCTGTACACTTGATGCTAAGTCCCCTGGAGTCCCCATACTCAAGCTTTAGTCTCCCCTCATAAACTCTGGACAACAAATCATTTTCATCCCCTTCCGGCACAAACCACACCTTAATCAATCGGGTTTCATCATTGTATATTACCATATTCATCATCTGCACTTTGGTTTCTTCGTCTCCAGCAACTCTGAACCTGCCGAATGCTGAGATCTTGATGTTTAGCATCAAACCCGATGTATTACGGATTTTTAAGTCATCAACTACTTTGTCCAAGCAGCTATCCTCATCCGGTCCAACATTAACATAAAAATTAAATATCTTATTGTTAACTTCAACTGCAGGTGCCACAAAACTAGCTGAAAGGCAAGTCTCCCCTATGATTTCTCGCTTACGCTGACCTTCAGCCATTGCATAAATCAACCAATGCTCTGAAGCATCTCCAGGCATGTCAGACCTTATAAGAACTGTGATTTCTTCAGATGTGTCTGGGCTCAACGCAAAGGTACATGGTTCGATAAAGAATGTCGATGAAGTTGGGCCATTTTTAGTGATTTTGACGTCTGAAATATTTGAAAAGGATATTTTTTGTAGTTTGGTTCCCTCATTTCTAATCGTAATCACTCGCGTATGATCCTGGTGAGCCAATAATCCACCCAAATTGAACTCAGGAATGATAACTGGATCGAAAATGATGGGTGATCCAGTACCAACAGCGATCAAGCTTATTGAGATGGACGGTTTGTGCAGAAGCTCAATGATCAACTTGTCGGAATGGTTTCCCGGATCTCTCAAAATCAAATCCACATTAACTTCCAATGATTTCCGAGCGTGAACCTCTCCAGATGATATAGGCACAGTCCAAGGTGACATTTTATCCTTTAAGGATAGTTTAAAGTCGGCAGGAATTAGAGATTCGTTGATGATCTTCAGGGTTTTAGATGCTTTCTCTAAAACTTGCACATTGCCAAAGTTTAGATCAGAGGGTTGCACAGAAATCACTGGCCCCTCGCCTACGCATATGATCGGAAAGTATTTCGCATTCTTCCCACCGCGTGTCATCAAACACAATTCCACAGGTTGTGGTCCAACTGATCTCGTTATAAGCGTAACTGTTGCTCTTTTTGATTGGTTCGGTTGTAAATGCCACTGGCGTTGGGACAACGAGTAAAATACGCCAGATCTCTCTGAATAAGATTGCCTTGGGAAATAGCAAATACCTTCAACATCAGACTCATTCTTGATATTGAATGAGATAGTGTAGGGGAAATTTATGAAACAAGATCCAAGATTGACGCCCGTGGGCTCAATTGTAAAGATTGGGAGTTTACTCTCATGGAAAATCGGAAGATGCTGTTGGACCCCGTCGGATCCTTGCACCTCCACTTGCAAATTATTCTGTCGTTTTTCTCTAGCTGCCGTTGGGGTGAATGTAACATTAATTTTCGTTGATGATTGAGGCTCTAAAAGCCCTGCGTTCGGATTTATTGTGAAATCTTGCAAATTAGAGTGCAGAGTAGATCTATTAGTGGATGAACTTGAAAGGCGGAAGACATCAAACGGCGTTTGTGGTTTCTCCACATCGTTGGTCATTGAGAGCTTGTATTTCACTGGAACTGTCGATCGGTTTTCTAAAATTATATTGTCAGTCGATGTAAAGCTAACTCCAGTAACGTCGAAGTCGATGCAAGGTTTATCAAAGTGGAGATCGGGGCATATGCAGAGACCTTTGATGTAAATAGAATTCAATTCTGAGCTCTCATCAATTATGAAGTCAAGTCTTTCTACAAATTCCCCCGTTCTTGATGGCATGAAAGATAAATTAAATGATTTGCATTCATTTGGGTCCAGTTCATGAGATTTTGGAAAGATCCTGATGATGGTACCAAAATTCGTAGGTTTATTTACGTAGACCAGAGTCCCAGGAATGAATCCCACGTTGGAACAAATGATTTCAATATTTTGCGTGGACCGAAGATACATATTTCCCAGTTCTATTGTCGCACAGTTCAATTTGATCTCTGGACCTCGGCAGACTCCGGATATGTTCAAAGGAAGTCTCACTTCACTGCCTGAGATTTCTAGGAATGCTGTTATGGATATTTCACCAATTGTTTGTGGCAGGAAAGTCACGAGCACTTCGCAGAAAGTCCTCGGCCAAACTTTACCATTTGCTGGTGATATAGTAACATTTTTAGAGGAGAATGCGAAATTCTCAATATTGATGGAGGATATTTCGTCCTGGAGGATTCTGTCATACGTTTTTTCATGAATTTCCGAGTCACAGATGTCAAAATATTGGAGATTGGTGCAACGACGGGTTTCAGTGTCTTTTAGAGTGCTGAAAATGTCAGAAAATTTTTGCTTCTCGTCAGTATCCTCCTTGGAGCTCTGCAACTTCATCCATTTATATTCAAGGGTATAGTCACTATCGTTGAAGATTTTGATGGTTTTGTCGCTGGATAGTCCCAGGAATGTGTCCTCCATCTTGAGATCTTTGGTACTAAGATTGATTTGGAAATTGGTGCTGACACCTTGAACTTTGATCCTTACAATTTCTCCTGTTTCGTAATTTAATAAGATAAAACCTGTGAAATTCCCTACAGACGGTGATGTAAACGTTAAGATGAATTGAAGAGCGTTTTGAGGGTGCAACACTCCATTAGAGGGTTTAATTGAAAATTGAGGGTTTAGGGTGGTTAATTTGAAGATGGCTGAGGCTCCTCCGAGGTTTTGGACGGTGATGTGCATTGAAGATGAGATCTTCACTGGTGTGGTTGGGAAGGTAATGGTGTCAGGGAAGTCTATGATAGGCCTTGGTCCCAAACCTAGAAGATTTTTAGTCACTTCAGATTTGTATATAAAAAAATCATATAGAGTTCCCAGGGCATTCTCTATAAGGTTCCTCATAGGATACCCCATCGCATTCCTACACTTTTAGAAGGATTCCGTTAGTATTCGCGAGGCTTATTAACTATTAATATATGGTAGAATAGTTAACAAATGCATACTTGAGCATTTGACAGAACTACATCACTCCAATCTGTCAATTGCATTTATCATTAATAACAAAGTCGAGTTTGAACACATGTTTGAACAACATAAAGTAAAAATTTTTTGCTCAAAAAAGCTTTTTTTTTATTTTTAACTCATTCTTGAATTTCACACTTTTTCCGGAAGTTTCATAGTTCAACTAGAATATGAGTTATTACCAAATATGACTCTCTTTGTATTTTTGGTTTCAGGTAAAAATAGCGTGCAGCATCCTGCTCGCCGTCCCCCAAATGCACATGCGCGATGCATCCGGCAATTGCTTCCCAAAGGCAGACTATAAATATTCGGTATCGAAAAACTTTGAGAATGATGTTCGAATATATAAATATAAACTCTAGAAATTTCCCTTTCATTAATTATGGCTTTTCTTCCCAAAAAAACTGCACAAAAAACTCGTTGTTTGGAAGCGTCTAAAGCGGGCTTCCCTTTTCAGGGAATTAAACCCGATGGGGAAGGTTCCAATTCTCGATATAATCTATATGGAACATTCCAAACCAAATGACCCAACTCTGTCATCAACAAATCCCATTCTGATGTTGTGCGTAACAACTCCCTGTTCTGATTGAATTTCATACAAAAATAAAAATTTTCAATTTTCGACTAGTTCTTGCATGAAAAAGTCAATGTGAAGAATTGGAGAAATCAAATGTTTTTTAATTATAGATGCTACCGTAGTGGGATATTTTCCTCCTCCGAAAAGTATTTGAAAAAGTGAATAAAATCATTTTTTTAAACCATTCACTTCGTTTTATTTGCTCACGAGATAAATTTTTTGAAAATTTGATGTTTCATCAAGAATATTAGACGAAAGTGCAATTGTACGGTCACAAAAATCTACAGGAATTTTTCCTGTCCATCGTACTTAATTCTGAACATATAAATTAAAGTTGATAAGATACAAACTAATTCGGGTGGCTGAAGCGACATGAGATGACCCATGTGCTAGTTTATTCCTTGTAGTTTAATAATAAAGTTAGTTGGTTGTTTCGACTAAATGGCTGAACTACTCTCCTATTTTAAATTTAATAATTGTTTACCATAATTAATCGCTTACCGATAATGGGAACAGAAAGTAGTCCTAAATCAGTCGAAATATCCAATTGATGGTGATAATCTGTGGTATCATTGGGCGAAAACTGTATGTTATAAACGTGGGACATTCCAGGCGCAAGTCTAGTCGTCAAAACGCTTCCTTTGAACTCAATCGTGAAAATTGAATCATTTTTCGGTAGGAGTTTCAGGAAATGCGACTCCTAGACGTGAATATTAAATAATACATAATAAATACATACAATATGTGGAGTCGCAAAAGTCAATTAAATCCACTGGTAGTGCATATGCACTGATAGGAGAATTTAGTTATCATTACCGTGGATTAGTAACTGTTAACGAATAGCACTTGTTAAGCTTTAATGAACGGGCATTTGAGGAAATTAAATCACTACAATCTGTCAACGGAACTCGTTCGTTAACAATAACTTGTAGAAATTCAAATAATACTTGAGAGAGAAAACGTAGAAACTAATTTTATCGACAATACGTAAAAGTAAATTTAGGCCGGAAATAGTCATCGAGAATTCGTCTATATAAGGACGAAAAACCCAAGGTTCTGCCTCACTCTCGCTGGCCATCAGATAAGTAGACCTCTCCAAATATAACGGCGTACCCCAAACACCAAAATATCACTCTCAGGTCCGATTGAACATATGGGCAAGTAATCGGTTATTTATTTCTAAATAAACAACCGGAGAGTCTTTTTCAATTACTTATCTGCGAGTTTGAGCAAATTTTTTTTTATTTATTGCTACAATTGTTTGGATAATTTATTAAATATTGTGATCACAATTTTATATCAAAAGTGCCTTGGTCTAAATTTCATAGTCGAACGATTAATTCTCATTTTCAAATAAATCGGACGTCCGCAACGAAAGAAATAATACAGAATTCTCGATACATACAACGAAATTGTCGAATAAACTTAATAACTTAAGTTACATGACCATGATCTCACGATCGTAATATAATGTATTAATATGTTGTTCATATCATTTGTGAAACTACTATCGATGTTGATTACTGTAATTGGCATTTTCGCGATATTAAAAAACATTCAATTTAGTTTCAACATAATTGTTAAAATTTACGTTTAATGTTGAGGCCAAAGTGGATTTTGAAATCGTATATTAATCGCTTGCTCTTATAATAAATAAATCGAGAATAAGTGATGATTTCAATTTTAATTATTTCGTGTAAGTTTATAATCCTTTTTTTTTTGTTTTTATCCAAAGGACTGATGGATATATTGATTACAGCAAGAATTTTCCTCATCTGTTTCACTCTCGTGATTGTTGCTCAATTTTTCGCTTTGATATGTTCTTTGATTAATTTTAGACTGTTTGATCTTCCAATTCTTTTAATTTTGAGTTCGTTGTACCAAAAATCATTACAAACTGAACCATTCTTTCCAAATGAAAAAACCTATAGGCGTCCTGTAGAAATCCTGTACCATTTTTATCCTGGGAATTTCTCATACGAAACCCATAAAAAATTTTGTGAACTAAATCCTACATGAAATGGCGCCACCCTTTCTTACGAAAACAACCGCATGTGTGGCATCCTCTACACCAAAAATCAAATGTTATCCCAATTACCCTTTCGTTCAGTAAACCTATAATATAGCGGAACAAAGACAGAGAAAAAAATTAATTTCATCATATTAAAAGTAAAGGTTGCTTCTATTCAATAATTGGTATATTAACGCGTAGTATGGTCTGTGCTGAAAATCACTAATTTATATGGAAATAGAATAAAAACTTTTACATTTCACATTTACATAATAGATTTGACCTTGACAGTGGGGATACAAGCGACTTTCCGATCGACTTGTGATACGGGAAGAATTTGTTCAACGGTAATTAGAATTTTAATGCTGATCCATAAAAATTCCCAAGCTTGGTAGTTCTCTCCGTGTAAACTTCCAAAGCATTAAATAGGCAGCAGAAAATATGTATAACAAAAGTTGTTCCACGTGCGAAACTGCATATTTTATGTTGTGAGACCTAACTACTGCAAATTGGTGAAAATGAAATCAACAAAATCGATCAAGGTTTGGGATGAGCCGATCTACGAACGCATCTGTGTCCATGTGCGAATAAGTAGTGAAAATAACCGAATAATGTACCATGACAATCTATCGAAAAGTTGTTGGTATGAGCCGATCTGCGGGTGGAACATACGGTTTCATAAACTCAGCATACCGTGTAGACTATGGTAGTTATTGATGCATTCCCCTTTGGTTGCTATGCTCGGAACTCATCCTGAAATTACCTATTACTCGGACACATTTGTTTTAGTTAACTCAGAGTTGGCTTAGATGAAATTCACCTGCATTGTGCCAAGTAGGACGACAATATATTATAATCGGTAAACTCAGTTATTTGCATAGAGCAACCTTTAATTTTAGATTTCTACGCCTTCTAACATGCATCCAAAATAGTGCATGTTATAGTTTTCCCAAATGGAAACATAACTGCTATCAAATTCGGCTCTTCAACATTATTTTATACGACTTTCTATAGCATAGGACATCCTATAGTATTTTTACATACACGAGATCTCAATGTGGCCTCACCGTATCGCCATTCGTAATCGTAATTGTAGCATTGTACTTCTTTTTAGGAAGAAACTGTTGGAAAATTACGATGCCTGGTGTCACGACTAGTTCGGTTGGATAGAGAAATGGTGATTTTATTGTCGCAAGTGTGCCAAGTCGATCTTCGGTCGACATTTGTAGTTGAGCTTTGTAATCTGACGGTGTGAAGGACATGAAATGCCTTCGATCTTCATCCCCTTGACCATGATGCTCTTCTTCGTATGCAATGAAAAATGATAAAATACTTCCGAGATCGAGTCTCCTATTGCATTGCTCCATAATTTCTCTTGTCTCCATTGCTCTCTCCTTAGAGTGACAAATTAATTACCACCGCATTATCATCATGATCAGTATTATCATAAAATAATTCAATATTTTCTATACTTCAATCCGTAGGGTTATATCAATCGCTAGCGAAGCGAAAACAGTCTTCAGAATTTAAAATGTGAGACTTGAAGACCAACTTCACAGTGTTCCTACTTTTGTCATCATTGTAAAAATGTTGTACTGAAGCAAATATTGATGATTAGCAGTTAGGGAATTATTGCCATTTTATTTATTGCAAATCATCGTTGAAGATGGTGGCAAAGTGATTCGTCTTGGCTGAATATATTAAAACTCATTGAACCAGCCAAAAATTCATAACACAATCTCATGTGTTAGTTCCTGTTACAATGTTCTGATGTATCCATCTGAACATTGACATCAAAAGAGATTAAAAGGTCATACAGGTTACCATTTCTAGGATATATGACTTTTGGACCTACATAAATATTTCTGACTAAATCAGCGATCAACAATATACACAACTTTTCCCTACATCATAATGACAAGATCCGTGAATACAGTAGAGTGTCGATTATCCAAAGTTCGATTATCCACTACAAGTGATCTTTTGGTGTTCAAACGTTAGCGAGTTATCGCGGCTAAAAAACAAATGAGCAAGTTGCAGCAGTACAAATTGTACATATCTATTTTTATATATTTATCTGATGAAAGTTCATTTCACCATCCACAATACCTGAGAAATGATTGAAATTTAACAATTCCCTGTCCGCTCCGTATTATCCGAGTTTTCGCTTATCCGCGGTATCCCTTGCCCACATTACCTCGGATAATTAAGACTCCACTGTCTGTTGAAAATTATGAGTTATCAATATATATATATATATATATATATATATATATATATATATATAGGAACACTCGGGCCACGTCTAACAAATTTGCCTTAATTACTTAAGACAAAACTGCGAAAATGAAATTGCTTAACCCAATAATCTTTTTCCGTAATACAATATCTTTTTCATATGTTCATAACTTTTTGACCTTGATAGACGAACACCCTTGAAAGATACATAATCATGTTAATCAACAAGTTTACTTGAAAAATAATTCGGTGTATTTGTTTCCTTCACTCTATTCTATGGATGATTGCGCAATACAACAATTCTTCAATCCTTCATCAATTCTTTTTTTTTCAAAAGGAGTAATGGTAAATGCATTGACAATTGTCATCAAAGTTGGAGAAACAATGAGTTGAGAAAACGGATTAATCATAAGTTTGACGCTTTTATTGAATATAACAATGGAATTTACGGAGGCGGAATTGATACAATAAATGAGGTACAAGGAGGAGGCATTGGGCATGGACTTGGCCATGGCATAGGACAAGGGGGTGGACAGGGTTTGGGACTAGGCATCATGCAATTTATTTGGTGCGGGGGTGGGCATACTGGTGGACAACAAATTTGTATCATTGACGAGCACGGTTTTGGACAGGGCATTGGACAAGGCACTGGACAGCAGGTGGGAGATAACTGACACATGTTCAGTGCATCGTTGCGCTTGGGTGGTGGGAATGTCAGAGGTGGTAGACAATATTTTTTAGGTCCACATGCTGCTTGAAGGAAGCTCAAGGGTACACAGCATTTGGGCTGGGCTTCGGCACATGGCGAAGTGCATGATTGTTTGGGTGGACACGCTGGTGGGAGTATGCAGAGACGTGGAGGTGGTGCGGGACACGGAGGCGGTGGACAAGATGCTACACACATCGGTGGACATGGTGGAGGACATTTCGGTGGACAAGAAACTACATACATTGGTGGACATGCTGGAGGACATTTGGGAGGGCAAGACAGTACACACATTGGCGGACAAGGTGGTGGACATGGTAAGGGACATGTTGGTGAAGCAGAGATAGGACACACCGGAAGATATGATGGTGAACGTTTTGAGGGACAGGAGATTGAACACAGCGGTGGACATGGTGGTGGAGACTTTGGCATCTTTGAGGTACAGCAGGGATCCACCACTCCCTGAAAACAGCACATCCCAGGACACGGACCTAGGGGACAGCCAAACGGTGGACAGGAAATGTTGCAGCACTCTGGCTCTGGCTTCCTAAATCGGGAGACATTTCATCAATCGATATGAATGGGGATCGCTCAGAGTAGCAAAATAGCTCGAAGCAAACGAATAATCATTTTACATGTGATGATTTTGAAAGGTGACCATGAGAGTGAGAGTCAGGAAATTTGTTGAAAAGTTGCTCAAAATGAGAAGGCTTCTACATAATCCTGCATTGAAAACTATGCAATTAAAAAATTGAGTAATCATGCCATATTTGTATAAACTTAATAGCCCTACTTCATGCATTTTCTCACAGAGATTATGGAGTAATGGGGTAAGAATTAGGTTTACTAACCGGCTTTCTATCTCACAGATGATCTTGCCCAACTCGTTCAAGAAATCTTTATTACCCTTCTTGCACTGTGCCATGATAATATTTTTTTTATTTTGAATTTTTTTTATTGATATAATTGCACGAGAATTTTGAAGTCCCAGCTGCGCCTCCTCCTGTTTACTTCAGTGCATCAATATTCCGCTAGTCAATTATTTCACCTATACAACTATAAAACAAATCTAAAGACAAATTCACAAATATCTAAATTCCATGATCTTTAATTTCCAAAAAAAATCTACAATAAATACATACAGTGTAAAAATAATAACAGGGAATATTTTAAAACTTCAAAATGACAAAAATGCTTCTCCCTAGCATTGTTTCAATATTGTCCTGGAGCATATGAATTTGGAATAAATTTAGATTTTCTCCCAATGTACTTTACGCCGCCAATGACTCGGGGTTCTTCGAAATGTCCCGTAACGTAGTACTGCCCTTGAATTAGCCCTTGCTCATTGCCATCCCCCTGTCCCCCCTTTAAACAGCTTTTTGGCACCTCCTGAAAATATTCCAGTCTCTGTTGCGACATATCCGCTGGTAGTGAACTCGATCTTACAATATACGACCCCTGATGATTGCCAGAAGTTCCCCCTTGAACTTGATTATAGACATGAGCCTGAAAATTGTCATTGTACCCTAGAGAAGGGTCAACAGTATTTTTAAGGGCGGAGGTACAATTCTGGTTAATCCTATTATCACCAATAGCTGAAGTCATCGAGCAAAACTGTCCATCTCCCTCGACTCTCTTTGGATACACGGGCATTGGTTCATTCATATTCTGGTGAAATTGAATTGTTGGAGCAGGATTATCAGGATTTCTCTTACTTTCAAGACCATTAGCTCTTGCTTCCTTCTCTGATTGTTCAGTAACATAATCCGGAGGTCGATGTGGCCAATTCTGCAAAAGGCTTGTTTCGGGATCCTGAGCACCATTCAGTCTAATTTGTCTCACATCCTTCTCCATATTAGCTAGATACTCAAATCCTTTTCTGTTTGGATTCTTTAGGGCCTCCATGGCCTCTTTAACGGTTGCAGCATCCTGGAGACCGTTATTTTGCTTCTGTCTTTTGGTGACATCTTGATATGTCCTCAGCTTCAGCAAACTCGATGGCTGGACTCTAGCTTGCCTATCTTGGGGAATTAATTCTTCGTGATTTTCCGGGTTGAATGTTTGGTGATGTTGAGTATGCGCTTCGCTGATATTTGGTTGTGCCAATTGATCATACTGATGGTACTGTGGATTGAATACTTGCTGATAATGATGCGGATGAGCATACTGTTCACTGTGGAAAATGGCAGGATTCTGCATGTGTTGCTGTTGCCATTGTTGATAAACAACCGGATTCACCATCATCGGTATCTGTGGCTGCGTTGGTAGGTGCATTTGTTGCTCGTGAAGAACCTGTTGATCCTTTCGGTTCCGTTCATTGGCCTGATATTGTTTCTCTTGGGCACTTTCTTTATCTTTCTGCTGGTCTAAAGCGGCGTAGGATACCCATGGAGGAGTGATATGCATCATCCAGTCGGGTTTCTCGTCCTCCTCAACTTTAGTGATTCTCCTTCGTCGCGGTTGCGCCAATTTTTTTGAATCATCTGAAGCGTTCTCGGCGTTTTTAAGTTGGTGCAAAACTATTAATTGCCTTCGTTGTTCTGCTAAAAGTCCGTCAAATTGACGTTTGACAATTTCGTCAGGAAATTCCTGCTGTCTCAAGATTCTCACAAGTTTGTCTTGATCACGAAGCATGTCTGCAGTGAATTCAAGAACATTGGAAGATTCTTGGTCCTCTGGACCTCGTTGACGCGGGTATTCACGTTGCTTCGATTGCTCCACTTTTTTTCGCTGTCGTTGTTGAGTAGCCGAAACATATCGTACAGGATTAGCCTTTGATTGTGGCCAAGACACCTGGTCGACTTGTTGAAGAAGACGGCGTTGATGATGATGATCAACAGCGGTTGGATTGGGGACATTTACACCTGGGTTCGGCATCCAAGGGCCTTCCCTTTGCTCAGGATGGCCATATGTCTGCTGGTGATGCTGCATCATTTGATGCATTCTGCTTTGATTCATTGAAACGTCTTGAGGAGATGTCATTCCCAGTCCCGGAAATTGTTGAGGATACTGGAGGAATTGCTGTTGATAATTCTGGTGATACATTTCCTGAGGAATGTGGTCAGATATCATTTGAGGATGCTCAGAAAACTGCACATGAGGCCGATTCGGTACATTTTTTTGAGCAATGTCATCTGTAAGCAAGCCTTCGGCATTTGTCGGGATATGCTGTTGAGGTTCAGATATTTGTTGTCTGAACATCGCAGCGGTTCGTCCACCTATAGGCTGTCGCTCCAGCTCTTCGCCTTCTTTTTTCTTCAAAAAATTCCCCTCTGACTGATGCTCCGTGATTATTCGATCTCCATGGTTAAGTGGTCTTGGTACACAAGGACGATGTTGCTGTCTATCGGGTGACCTCTCCAGGGGAACTACATTGAAGACTTCGGGGTCGCTACATTGATTTTGCATTGACTGAGATTGCAAAAATTTCGGTGTTTTGTCGTGCAAGGTCTCACCATCTCCAGTCATCTGAAAAGGAGGTATTGTCGATTCGACTCTCGGCGAAGCATCGAAACGCCGAAGTTCTTCAGCAGGAAAACTTTTGAGTCGTGGAGAACAACGGAATTCGGAAGATCTGTCGTTCGATGTGAATTTTGTTTTGGGGACTACAGGTTTTTGGTAGATCTCTGGAGGATTTGGCGACACTCTAGAAGACACCGGGTGGCCATGTTGAATACCTTTTTCGAGGGGGGGAAGGGCTTCAGATTCTGCTCTTTTTGGATGAATGGCACCGGTATTCGGGTGAAGAGCAACAATGCTCGACCGCTTTCCCAACGACTTTTGCTTTCGACTGACATCCGATACTTTTCTGTAATTTTCAACATGTATATTTATTAATTGAGGACTCCGTAACTCGTCATCACGACAATGTAGCTTGGAAAATTGGCAGGACCCAATTGTGTATGGTATACAGCTGAATACGTCACACACGGAGAGAAAAGTTCCGTAATCCGCGAGTGAAACAGTGCGTTCCGTAATTTTTACTGAATTGTATTTCACTCGCGGATTACGGAGCTTTCTACGTAATTTTTAAAGAACTTTTCTCTCTGTGCAGACCAATTCAAATTTGAAGGACCCTTATCATATTATTGTTGGGATATGAAAGTTTGCGAATCTTTTGTTACATCGTTTTTTTTACCAGTGACTCTAGAAGTACCTTAAGAATGTTTTGGTCAGGTAGAGAGTTTTTAATACGTAGTATTTTCTTACTAAATTACATTACAAGTAAATGATAATGCATTTCAAAGTCTCATGTCACCCATGAGGTTAAAACATGCGTAAAATGTGTAGGTTTTTTATTTTTAATGTTTGTCTAATTTCGATTATGTAGCATTGGCTGTGTGCTACTTTTGTACATTCTGTATAACGAATGAAACAATGTACTAAAAAAATCAGAGGTCAGGATTGAATAATTGGGCATCCGCAATATCGCCAAAGCCTTCTAAGGGACCATGCAAATATTACGTGAGTAATTTCTGGGCTTTTTCACCCCCCTCCCCCACACGTTTACCTAACACTTCCAAGTCATCTAATGGAGAAATTATATACCATTTCCTTCTTTATTATCGAGTATTATCCTTGGACTTACCTTCGATTCATTCTTGGAAGTATCACAATAATTAAGAATTTGACGACAAAATAGTAATGTGTGGTAAGCCGAAATTACGTTTCAACAAATTTTGGAAAATTTATGAGGGGAGTATTGAATGAGATAAAATACGGAAGACTGAAGTGATTGACAGATGGAGAATTTCAGTTTCTATGACAACGATTTGCCATTTGGAATTTCATCAAATACGAATTGACAAAGAGTTCGATATCCCCGGGTTCAGTAAAATAGTTACAACTTATGTTGGTTCAGACTTGCCCGCGTATATAACCCTGGCGATTTAGGTTCCACGCAACATTCACATTGACATATATATTGTGAAATAAGTAAATTGTTGCAATTAATGATAAACAAATAAGCCTAATGGTTATAAATTCGAATGGTTGGCTTTCAGATGTTTAATGAGTATTTTTTCCCGATTTTGAACGGAAGAGAGACACTCACGCAATACCGTAGATCCCGAAATGTTAGGGAAGTATTAATATAAATCAATATAAAACCATGACAAGTTTTTGTACGGAATATAACCAGAACTATTTTAATGTTGTTTAATGTTTATAATAATAATAATAATAATAATAATAATAATAATAATAATAATAATGGAGATCATTCCGGCGTGTAGGCGTAATGCCACAATGTTAGCTGGCCAGATGCAGAAGGCTGTCATTCTTGGATCACTTCGTCTCCTTAGGCAACATGATTCTGGACTACAATAGTGCTCACCCTCTGGTAGGAGGGAGTACTATTGTAGAGCGATTAGAAAAATTTTGTATCGCTTCGCTTACTAGGCGGCCTCCGAAGTGAAGTCGGAACCCTCGAAGACCGTCTAGTGATCTAATTTTGTATAAAAATAATAGTAATAATGATAAACAATTTCAATATTTATAAGCATATGTATAATATGGCGATTCAGCTGTTTTCGTTTTGGGCGAGTTAGAACGAAGTTATAGACCTTTACATTAAATATATCCAAGGTCATTGCAATCATTAATTTAATTGGAAATCAGTATTTTCTCAATTGGTCGAAGGGCAAGTAAATTTCTCTCGACAAAATGTATTATTTTTCCCATTTGTATATCGGAATAGTTGTCTTCTAATTGCTCATCTGATGTCATTTGCGACAGGTCGAGGAAGAGCATGATGTGTGAACTTCTCGAAACGATTTCAAATTTTACATTTTTTATATTAATGTTGCAGGAGGCATGCATGCTTCGATTGATAGAACATCTGATCCAAGAACGACAAGCTTACATTTGGAGCACCACTTGCCCGTTCAAAATTGCTGAAGATATAGTGCACCCAACGGTACGAAGGCTGATCCACTGGTTAATTTCTCCACAAATGTTCTTGAATCTGAAGAGGCTATGGAGATTTTTATGGTGCTTTTATAGATGCCATTCTGTTTTAACTGAAATATCTCGAAAAACGTAGCGACGAAACTAAGCACGCGTATACGCTTAGTGCCTTCACAATTCAATGATTATTTTTACGGACCAAACTATGATACATATAAACGGGATATGAGTGTGAACTTCGATAGATCGCACCACTAACTTTCCAATGAAAATTCAAAAAGTTGATCCGCAAGATTTCTCTAAAAAAAATTATCCCGTTAGCAAGTGACTTAACACGCAAATGATGGGAGGTATGGATTGGAAATTTGTTTTATAACAAAACCAAAATTTATGTTACTTTCCGCAAAGAACTTTTTTGGGATCATAAATTGCAATTTGGAAACCGTAAAGTACAATTCGAGTATGGCAAATTATAGTGCTGGAATCGTATTAGTTTACGATTTTAGAATCTTGATTTATGATTTTCAAATCGTGATTATCGTGACTCCATGTTGGTGTGTATTCATATTACTTTATAAGCCTTTTGAAGCGCGTCGAAGTTTGTTCATGCATGGACTGGTCGGCGGCTAGCAGCAGATTGGAGGAAGTTTGGGAAATATTTGTTTTTACGGCGCTGGCATTGTACCTTGTGGAGACGATATCTACTTAACGGATTCTGACCAGAAAAAAATTTCCACATGCTACATTTTAGCTACATCACTTTTCTAAATAACTCCGATAAAACAAAGTACGTCCGCAAGTCGATTTCCAAAAGTCGAGAAGAGTAAGAATTTCATCCATCTGACTCGTTTAGTCTCGGGGTGATTTCCTATATTGGCGTAAAGATGAGACAAGCTCTTATAGAATTATATGTTTGATATATTCAGTTATTAAATGAACATCGACAAACGTTTATGTTCCACAACACCATGGTTGAGTATAAATATTGTACTATAAAAACTTTTCAAAAATAATTGTGAAAGCTGAAAGTTGTTGGAACATCTTGCTTTTATTTTATAAAAAATACTGCGGACATAGAAGTGTGGAATGAGCGGGAATTTTCCTTTTTATCAGGTCAGATGTAAATGACCTTAGATTTTTATGCATGAGCGATATTACTAGCCGATCTGCGCCGAGAAAAAATTGCAAACAAAGTGTCGATATGATCGTCAACTCAGCGTAATCTTAAGGGGGGGGGGAGATAATTCGGCGCAAAAACGGCTACTTTTGAAGATACGCTACTTTTTTTTGGCGATACAGATAGTGTAACTTTATTAATCAAATCTCCATTTAATAAACATTCAAACAATATTCTTATCAATTTTCATTGAAAAATATTGAAAATTGAGCGAGTTACAGCAGAACTCGCCACAGAATCATGTGAAATCAAAAAATCAAAATGCATTTATTAAAAGTTTCTCGAGGTAACGTTGTCAACTTTTTTTTTATTTTTCAATTTTTTATAACACTTGAAGTCACAAAAACGATTTTTGCCCCAGAGAACCCAGTTAATTTGTTTCCGTAAAATTAATAATTATTGGAAACAAACTCCACAGCGTTAACTGAGCAATGAGTTGAATAACTACTGTGTAAAATTTCAACACGATTGGTCCAGTAAATTTTGTGTAATCCTGCACACGGACTTTGAAAATGACACCTTTCAGGAGAACGCTTTAAGGGGTGACCCCGGTGAGCCTTCGAAGTCCTCGCCCGGAGTTCGAACCCATCAATCGGGTTTTGATATATAGAGGCACATCCAAAAAAGTAAGTAAAATTACGGACCCAACCCATTTTCCCCCATATACCCATAATGAACATTGTTTTTCGTGTTTTGAGCTTCAAAGTGTTCCTCGGTCCGCTTTTTTCATCTAATTTTAATTTTTTTTTCACAATGTTCGTCATACTCCTAAGAACAAAGTTAAGTATCCGTTTTATTCTATTTGTTTTACATCATGAGAAAATGTTTTTTATTGTGCGTTTTTTAAAATTTTTTCGCAAAATCTCAAAATGTGTCGTTTTCACTAATTGATTATTGTGATCATACGTAATATGTATTTTACGACAAGAAAAATTATTTGTTCAAGATTGAAAAGAATTTTATAATTTTATTTTTGCCTGAGCAGATTGTTACACATATCTGCATTTTCTCGTTTTTTTCTCATAGACAGATGAAAGTACTATAATTTTTTTGTACTATTTGTACAAGTATTTTGTACATTGTATAAGTAATTTGCTTCTATTTTATTTTGTGGTATTATTTTGAGTGAAAACAAGAACTCGCGGCGAGATTGTAACATCGGAGTGACATTTTACTCGGTTAAATATCTGCCAGACCAAAATGAATCGACCGATTGTGAGCATCATGTATTCATGTATACAGTCATAAATTGACCGTTAAATGAATGGAGAATGGCAATTTCATTTCGGTCGACAATTATCATCACCTGTTGTACCTTACAGTTCAATTACCCTTTGATGATAAAATTAGTACAGGTCATTACGATAGTTATTGGCGGCCAATTTTATCACTGACATCTCCGGTGTGGAATCCAAACGAATCCAAAAATCGACGATGTGGTCTAATAATTTTTTTACACCGCATGATTAATTGAAGCAAAAATGTGGGATAAACTTTTATATTCGTGAGTTAAAAATTGTGAGAAATAGGTCAGTTAAAGCAATTTTCCATACTGTATACTTAACAATACTGAATTATGCGATTACACAGCCCTGAACCAATTGAGATGATGAATAATAACAACTTCCCCATGATTGATTCACAAATTAATTTATTCGTAAAAACTTGCATTTTTTCACCGTTTTAATTAATCGTATACTCTATATACACTTTCTCGGGCATTACAAAATCAATGGCTAAATCAAATTCATGCATTCCTGAACTTTTTGACATCATACAAGGTCCGATTTGATCTATTCATAAGTGCCATTACGTCGGATACCCCCAATCTTCTTTTACCATATCAGCCAATTTTTCACCGATCATATAAGTGGGGATATTAGTATGACCTGACATGATTTCCGGCATTATTGATGCGTCAGCTACTCTCAGGCCTTTGATACCATGCACCTGGGAATAAAGACAATAACAATTACTAAAACAAATTAGAAATTAAAAATCTAAATACAATAATAACATAATAAAATGTAAAAGAAAAGAAAGACAAGAGTGGAACTAATTTAAAATAAGGCCCCACCGGCGGTTGTACTGTGGTTATATAGGGCATTTCAATTACTAGATCAACCAGAAATGTAATTTCCATAGGGC
Source organism: Asobara japonica (assembly GCA_026005395.1). Taxonomy (NCBI): domain Eukaryota; kingdom Metazoa; phylum Arthropoda; class Insecta; order Hymenoptera; family Braconidae; genus Asobara; species Asobara japonica. The sequence continues at coordinate 4,400,045 of BQMI01000577.1, forward strand.
TTTATGTTCATTGGCTTAAATTGTGTGAATGCTGTTTGGGAAAAAGTTGATTTTCATTAGCACTGCCGGGAAGGGTTGCGGTATATCCTAAATCAAGTCGAAGCATTTGATCAGATTAGTCAGATATAACATCGTGAAGTTGGTTGGTAATCACATTTGCGTCGATAAATATCGAACATCTTGGGATATCGATGCGGATTTACTTCTCAAAAATATGACAATTGTTCAAGTGTTCATAACATATGTAGTTATTGAAAATTATATACACAGAATTATTTTGAGGTTCTGTTAATTCATTAAATTGCGAGTGGTTCACATATTCTGTCCAGTGTTGAAAATTTTATGAGCACACGATAATTGCAGAAAAAACAGAAGATGGTTGCTCCAAATTGGAAAATTGAACGCTTCCATTTTTTCGGAATCAATGATTAACAGTATTTTCAACTTCGGAAAGGTAATCGTTCGTTGAAATTTCAAATCATGATTCAGTGCGCGAAGCGCGCATACGGTCTTGTTTTATGTAAAACAGAAACGAGAGTGCCGACAATTTCGATCAAGTTGTGTATGCCTTACTTCATACTGTTAGGTATCCATTATGCAAGCAGTGATAATGGAATTCAAAGGTTCGGATGTGGTTTGCGTTGATGTTAATTCATTAGAAGCCCACATTCATATTGAAGTTGATGTCGAGTTCCCAAATGGAAGTTCGATATTATCCATCGAATGAGTCGTAAAAAAAGGACTAAAGAATAATTAATTTGTGATTACTTCCCCTCGTTTGCGATACTATACACACTGTGAGAAAACTTTAGAACTTTGTGACAGCAAAATGTTTTACGTTCCGACTGATTCCCTAAATGCACTATTATAGAAAAAGAACCGAAATAAGATGAAAACGCTTTGATTTTATTAGAATGAAGGAATTTTAATTCCCCATTTTTTGTTGAATTTCTAGATTAATCAATCAGTTCATCTAATCTTTTTTTTGTTAAATAATAACATTTCACAACTTTCCCTCGCTCGTTTGTACTCCCCACGGTAGCTGCTGCCTGAGCACTCCTTCAGGGGGAGATACTGGACACCCACTCATGCGGCTGGGGCCGACTTTTGCCATTTTAGGCCATATTTATAAACATAGGGCAAACCTTGAGCAACCCCTGTGCTGCGATGGCGGGTGCCTATGATGGAACCCGCCCGGCCGTGCGGTCTTATCCTATGGGTACCGCCCATAGCACACACGGAATGTTCCTGCTATCGGTCGGAATTCATGAGAAGATATTTTCGAAAATACTCTCCAGCGGCCTACGCGGACCTACGACTTTTAACGCACTACACAGATACTCTACCCACTACACCAAAGCCGTGACTGTGTGGCTGTGTAGGTGTGTGAATATGTGGTTAGTCCATGGTTTCCCACTGTTGTCCACATTTACCAAAAATATGGAAAAACTTGGAAATTCTTTGACGAGTTTTTTAAAAAGTTTTTTTTAGAAATTCTGATTTTTTTGAGCTTTCTATATTTTTGGCATTTCCAACATTTTGGTTGCTTTAATTTACGAAGTCCCAACATTCAATTTTTAATTTTTTTATTTTTCGGCAAATTATGAACGCAGTCGATAGTTTATATAATATTGAAATTGTTAACAGTCAAATTCAACGATTCAGAATATGTTAAGCAAAACTTTGCAATGGAAATCATAAATCATAAATTTTTTGGTCCCAATGGGGATACACACCCATTCAGCCCACGAGATATTCATTATGCTAAAACGATTCATCGGTATGGTTGTCTTTCCTAGCATTTTCCCAGAAAAACAAAAATTATACAATCTTAACCAGGATCTGGGCATGTGTTTCTATAATCTTTTTTGTTTTTTTTTTCCATGGGCAGCCATTTGCGATCAACGATAGTGAAGAACCAAATTGAATGTTTTTTTTCAGAGATCTGACGTCGGAGCCCATACCTCAACAGAGAGAAAGCAAAAGTAGAGAAAGAGCATCATAGTCTAATCCTGACACGGAAAGAAATGAAACGAATAAAAACTCCTCCGTCTGTTTGGTGAAACTATAACATGCACCATCTTCAATGTTTTTTTATAGTAAATGTAAACAAAAAATATCATACTGCTCTATATAGATAATCCTACTAGAAGTGAAAATGCCTGCAGTTCTAAATAGCGGATATTAGCACATGGTACATTTTTGTGATCAAAAAGTTTTCTATTCCTATTTCAAATGAAAATTCAAGTTAGGTTTGAGTAGAGTTTATCCAAGCGATGGCATAAAATCAACTTATCGGTAAATAATATCTCCATAACTCGAATTTCCTCCAAATTGAAGGAAAAATCACTATTGTTGCAAAGGAAATGCACTACGCCTCATTATACCAATTATTCAACTGATGTGAATATACCTTTCATTGTGATTGGCTTATCTGCACATGTCAAGCTCTAGCTTAATTATATCATTGATTGGATGTCAATTTCAATTTGTCTTCATATTAATCCTGTGGAGATGACAATGTGGATTCCAAAATATATATGTCCTCATAGAAAATCAGAGTTACTTCAACTTTTCCCTAGCTCGACTTAATTCCACGCTCTCACGAGCGATTTGCAATTTGCAATGTGCCTTGACTTTTCAATTTTGGAAATGAAAACCGCCGTTTTCCAAAGGTTTTGCATTTGGATTACAGATACTGAGACCATTGATCGGAACAATATTGTTCCGGACATGCCATGAGAAGCAAATCGACCTTTTCCACGTCCTTCGTCGTTCGATTCAGATGGCAACGTAGCACGTGGGAAGGGATAATTAGTTTTCCACAGCCCAAAATTGTAATTGATTTACTAATAAAAACATGCAAACAACCGCACAACACATGAAATATGATACTGAGGGCTGTGCGAAAGTCGAAATTCAAGTTCTCGATTCTTTTAGATCTTTCCAATTTTTTTAAATAGTTTGATTTTTATTTCAAACCGCTCAAATTACAGAACATTATCATTACACAATTATTACAGAACAAGCCCCACCCCACACAAGTTAATAATAACATTTGAGGAACTTTGAGAGTTTTGAAAAATTCCGAACTTTTGATTTTTGGTGAATGGAAAAGTAGAAGAAATGTTTTCATAATTGATCATCAACAACCTTGGAAATTTTAAGCTTTCGAATTGAAACCATGAAAGTTTACATATTTCCCCCATATCACTTTTCAATCGCCGTTTTCATATGGTCAAAATTGATATAATATTTGACATTTCTGCCAACATTCAGGAAAACGCTGCAAATTTGAATATTTTGACATTTTGAAAAATTGCATGTGCTTTTTTTCAAATGTTGGAAAACTGAAATTAGAATTCGCGAAACTTTGACAGGGACTAGACTGATCGGTTAGATATATATCCGCGCGTGATGCGTCGACTTATATTGACCCAGCGTTGCCTGCCTAATACTATGTATTGGTATATTAATGCAAGGCCAGTCGCCGGCCGGCGTTGGCACAGGGTTGGCTCGCCAACCACTCATAGTGTTCAAATCCGAAATTTTTCAGCTGAAAAATTCGAAATATCAAAAATCCCAAAAATTTTTAGTATGGACAAATTCTCAATGATTTTTTCCAAACTTCATGATGAGCTAGATATAAAACTTGGGTTGTGAGATAAAAATTGTAAGAAAACATTTAACCTTTCCAATCGTCTAATTTCAAATATTGAAATTTCAAGATTTCAAAATTTTTAAAATTTCAAATTTTAAAACTTCAAAATTCAAAAATTTCAAAATTAAAAAAATTAAAAATTTCAAAATTACAAAATTTCAAAATTTCAAAATTTCAAATTTTCAAATTTTCAAAATTTCAAAATTCAAAAATTTCATAATTTTGAAAGTGAAACATTTCAGAGCAAAGTTGCGAAATTAGGAATCTCACGTTGTCATTTTGGCAAAATTTGCAAAAAAAAAAATGGGCCGAGCGTCGATAAAATAAACTTAGCCCTATTTTTCTAGGATCGAAATTTCAAGAAAGTTTGAATATTTTGAATCTTGAACGATATTAAATTTCGCAACAAAGGGGAGTTTCTTTGAAAAAATTGAAAACTTTAATGCAAATTGTTATTAGAAAAATTAATAGTGCATGAGATTTTCCTTTAATGGAAAAGGGTTGACATCGTGTAGCATATTATAATATAGATGGAAAAGCGTATTATGAAGCATACTAACAATGTAACTGGTGGCAATAGAATGGGAGAAATTGGACATTACGAAAATGAGTATCAAAGTAAGCCCGCTCATTTTAAATTGTTTCACATGGGCCCTTCTGTGGAGCACGTTACGGATATCTCCCACTATTCCTTTGCAGAGGGAATAAGAAAAGTCGTGAGTTCCATTCTCGATTTCTCCTCCCACTTCTCGATCCTAACGAAAATTCTGAGACACACTAATTTTAATGATTGTTAGATCGCCCCTTATGGCCATCTGCGATTAACAAATAAAATGGTAGAAAAAATCAACCTACCCTTAGCCTTGGATCGACCACGGCAGTGGGATCATCTTGAGGGCCCATTTTACAAGTTCCAGAATAATGATAGATATTCATTGTTACAGTTCTTGTAGCACATTCCCAGTATTCGTCGCTATTTTCCTCAACTCCTGCACACTCTCTCAATGCGGTATTAAGCAACGTACTTCCAAACTTTTTCATAGCTTTCGTTTCACTAATTCTCAAGGTAGCTCTGATACCTTCAACCAAAATTCTAACATCGTCCTCATGCGCCATATAGTTGAGGGTGATTTTTGGCTTATCCTCAATATGTGAACTATGGAGTAAAATTTTTCCACGGCTTTTGGGCCTAAGTATCATAGGAAACACCGTCCAAGTATAACTATGCTCATCTGAGGCATATATTTCGTCCCAGAGGTCATCTGTAACTCCAAGAGAATGACGAGCAGTGGAGACTGTGACATACGAAGACGATGTGAATAGTAGTTCTACATTTGGATAAGCTGTGGAATTAAGTGGATCATCTACATCGAGGAAAGCAAGCGCCTCGCAAGCACCTGCTATTGATAGTGGTCCTGTTCGATAAAGGAAATAGTCACTCATATAAGGATTAGTTGGATTAATCAGATCATGCAAGTGAAGTCCTACAGGCTGATCAACTTGAAAGATGAGTCCACCATATGCAATATGATCCATTAAATTTTCACCAACTGGAAGATCAATGATTGGCTTTATATTCATGTCCTTGAGGTGTCCAGCGGGACCTATTCCCGATAACATCAGAATTTGAGGACTGCCAATAGCACCGGCACTCATAATCACTTCCTTCTTTGCATAAACTTTATATGTCTTGCCCCCCTTTTCATACTGTACACCAATTGCACGATTCTGCTCATCCATAATCACTTTCGAAACTAATGTATTTTGGCTTATTATCAGGTTTTTCCTTGATTTTGCTGGATGCAAGTAAGCCTTGCTACTACTCACTCTCATTCCATCTTTTGTGGTTGTCTGAAGGTAAGAAAATCCAACAGATTGATCACCATCATTATAGTCGATTAACTTATAGCCAAGTTCCTGCCCAGCTTCCAAAAAAGCTTTTCCCAAGGGCGTCTGGAATTCAGCGTAATTAAGATTAACTGGTCCATGAGCATTGCGATTTTCATTATCTTTGTACTCAGGAACACCTATAGATTCAAGCTTTTTAAAGTAGGGTAAAACTTCTTTCCAAGACCATCCGTCATTTCCAAGCTCTGCCCATCGATCATAATCACGTGAATCTCCTCTTGTTGCAACCAGATAATTCAATACACTACTTCCACCCAAAACTTTGCCCCTTGGCAATTTGCATTGTTTACCTGTAATGCCTCTGCAATAATCATTAGATGGTTCTCCCTCATATTTCCAATTGATATCATCTCGGAACTGCAGGTCATTAACTACTACGGGAATATTCATGATAATGCTTTGAGCAGAACCGGCTTCAATTAGTAGTACCTGAAGTTCTGGAATTTCACTGAGTCTTGCAGCAATAGCAGCACCCGCAGTACCAGCTCCAACAACAATAAAATCAAATTTATCACCATTTTCTGGAGTTACATCTGACGGTTCCAACCACATGAACTTCACACTGTCATATGCGAATTTGATGAGACCCGCTAGGGTTTTCAGCACATTTTCGATACCATTGAATGGTTCATGACCATATAGATTTAGGTACGGTTTCTCTGCTTGCGATAGAGCAAGAACACTGAATAAGATCAACCACCACTTCATATTCATCAGTCTATCCATATAATGTACACGTAAATGCACTAAATCTTCATCAATATTATGGCACAGGTGTGTGATACCGACTGAAAAAATTTGGAACTAAACGCTGTAAATTTGAAGAGTAATGGGAAGCAAAAGTTTGCTGGTAAGACGAAGACAGGTTCACAAATGTCGACAAGTGTTTATCAATGATACTTGCTCTTGCAGGAAGAACCACGTTGGTTCTTGGATGAGTAGTCGACAATCCTTCAAGTCTAACAAGATTCCCACCAGTCGATTCGAATGGCAGAATAATGCCACAAACATGACTAGTTGATAAGTTTCCGCTAATCACACGATTTTTGTGTTACGGGAATGCTCGCCTTGATATTCCATATGAAATCATATGCATGCAATGGAAATAGATGCTCGGATATCGCATAACATTATCTAATAGAGGGGAAAAATGAGTGATCAACAACTAAAAGTGAGAGGTCGTCTATTTCAATGAATAAGCGTTCGCAATTGTGGCTTCCAATCAGACGACCTTATTTTCCTACTCGCTCGACTCATATCCAATTGTACTTATAATACGGGCTGAACTACAATCAGAAGTGGTATAATTCCAATCATTACTTTCGATCCAAAGATCATAACTGAATTTTTCAGGTTTGTCGAAATTTAAAACCAAAAACTGTATCAACAACTTTTTATTAATATGCAATTGTGACAGTTCATACGATTTTGAATCATCGAATTGACTTTCAATCTATTTCCGAGGAGATTGGGAAATCGAATGAATCGTTTTTTGCTATAATATGAAAATCTTACATTTAAAATCATTTTTTTGAGGAGAAAACCTTTCAATTAATTTTAAAAGGATTTCGTCGTGAAATAAAATCTCGATGTCAGGCATTGCAGCATCTGAACATGCCATTCGCGACAAGTGGTTGATACGCCTTCTTTCTCAATTGCGAGCGTGACTGCGTTGTCACAACTGTCAGGCCGACTCTCTGTATATCAATATTCATGGAAATTTTTTCCGTGATTCAATTCATGCCATTAATTTGATTTCATCGAAGCATTCTCATCGCTCCTCAATTATAAATGATATTTTACAATTTTGCAATCTTCCATCGTTATAGAAATTTTATAACCAATAATTGTTGTTTTGTCTTCTCTATCCGGGAACTAAGTTCAATTAACAATCTTATCTAATGATTTTTCGTTAAAGCAGTACATGTGACGTAATATTGATGCACTCTAAAGGGTAACAAAAACTACTCCAAATTAGTAATAGCTTGCATTTTAACGCTTAGTTAAAGGAATTGCGAGAAATCATCATTTTCAGTGAAATGGAGATAACAAATCTGCGGTGCATAGAAATGATGGAGAGTGAAAAAATACCACGTGAACATAGTAATCAAAGACTATACTGGAAAAACTTTGAATTCGTTCTAATTCCATTTGCGAGATGTGAAATTTTTATTCTATGATGTAACAGAGTAATTTGTTAGAACCATTATGGCATACAATTCGCTCACGCAAAAATAGGAATTGAGAATCCCATCATGCTCTTTTTCAGATGCATTTTTGTGAGTGAATCGATGAGACATTAGGCAAGTTATATGAATGTTGACTATGTTAGGTCGCAATTTTGTTTAACTTTCCGAGTTTCGATTGATATTTGCACGTCAGCTTCATTTTAATCCACGAAAATGAAAACATTTCTATGAATATTGAGTCGTGAAAACCGTAGCGGACAGTGATTTTGAATGGACTCATACGGTGGACGGAATGAAATAATGCGAAGATATCTGGAAAACATTCTTCATGGAATTTTACCTATAAAAGAACATGAAAATTTCACTTCGGTAGCTGAAAAAATATACACTTCCCTCGACTTCTTCCACAAATATACGGGTTTGGACAGAAGAAACTGAGGGGGATTTTTTTCATTAGCAGAGCAGAAGATCATATGGAAATCCCCAAAATTTACCTCTGAACCATAAAACACTTTTATTTTCTACTATAGCAATACAAAGTTCTAACTCCGTGCCACAGTAATATTTCGCCCATAGAATTTTTTTCACACGGCAAAAAGCATTTTCACGGTTGGTGAGTATGATCCTGCGCTTCATTTGTCATACTCAGAATGTAATAGTGAAAATGTATTCAATATTTTCTACTTACGGAATAAAACTGATGCGACGGTCGAATAGAGACTGCTTATCAATCTGCAACATCTGCTGTGTTTCGGTATTTTATCTAAGTGTACGAATCCTTTCATACGACTACAATGGTTTATCTTTTATTTAAAAAATTACTGTTCCTCAGTACAAGATTTACGAAACGCTATTGTATAAATTATTAGCTAAAGGCCTTCGGGCAATGGCCATTTGTGAGGTATATTGCAAACTAAAAATAAAACCTATACAAATTATGGAGCTGCAATTATTATTACTTGAAAAAAATAGTTCAGATGACTCATTAGAAATTCACAAAAAATCCATTCAATCATCAGGCAAAATTGTTTCCAAACCATCTATGACGACTAATTGAATCCTGTAGCGTTCTAAATCGATCCGCTCTTTTATAATGAAAATAAAATGTTGAGAAGTTGAAATGGAATGAAACTTTGTACTGTAGCAAAGCTGCTTTAATTATATTAAATTCTCGGTAAGCTCGTTGGTCCTTGTTCGTGCAAAAAATCGAAGTATCAGCAGTGGATTCATTGACGCGAGAATAATCTGCATAATGAGCAAATGGATTTTGCTCTTCGACTTTGAAATGACTTATGCCCAAATGACAGAAAAACTAGTCAATAGCAAATGAGTCTTGTTTCATTCGTGCTATCAATCTTCCCTGCTTTCTCATTTTTTTTTTGTCAGAAAGCATGAATGATCTTTCGTGTAGTCATAGATACTGGGCTTACAATGGAGCAACACCATTTATCGTTATTATCTACTACCACATTGAATTAGTTATATCAGGTGGCAAAAACTTGATTAGCAACATGTTGTTGTGTACGGAAAAAAATTCACAGCTCATTTACTATGAAATTCTAATGGGAAATCAATAATTGTTTTGATGACTGGATAAATGTCAAGGCGTGCAGCGGAAGGGTAAAGGTATGACGCGGATGACATTGTCACGTGTACGTGACCATCACAACTTTCATCACTTCTGAATAGAATTCTGTAGAAATCGATAGCCAATAATCAATTATGTTAGGTCTCCGGATATGTCGCCAATAGCATAAGAGTAGGCTGAAACCGATGCGCATAGGAATAGACTTCCTGAAGATAATAGTTTGATCAGTATATCAGGCGATAAATTGAAGAATCGATTGTTCCATGGAGGAATACCATTTCAGTTATCTGAATTACATATGATTTATGTTGGGATTCATGCTGTCACTGAAAATATCGGATAGTAATAGAAATCAAGTACCAAAACAAAACAAAATCATGCAACATGTATTTTCACATGAAAGACGCCATTCGTTCAACAGTTTCATTCCTATATTTGATAAATTGACAGATTGTCAGCAGATTCAGAAATTTAGTATTTTCAAGATTACACTAACATTGAAACGTTTGACAAAATCCTAAAATTAAAAAAAACTGGGTACATTTTTTTCACAACATAAAATTGTGCTTTGAATATTTTTGATATGACTGAACCTTTTGCCAAACGAATGAACGTATTTGATATGAAATACGATTTTCAAAATCGACATACACCAAAACTCGGACCCTTCTCATCTGTATCGTCAAAAGAACATGCTGAAATTGAAAGTTTCCCGCTGAAATTTCTATTAAGGAAATATGTACCTACGTATGTGCTGGGTCAAATTTCATGACTCTCCCCTTCCATTAGACTGTTCGTGCTCGTTACAATTTATCCTTCAGCTAATAGGGTCAGCAGCTTGTACTCGTTGTATTTGTTGAATTTTATGCATGTTCTCATGGAGTTCCAAGGAGCGTAGGAAAAAGAGTAGCTGTAGTGTGTCGCATGTTTTTTTGAGTCGTTAAACACGTTTTTTTTCAAAGCCTTGCATCATGTTTCGAAGTCCCAGGAAAACATAAATATGCATGGATCTTCAGCCAGTTCTCATAAGAAAAACTGATTTGTGGAAGAATTTTTGTTGTGGTTCATTACTATACAGTCCAAATGATTTGCGAGGATTCACGCTTGAGAAAATTAATGAAGACAAAAATAAACAACACTATTTAATTTTCAAAGAGCTCTTTTATTTATAATAGTGCAACAGGCTGACGTCAACAAAAAACAAGTCTTATTTATCACACACATAAGACAAATTGAATCATCATCACCCCATTTAGTTTCAATACACAAAAAACACATCTTTGTTTCCTTTTTTTTTTCAAAGGAGCTACGAAATAGAAATTATTTATCCTTACGAAAAGATTATCTGTCAATTTCTGTACAATTTCAATGTCTACAGGTATAAGAAAAATAGTAAAACGGAAATACAGAATGGAATAGAATATCGTCGCTCCATAAACATAATGAAGGAGACGTCGATAATTTAAAATTCTTTTAAAAAAACCTTTGGTCATCATTTTTTCGTTGTTTTTTTTCTTTTGTTTCCATTACTAAAATGATTTTTGCAATGTCTACAGAGTTCCATTGCAAATGCGGAATGTGATGAGAATGGTTACAGTACTTGATGTCTTTTATTTTTCTGATATCGTCCAGCGGTTCGTCTATACCCTGATAACTCGACTAATATGTGTACAATATACATATATATCATATATATATTATATTTTCTTAATAATTTGACTATTCTCAGACTAACTTAAATAATTCCTCCCCTGATATTGCAATTATGCTGTTTATATTAAAATTTGGTACAATTAATTCATTACTTTATAAACTGCACATACAATGCCCTGACAATATAAACAAAAACAGTTGAGATAAAAATAATAATAAAAACCAAATTCCCTAATTAATCGTAGATAATGATTTATTATTTAAAATTATATATTAGAAACCAACAAATAACGCAGATAGATTTTATGCACCAGAATAATGACGAATAATTAATCATTTGTGATAAATCAGGAATAAAAAAAGCTTTACATTGTCATTCAAAAAATTCATGAGTTTCCAATGTTATGAATTATTCCATAATTTATACATATTTCGTTGATATCGACGGCATTGCTGTTTTAGCAACGAGCCATTTTTTCATTCCTTGAATATATACGACTGCAATGTAACAAAATCAAACTGAAGAACTGACGTTGCATATGTAAATTCGGGTTTTTTTGTGGTTTATTACTTCCTGAAGACAGTCACACAGTGATGGTAGTCTTCATTTTATTCTCTATAATTTATATTCACTGAATCAGATTGCTCGGACTGTGTAACTTATTTTATTCGCAGTATTTGTGATTTAGAATAAAAATTACTCTTGCAATTTCTAAGTACGTTAGATCTTTTCGTTGCTTTTCGTTAATAAAATTTGTTATATAATAAACTTCTCACTTAGGGTTATCCAACAACTCCTATAACACTCGGTCCATTTTCTTCACTGAACAACTGGTAACATAATATGATTTGTTAAATTAAAAATATGCTGTAGTAACACGAAAAAGGAGATCGAATAGAATGTTGATAGATGACTGCAATGTTTTCTAAGAGATTGAAATTTCACCCACAAACGTGTTTGCAACATTTCACACAAACATTTGATATTTTAGAATCAGTAATTTCAATTACATTGTCACACGCGAAATAACATCTAGATCCAAAAATTTCAATCGTCAATATTGAGAAAAACTCTGAGCAGATTCAAATGAAATAAACAAAACATTCTGTTCTTTTTTGAACGCTCATGACAAGGATTAATTACGTAAATACAATTATTTAACAGGAAACAGCGATAATCAACACACCTATTTACCTTTTTTCGATTGAATACTGAATTATGCAAGAAGGGACTATTTTAACTAGATACAAATATACAGATAAATATGTACTTATGTTCATGCATGTTTTCTTTTCATTATGTCCCATGTATCAGCGGTTCTCAATTCTTCCTATATTTAACCTTTAACGAATCAATCGTAGGATATGTAGGGACCATAATTATTAATTACAGATGGGAGCGGAGATACAACACCAGTGGATGAACACAAAATTTTGGTTTTTAATACTTTGGCTCCGATATTTTCTGCCTTCAAGTTGAGAGCAGATAAAATAGGTTTACAGGGAATCTCGTAAAGTTTCATTAAACTAACATTAAAATTTCTTTCAGACAATTGATTCTTGACAAGTGTTCGGCGAAAAATATTCAGGTTTTTGTTCTTTCAAAATGAAGAAACGTAATGCTATTGTAACACGGAGCGATGTTCTCTGATTTTTGTTTCAATTATTTATGATCAATCTTGTTTGGAACACTTTGTCTCCATTATTTTACTTTTCTTTTCTTGTTGCTTTTAGACGTGTATATATGTATGAACAACTCGTTTTTGCTATATTTACGTTGCTATTATTTAACACTCTTAAACACCTCAATGACTTAAGTACAAAATCATAGGGTGTTCATTCACTGGAGATCGTTATCTCATGAGAACCTCAGCAATCGTTTATCACAAAAACTCAACCGATCACGTTAATTCGATCAAATTGTAGTTCATAATTCAGTTGAGAACTGGTAAAATGTGGAAAATCAAATTTAATATTGGTATTAATTCTAAGGTGAAATGATAAGAGAAAGATTAGGTAACTTAATCGTCAGGCCAAGTCTTTGATGAATACCTTGAAATCTAGGGTAAATTGGAAAATTTCCATAAAAATATTTTGTGCAGAACTCATTTTCTTGATATGAAGTAGAATAGTGAAAAAATGGAACCCCGCATATCTCCTTTTATCAGTTCGCTAATAAATTGGTCTTATTTACAGACATGAACGACTTCAAGGGACAAATATTGGATGCTTTTGATTAGGTTATTAAATCTCTGTCAATAGAATTTTGTCACACAAGTGTATAACGTTGAGCTTCTCCACTCGTACACGGAATAGTTTTATTCAGGAATACGAACCTGTAAGTTCATTTGGAAAGTAAGTGAAGTCACGATTTCCCGGATTTTATATGAAATGAAACTTATGTGTATGACTTTGCTTTACGCATTTCATATGCAGTTTGCGCTCGACCGCAGACAGAAATCAAATCAAAGTATATCATTAAATCCGTAAATGAAAATGAAATAAAAAGTCGCTTTCATTACAATGGTCATGAACTGTTATTTTTTTGAAGGAATTAGACATAATCTGGCATAAATGTCATATTTCTATATATAGACAGGTCAACATCTGATCGAATCTCACAGAGTATGACGTAATAGGTCACAGATTGTCGTGATTCCTTAGAATAGCAAAACTTCGGACAGGTCATGTCGTTTTTTGTCATATTTTCGAATGAAATTTCCCATAATTTGTCACTTGTCAGAAACTAAAAATTCTTCCTTTTGTGATGGTATTCAATTTTTCACGGTTTTTCTTTTTGAAATATGTATTCTATTCACGACTTTGGTGGAATCTGTCAATTTCATAATTCGTCGTTATTTGTCACTTTGTGATATGCCGATTTCCACAAAGAAAATGAACTCATGTGACGCTTCGAAACGTTAAACTGACTTGGGAAATGAACTTTCGAGGTAGGTATTCTACAAAAAGGCCTTTTACTTAAAACTTTCTCGATATAAAATTAAAATCACATTCAACCAGAAGTGAAAATTAGATCTTTGGTTTTTCTTCCACTTTATCATTTCACTACTCAATTATTGCCTTTATATGTTCCAGTAATTCAGTTATTTGTAAAATAATCCTTCTTGTTTATTTGAAACATACGGCACGTATGAATTACTACTGAATAACATTTTGTATACGGTCAGAACTCAGACCGCACGTAAAGACTCTTTGTACATGTGTACAAATATATATTTTAATATATTTATCATCTGAATATATATTACTATTTATAGATTTTTTTTCACTTTCTTTGCAATTTAGGCACATTGAACGCACAACAACCGTATAGTTAATACACCTAAATCATCTATTTTCTATTCAAACCAATGCTAAATATGTTTTATCGACAAATATATGGATTTCTTTAAATTTCTCTCACTCAGGGTTGGGTTCAAATTGAAATATACAATTGAAAATTTTTAGTATTTCTTCGTTCCGAAATTTGTAGGGATGTTGAGAATAACAGGACAAACCAAAGTGATGTGATATGGCTTACTAAATGTTCATTGATCAATATTTAACTATTTTCTTTGAACCCTATGTAAAATAGTGGTCAAAGTAGTTTTTGTTTCCGCAAGAAAATATATGTAGTCGTTTAGATGTAACTCTCATCTACTGTTACTCACCACATCGCTACTGAATTACAATTGTTTTCTTTCAAAATGTAAATCGTTGATTAAAATATCTCAATTGGACACTAGCATTTGGCAAAGTGATATCCTTTAAAAATAGGTCAATGTTGAAGTATATAATTTTCCACATTTTCATTATTATGTCAATATAATTGTTCTCTATAAGGTCACATTGGTATACTTTCTTAGATATTGAAGCCATTGAAAAGAGAAATATATCCATTATGAAGCGAACACTTATGCAAAATATTAATTTTCCACGTGATGTATCATCGAATAAAATCAATGTTTCCAGAATAAAAAACAAGCAATTTATTCTAAAAAAAAAAATTGTGGTCAACTTTGTACTCGTTTGTTGCTAGTCTTTATCATCTCCCAATAACTTCATCTCTAGTTAAATCCTCGTTTTCGCGTGGAGATTCACGTTTACAATTTAAAATAGTCTTTTAGCTTTCACAGGAATGCATTTAATGCGTGAAGTCAAAGTTTTAATCGAGTGATTATTCCATTTAAAATAATGTTATAAACACTTCCTGGTTCATGTCTTCAAAATTGTCAATAAAAATACTGTTTCGCATGATTAAGGCACTCGTGCTGTTCAACAACCAAACTAATAATGTGCTGAAAATTTCTTCAAAAAGACTCAATTGTAAAAAAAAATTTCATATCGAATTGATTTTCTACCCTTATCCCCGATAAAAAATGTTGGAAATAGCAATTAATTATTAAAAATGTGTCCTCTCATGACGCACGAAGTCTCCCAGTGATAATTGATTAACTAATAATTAATTATATTTACTCAAAACCACGTGTATAACCCGTGCATACCGGCGTGTATGCATATAATATATTTAGTGAGTCCCGTTGGAGATCACAGTAATAAATATAAATTCTAATATGTATAATACATATATCCATATGTATATCTATCTATATATATGTATATATATATTGTATAATATAATGTGTCTAATAAGACTCCTCGATGGCCGTCCAATAAACGTCCATGTAACATTTCATTTGTACAATCAATATATATTCTTTTTTTTTTTCATTTTCCGTTTTCTCTCGGTCTTTGTAGTTCTCTTAGATTTGAAAAAAACCTGCATTGCCATTTCAAATTGGTTTTTCCTCCTAATATCTTTGGCTAGTCAACTCGAATCACCCGTTTCAGTTTATCATTCTCTACTCACGTTTAGTCATTTACCGTCTTCGTTCAGCTTTTTCGCCTTGTCCATAGCGCCTTTTTCCAGACTTATCGCTACATCCTGGTAGAAGAAACAATTGGTGTAGTTAATCAAGCTTTTTATTTTTGGTCTTTTTCCACTTTGTTAATTGAGATACGCTTTTTCGAGAAACCCATTTCTTCCTCCATTTTTTCATCAAACAAAAAAATTTTATCTACACTGTATTTATATGGCACCAAAAAATGAACATTCACCATTTTTAATGATTTTCATGACAACATAAGACGTCTTTCGACAATAGCCCCATTTAACTATGAAGTGAAAATTGCAATCGGAAGATTTCATGTAAGACCGTTGCAATTCAGTTAACATTTTTGCTGCATAATTAATTTTTTGTTGAATATTTGCGTATTAAGTGGTGTTACCCTTTATTGGTACTGATTGTTTAATTTCATTATTCCATTAATTCAAAGCCGAAGCTGATGCGAAAAAATGTTACCTGTACTGCTATTTGAAGTGGTGTTGGTTCTCCAGGTGCACAGTCAGTTCTAACGATACTGGAGGGTAGTAATCTCGGGCATGGCTTGCCAGTAAACAGCATAAATAATGCATGGACGGTTCTGCGTTGAGTGAGCTCTGTATGACGATGCTGATATCCACTCAAGTGCCTACGGTGTCTTGCCGTTGTTGGAAACCATCTTTCGCAGAGGATGCAATATCTCTTGTGTTTTATTGTTGCCTAGAAGCGTTTGAAACATAAGTCAGAGAAAAGATCAATAGCCCGAGAAGTGTAAAACCAAAATCCAGCAACAGTCCTCATATTAAGTATATTCTTTTTAGATAGCAAGTAAGCTGTTCACCTTTACCGTAATATTAAAAGACGCTCTCAACCTCCCAAATGTTGTGCTTACAAAAATGAAAAACTCATAAAAAAAATCCTCTTAGAATTTTTTTTCTAAATTATTGGATTGACGAAACGAGTAAAATGCTTCAATGGAGATGGTGAACATCTCGACTTAATTATTAACGTTATGACAACTGAATAAATAAATGATCCAAGCCAATAAACAGATTGAGTATTTTTCCCACTCTAACTGACCTTTTCATGATAAGCCATTTTGGTAACAATGTCAGCGAACGTCATCCCTTCACTTTCTTGCTCGATAATTTCCCGAATCTTCTCACTTGCCTCCTCCTCTACTTTTTTAGGGCTTTCCGGGTTAAGTTCACTACTTTCCTGTTTCGTGATGACTGGCGGTGACCTTGAAGTCTCCCTAAGGCTCGGTTCAAAAGCAATTCCTCCTTCAGGCACCAGCACCGGCATCGCTTCACTTTTTTTCTTCTCCTCAGTCCCCTCTCTCCTGCTCTTGCCATGAGATCTCGAAGAGTTGGAACTTTTATGACTTCTGCTTCCCCCGTCACTCTTTGAACTAGTCTCAGATTTACTAGTGGACCCTTTCCTCGACGATTCCGAAGTAGAAGGTGGCCGCATTTTCTTGGAGCTAATCTCAGTGGACTCACTCCGTCTCCTCTCCCTTTTGAGGCCCTTTGTAGAATTAGAACTCGACTTATGTCCCAATCCTTTATCAGCAGTCACTGAATCCTCCTTTACTTTCACTTTGTCCCTCTTCTCGGAAGATGAAGAACTATGTCGTTTCGATCTATCCTCTCTATGCCGCGACTCCTTCGATATCTCCTTCTGGAAGACACTGCTCTGTTTACTACTACTCTTAACACGCTCCTGAGAGCTCAAAATTGCTGAACACTCAGCAGAAAACTGCTTCTTCTCAGCAGCAGTCTTCATCCTGGGAGCTGGGGTGGCTGGGGTTACGTTTTTAGAGGATGCTAAGTACCTCTTCAAAGTCTCCTTAGCGGCCAGAACATCCTTTACAAGCGAATCAGAAGAGCACATACTTTTAGCTTCACTATTGACATCGTCCAATTCGTTCTCATGAGTTCTATGGATCAAACTCGGCCCAGGTGCATGAGGCAAATACTCATTCTGATGTTTCCAGTAATCTTCATGCGCTGTGGATGGTGATGACTGAACTCCAGGCACAGGCACATCCATGGATTCTGACGAGTTATCCACAATTTCAAGTTCAAGTTCAAATTGCGTGGGAATTGCCTCGGATGTGTACAATCTCGCCATAGAACCATTTGCTATTCTACGCTCACCTTCAAGGGGCATTGGAATTTCGGGCTCTGGTTGAGAAATATCTGAGGACGCAGGTAGCATTTCAATTGTCGTCTGACTCTCGTCGGACGACTCGAGCTTGATCACAGATTGGTCTTCCGAGCTCTTGGTGTCTCCAGTAGCATCAACGATACTCTCTGTTGATACTAATGGTTCTTGCGGGCATAGCATCAAAGGTTTGTGACTAGAAATGCCCGGATACTGGCACTCACTTCTTGAGCTTTCTACAGACTCCGCAATTAGTACTGAAGAATCTTCTTTATGAGGTAAATCATTCGTTTTTGGAATTGCAGATGAAAGGTCTGATCTGGTGTCTAGGCTCTCCTCATGACTAGAAAAGTCTGGGAGAGGCCGCGTGAAGCGCCTCCTGCCTGTCCTTGGGAGATCATCGCTGTCGGAGTCATCGATACGACACTGCTGCTGCTCTGGGTCAGAGTAACGTCTTCTGCCTCTACTGGAAGACCTGTCAGACTCGTCACCCCTTCTAGAGGGGACAGATGACGTTCTCTTGAGTTTTCTCAAACTCATAGTGCGCTCATCGACCTCCAAAGATCTGGTAACTTCCTCCAATATGTGTACAGGCAAGTGAACCCTATTCTGCTCTTTTGCTAATGAATCTAGAACTTTGAAACGCTCCAGTTTCACCTCCGGCTGCCATCTGGAGTTCTTGATTATAGCCTCAGCTCCATCTTTACTCAATTCACACTTGAATTCTGACGTTGATGATGTTCTTTTGATTATCACCTTCGGAATTTTTTCAGATAAACCAGTCGTAGAATTTGTCGTTTCAGAATCGATCAGAGAGGGTCTCAAATCGTGAGCTTCTGCAGATCGATGGCGACTAGAGGATTTTTTTAACCGTTTTCCAGAAGAATCCAGGGGACTTCGTGGACGTTTTTTCTTCAAAGGGTCTGGAGATGGGGAGGATTTCCGTGAGTCTTGTTTCTTTATTTTCATTTTTGGAATTCTATCGATTTTTTCATCAACGTCGGAAAGATGCAACGATGATTCAATTGATAAACTCGATTCTGTAAATATCGTAGGCTTGATTGAACGAACGTCGACATTATTATGTAATGATTCAGTGATTTTCCTATCTTGTGGCGGGCTCGACTTTCTTATCTTCCTAATTTTCAGTTTTGGAACGTTATTAAACGTTTCAGAATCATTCATTGACAGTTCCATCGAAGCATTCTCAAATGTCATTTTAGAGTGTTTGTCTTCAAGTTTAATCTTCATTTTTGGAACTTTGTTACATTCGATTATTCCCAAAGATTTGCGGATGGGAGTACATGAATCTGCCCTGGAGGATTTATCGTCGAGTTTTATTTTCACCTCGAAGACTTTTTCGTTTTCAGGATCATTTGTCTTTGGAAATGATAGCTCTACCGCGTTCTCTTCAATCGTTGGAGTTCCAGGACGTGATCTAACATTTCTTATTATCATTTTTGGTATTTTAGGGTGTAATGATAATCTGTGAGATGATGATGCATGACTATCAAGGCTTCTCTGAGCAGAAATATCAGAGGGGAATATCTGAGAGATCGAAGAGGATCTCGACGAACAATCAGTCTTTTTTATTATAAACTTTGGGATCTTGTCAAAGGTCGTAGGACTCTTTGGAGGGCTCTCACTCTGAATTCTTCCGGTGAATGTTAAATGTTTTGCTTCATCATTTTTCCGAGAACTTAACTCTATTAAGTTATTATCATACTTTGGGGAGAAATCCTCCGAATTCTTTGGGCTTGGAATTTTTCCAGAGAAGCTTAACATTGGAATTCGTTCTTCTGATTCTTCTGGTGGATCAACTGGGAGGGAAGATGAAATGTGCGCATCTGGAGGTGCCTCTGGGCTCTGAATTTTTCCGGAGAAATTCAGTACATTATCCTCATTCTTTTCATGTTTTACCTCCTCTTCTTCGAGTTTCCTCCCAATTGGTGAGCCATCTTGAGCATTGGAATCATCTTCACTTTCCGATGAAATTTTACCAGAGAATGTAAACATTTTTTCACATTCTTCCATCTTATTTTGATGACTAATGATTAAGGTATTATCTACAGACTCAGATTTGTCTTCCAAGGCACATAAGGCGAGATTTTTTCGGATTTCTTTCACATCGGTTGCGTCAATTGCCTCTTGACTGGATGTCGATAAAAAATTTACCCCAATACTAGTAGAATCTTGTTTGGATGCTGCGTACTCGCTACCAAATTGGGTTGAACTTAGAGTTTCTTCAAAAGTGGAGACTTCAGACTCGGTGGATACTTCCGGAGTTTCCGTCTGTCTTAATTTACGTGCCTTAGATACGAGTAATTTGGCCAAGTTTAATGAAGGCACTTCCGGTTTCTCAAATCGATGCCCTGTCACCGGAGAATTTTCAAGTATTCTCGTCAATAATCTCTCGTCTTGATTTCCTCTCATTTCTACATTCTCTGCCTCCTGTGGGGTCTTATCATTATTTTGAACATTCTTGAAGTTGGGAACTGATTTAATCAACTGCATAGTCACGAATTTCGGCTCGAATGAAGGGAATTTTTCCCTAGAATTATGTATTTCGTCGCTGGAGGCTCTTCGAGATGGAACTTCCGATACTTTAACTGGTGAAAAATTTGATGATTGTTCCCTGCATATGGCAACAGGCTGTAATCCGCTGTCCTCATTAGTTATTGAATCTTCTTTCGTTATTTCAATACGAATTTTCGGTTCCTCGAGCTTCGTAAATCGTCGAATTGGAGAGGCCAAGTCTAATCCTTTGACTAACCTGCTTTGGCAATCATTTTTATGATTTTTGGAAAGGAATATCTTTAGATTTTTCACGCTAGAGATGTTGGGTTCAGCATTATCTTTAGAATTCTCAGGTCCAGGAATATTGTGCTCTGCAATCTCGGCAATTGTTTCAGCCAATTCATTGAACTTCTGAGAATCTTCCTCCCTCCTTTCAGTATTATTAGTTTCATCTGCCTTAGTATTATTGGGCACCACTGGTATTTGTAAAATATCCTCCACTTGGCCCTTATCTCTCTCGTTTTCTCCACCTTTATCGCATTGCACCCTTGAATCTTTCGATTCCGAAACAACTTCCGGAATTTTTTCAAAATTTTTGATAGCGGAAATTCTTTCGGAATTGATGATTATATCCCGTCGCCATATAGAGAGTCGTTTAGGTTCTTTACTTCCCTCTATGTAAGTCGTTGAAGACTCAAGCCCACTGTCGGTTAAAATCGCCTGAGAGTCCTGCTCTATGTCTACACTTAAAGGCGGTTTAATGAACTCCACTACACCCTTAGGATCTTTGCTGTCCTCCTCACTCAATTCAGATGGTTTCAACCCATTTCTTACCTCTGTATCCATCACCATTTCATTCTCCATAATCTCCTCGAAATCTTTCAATGCCGCCAGTTCATCTCCTTGGTTACCATCATAAATTTTCTGAACTGTGTCCATTCCCGAAAACAATTCCAATTCATCACCGTTGAATATTCGAGCATTAACACACGTTGCACTATTCATTATAGGCTCAGTCTTGGAGTCGTGACTTGCCACTGTGAGATTGTTTATCGAGCCGACCATTAGACTATCGATTCCGCGTTCCCCATCCGTGTGACCAGTATTAATCGTTTTTGAAGGTATATTGAAATCCTCCCCAATGTTAAATCCCTCAGATTTTTTTTCCGGCCGCCATTTATTAACCTCCGACATACTGGAACCAATTGAAATGTTATCACTTTCCAGTTCAGGGGGTCTTTCTCTCCACCGATCGTATTTATTCGATCTATTGCTTCTCCAGGAAGAATCCTCCGATCTCTTCCTCGAGGATGACTGTTTGAATCTAGTTGTGTGATATTCACTCCAATGTTTTCGCCGGTCTTCTTTACTCGGGGAGTTGTGTCTTCTTTGTTGTAACAGTTTCGGTTGATTATCCTTCCCTCTGTCAAGGGAAGGATTTTCCCGTAAAAAATCACAAGGATATCCCTCTCGTTGTCTCGCCTCCATTATGAGCATCCTGTACGTATACCTCGGATTAGGACTGTACTTTATTTTACCATCTCTTGTCGTGTAAACAGGAACTGTATTGAGATTAAGGTCTATGGCCTCGTGACCCGGCGTTCTTGAGTAAGGATTTCTATATTTTTCGCATTCTTCGAGTCTTCGACTCAATGCACGATCCTCGGTCATAGTTGAAGAAGTTTGATCGTCCATGGGCATCTGGACGTCACCTTCATTCGGCGCCATATCAAAATTATCAAAGTCGATCGTTGATGTGTCGACAGAAAAATTAATCTTTGACCACAGGTCGTTAGTTTGGGACGCATTTGACGGTCCAGGAGTTATCAAAGATAGTGAGGTGCCAGGTAGTTTCGCCTGAGATGACCTTGATGCCATATTCTCGAGTTCGTCAAAATCCGGGGCGAAATTGTCATAGTCCAATGAGGCTTTCCGACTTGGATTTCTTGACTTTGAAAGTTCCACTTCTTCAAATACACTTTCCTCTTCCGTATACTGGCTGTCACATGTGTTTTGGGTCTCTGTTGGCATTGAAGGGCCTGTAGAGATTTGAGAGTCATCGTGAGAAGAAAGTGGACCATCCGAGAAACTCACCTCACTCGTTTCTGATTTGTTGATTGATTTTGGGAGTGGCAGAAGCTTTGGAAGAGGCTCAAAATGACTTCTCTCCATTTTTTTCCGTCCCTCTGTTGATTTTCGATGTGATCGATAGTTATGGCCACCACTGTGCCTCCTCCGAATATGTTTATTTTTTCTGGGTTCAGATTCTTCAGGATTTGATATTCTCCTTCGAGGGAAAATCTTCTGCGGTCGATAATTTCCATTTTCAAATTTTGCAAAATAAGTCTTTTTCGCTTCCTTTTGCCTATCGTCCGATTTCTCAAGACTTTTCAATCGACGCTTTTTGTCATGCCTTGATACATTTATCTTTATTTCAATGGCATCGACCTGCTCATTCGTGGAATTGCAGAGTTTTTCGACATTAATATTCGCTACGTGGATCTCAACATCTGTATCTTTATGGGTTCTTCGAAAACTTTGGGTAATTTTGCATGACTCGGTCTTCAGAGATTCGTTTTTACGGCCACCTTGATCTTTCTCATATGTCGAATCGTTCGGGATCTCTCCAGATATTTGTTCCATGGATCTACGCCTGCCAATCAATGAGTCAATATGAGAATTATCAGCTTGGGGCTGCGATGGTGTGATTTCACTCTCATTTTGAGTTTTCGTAATATTTACATTCTCTAATGTATTGATTTTGTCCCGTCTGTATTCACTTATGATGTTCAAACGATCTTTCGTTTTTCTCTCCGCTCGTTTCTTCATGACTTCATCAAAGCCAGTAGTCTGCGAATCCTCAGAGGTGTCAAAAATCGACCGAATGTATTTAACCTTGTCCCGTATACTTCCTTCTCGTTTGTCCGCACTTTTATGCTCGTTTTCTCGCAGGGTAGCTTCAATACTTGGATTTTCATTTGACGTGATTATCATCTCATTAGCACTTTTAGGCTCCACACATTCGTCCATTGACCCCACTTCAACCCAGTCATTATGGTCTTTATCCTCGTCGGACGAATCAAGTTCATCCAAATTGGTAATTGGTAAAACAGTTTTGAAACAATCGATCGCAACAGCTGAGAGCCGCGGCCCCTGGGAATCCTCGGGTAATAGTGGTAACATGCAGGAACTGTCCAGTGAAATATTGCACAGCTTATCGAGGTCATCCGTTGGCTGGAAGTCCTCGGTATCAATAATTGATGGACATTTGCCAGTGTCGATCTCGTCAGTTGATAAAATACGACTGACGGGAGTGCCTGGTACTGAATTACCATTTAATGAACCCACTGAACACTCACCAACTTGTGTTATATCATTAGATGAGTCGATTATTGCTGTTGAATTTTTCTTTGTTTTATTCATACCCATTAACGGATCAGAAGATGGATAAAATTCCTGATCTTTATCAGATTTATCAGTTATCAAAGGCACTTTGAGCTGTTCGTCACTCTTCTCTAAACTGTTAGATGATGAATGAGACTTTGGTGATGTTCTCTTAGCAATCTCAAAATTTTCAATCGGTGATTTCCTAGAAGAACTACTACTGAAATCAAAGTCCAATGTATCGTGGCGAGGTTTTTCTGACAACCCATCGGTTTCAAGAGTACTGTAGGGATCGGTTTTCAGTGGTGAATGTGTGAAACTTATTATTGGAGAATTTTGTATTATTTCAATGGGGTTCGTCGATATCGAGAGATTCTCAACGGGGCCAGTTGATTCTTCACTCTCGGAATGTATCGGAGTGTTCAATGTTGTTGATATCGGAGTACACTCTGACATCGGAAGATCTGGCAGGCTAATGTCGTCCGGGTTGTGAGATTCTTCACTCGCAAAACTGTGTTGCTTTCTCAGAGAAGATGTCATAGACGTTGTTAAAGGAGTTGAATCACTAGTTTGATTCATTTGGTGAACTTCAGGCTGTGAAATAGGTGCAGTTACTTCAGGAATCTCCACAGCGGTGCTCTGGTCGTTACTATTGTTCGATTCACTACCAGGACTTTTTGAAGGTGGCGAGGTCTTCATTGCCGCCACTTCCTTAATGACAGCAGCAACTTCCTCAGGCCCTTCGTTGGAACACTCTGTCTCTTTTGAGCACACTCCAGTGTCTTGCCCGAAGAGGGTGATTGTTTCCCCGCCTTCTGGATTGTCGTTGAGGATCTCTATCGGTGCGGCTGCTATGTGCTCGATGCTCAAAGACGTCATGTCACCGTAAACTGTTCGAATAGTAGCCAATTCCGATTCTTGAGGCAAATGATCAACAATATGAATAGTGGGGATATCACTGCTGTCTGTTTGAATGCACTGAACTATTGCCCCAGAGTTGGTGAATTCTTCGATAGTCTTCAGTGCACTCGCGGAGTCCATGTCCTCGACTTCCGTCGTTCCAATTACGTTTGTCTCGATATTCAGGCTGGCGGTTGCCGATACTGGAGATGTTTCCAAGATCTTCGGCTGTTCGGTGTGATTCTGATTGTAATGCTGATTAGCGTTTTGGGTTCCATGCTGACTTTGATTCTGGTTCAGGTTCAGATTATGAGTTTGATCCTGCTTTTGATTCGAATTTTCTAGATCGTTGCACACCTTATTATTATGACTCTCTCCATCAACTGCGGTCACATTCCCCACAATAACTGACGTTGTGTTACTTAATACTTCCTGTGTGTTAGCATTCCCCTCCTCTTCCTCTGTTTCGTCCCAATTTGCGAGGAACTGCCGTACATCCAATTGTGGTTTATCATTAAATTCTTTGGAGTTTGCAAGGTCAGTTGTTGGCGCTGTTGTCGTTGACATTGTCGCTGTGGCTGACGTGATTGTTCTCGTGGGATCGATACGGTCCACATCGACAATCATATTGTCGAAATTAGCAGGTCGTTCGGGCATTGGATATGGTGGGTGGCATTTTAGATGATGAACAGCGTCGTCGCGACACATGCTCATGGACTGCTCTTGATGTTTGTAAGGATTCTGCTCTAATGGATTTAGTACGTTTGTTGAAGTCTGGGGCGATGCTTCAGAAGATTCCGCAGTTGGGGGAGGATTTACTGGATTATGTACACCTGGATAGTGAGGGTGGGGAAAAGATGAGTTGATGAGACAGCCATTTTGGTCGAATTGGAGATTAATTGGTGGGACTGGAGGGTTGGGACTCGTGGGTGTAACTTTTGGGTCTGGTAGAAATGTCTGACAATCGACATTCTGCTGAAGTCTTAGAAGCTCTCGATATCTCATTGCGTATTCTTGGTATTTCGGATGGGACTGATACCCTGGCAATCTCGCCATTCCCCTCAAATGATTCTCCAGAGTAAACCTCTGCATCGCAATTTTCTGTTGATAAACGTGATACTTTTGATAACTTCCATGGATTATCGGAGGATTCGCTGGTGGTGGTATCCTATTTGCTGCGTTGGCCTCTTGATATTCCCGATTAAAGTCTCGCGGTACGTCTCTCGATATCGATGAGTTGAAGTAAGAGTTCTGGAGAGGCGATGGAAGATTTCCTGAATTGGTTGTTGGCATTGTTGCCTGATGATTTCCATTCTGATAAGGCAATTTAGGACTGTATTTTTGGGGTATCTGCTGCTCTGGATATTTCATCATCTGCTGGTTCGGTTGGTTCATCGATGAGGATGTTCCACCTCGTCTCATATAATCTTTAGCTGAATGCGGACATTTTTGACAGTCGGCCGGGAAGTTATAGTTCGGTATTGGGTAGTTTGGATGAATCCCAGAGGAGGGATAATTTCTTGACATTTCCTTCCGATATTTGTAGTCGTATGAACGACGATGATCTACAGAACTTCCTGGAAAACTACCAGGATGTTCTTTGTTTTCCCCACAATCTTTTCGAAGATTCATCTCGGCAACGTAACGTCGGTTCTCCATAGAGTAGCCGGGTCTTTGGTGATTTTCCCGATACGTCGAATTTGTCTGATAGGAGTTGTATTTTTCCCAGTGTTGATAGGCCATCTGTGTGTCAGGATTGCAACAGGGAAGCTTGCAGGGATAAGGTTGCCTTCCGGGACTGAGGGGAGCCACTGGAGAGCTCTGGGAGGTAAGACCTCCTGTGTGGAGATTTGGATTTACTGTTAGAGTTGGATTTGGGTGATTGGAGGGGGTAGGAAAAGTCATTTGTGGTGTTCTGTGTGGGAGCTCCGAGTCGGTAAGGTTGAGAGGAGGGTGAAGGGAGGGAGGATCCAATATAGGAGGTCGGGAGGGCGGCCCATAGTGTCCCGGGCAATTCGCTAGAGATGCCATGTGACCCCCTGGAGTAGTTAAGGCGGTACTTGTGGAGCAAGTCCCGGGAATATTGGAGGTGGGGTAGTTACGGGGGTAGTTAACCTCATTCCGCTGGTGTTTCAGAGCTGATGATTGAGACGTTGAAAGGTTTATATTGTCCAACGCTGGGGGGGTAATGTTGCCCATAAAGTGGTGTGAAGTGGTGGCATTCTGAGGGTGGGACGTAGTCGTCGAGCGTCCCGACTGAGGGGGGTTATACTGATGCCAGTCTGGCATATTCCCGCTGTAGTTCATTGTGCATTGTCTTTAGAATTTTTTCGGGTGATTGACGTACTTTGGTTGTTTTGGCGATTGTAGGCGATTTACGAAAACAGTTAGACTCGTGGCGTTGTTCGCCTGGCAGGACACTCCATGGCCTGTACAGAAATTTCAGGTTTTTAGGTAAGTTTTCAAATTATCAGTCATGTGATCGCAATGGTTCGGTCTTAAATATTGGCATAATTGTTCTACTTTGATCTTTATATCTACCATCTGTTAGTTGATGTTGATATGATTGTAATTTTTTTCGTTTGTATTGATGCCTTTGTAACAATCTGACCTCATAATTGGCCTTGACGGCTCAGTATATATATATACGGAAATAAAATGAAGAAGAGTTGAATTTATGGAGATTAATATAGAGATAGAATTATATTTTCATTTCAAAGTTAATAAATATCGTTCCATCAGAAAGAGAGAGTTCAGTTTCCGTTTATTAACTTGCCGATAGGATAAATTATTCTAATGATCGAAAAAATTTGCATTTTAGAAGCTTAAATTGCAGAATCGACCCATCAGATTAGTCGCGTCGAAAATGGAATTCTGTACTACGTGTTAAGGTTATTGTCGCGCCATTGACAGTTTTGCACGAGCTGCATTACCGGTTCAGAGATATGCAATCATTAATATAAACAATTGAATTACTTATGGTTATGAAAAAGCCATTCTCAATCATCCAAAGTCCATTTTACAATATATGTAAATTTGGCATAATGCTCAATGGGCAGTATATTCTTTGGTTTATCCAGTAATTAAAGGGAAACCACAAAAAACCGCAATTTGTACAGCAGTTTCCTCTATGAAACTCGGGTTCAACGATGAATATGTATGAATTAGAATCCAGTCGACCCCAGTTCTACACTACTATACCGAAAGGAGACTCCCCATATGGGATTCGATGCTTGGACCTCGAGGTCCAATGAACCGCCCACTAAGCACATGACTGTTGCAGTCGGTACCTATTGTTGTTCGTATCTCAAAATATTTTCAATAAATGTTGTATGTTAATTTATGAAGAGTTGTATTCTTTTATAGATCATTTTATGATGGTTTCTTTGATTATCAGGAGAGGAGAAGGTGAGAAATTGATCATTTATTGATTAGGTAATATTATTTCCAAAATGAAATAAACTATTTCAATATCCTAGATGTATCAGCGGCAAATGCAATTGATTTATGTTCTCCGCCACATCGTCCCCGTAACATTTCACACTTAAAAAATGAGCCCTCCGCGGGCCAAAATTACAACTTCTCAAAGTCTGCATGTGTGTGTGTACTCTCTTTCCAATCTCTCATTTGTATCACCACACAGCTCTCTGAATTATTGCAATTGTTATAACGCTCGAACGTCGAAACGGTTAAAGATACGAAATAAAACTGATTAACAACAATAGACAAAATCCTTATTTCGTTTGCATTCTCCTTCCAGATCGAAGTTAGAGACAGGCGATACTAAGAACGTGAACATATCCAGAAAATATCACATGCTCATTTCTCTGTAAGATAATTAATTAATTAATTAATTATGCGTGTTAAGAAAAAGTCATAAAATATGAAATATGTATTTTTTGCGAGGAACAACTTTCATTCAACACTTTTTTTCGTATCTCCAACCATTCTTGCGATACAGCGATATAAACAATTGAATTTGTTAATAACAATTGAAAGAAACATTTTTTCGACGAATCGCTCCTTTCGGATCCGGAGCAAGACGCGTCGATCAAAAAAATCTCTCCAGTGGTTTAGCCGGAAACTTTGGATCATTTTTTTCAACAGTCTAATTTGTTCATGAGTTATGAACACTGGAAAAACCCGGATGAGCCGGGTTAAAAAATTAACATATGAACCAACTTTGCAAAATTAAGATAAATTTTTTTAATGCGTAATTTTGTTTCAAGTATCGAATATGTTTGCAATGAAGTTTCAGAGAGACAAAAATGTAAGAAAATACTTCGTATTATCATTCTTAAAGGCTTTATGTGAACAAAAAATGCATTTTCGTGATATTTTGCAAAAAGTCCACCTGAGATAAAAAAAATCCATAAATTGCCGTATCCCACAATACCATTTGGGCAATAAACAAATAATGGTACTCAAATTTTCTTCATGACTCATGCAAGCATTTCAATTCCTATAGCGCGATCAGAGGTTTGATAACGGCTCAGAATTCCGGGTGTTTCTGTGTCAAATCTACCACCTATACAATGTCAGTCGATAAATCAATCACCGAGCCATATCATATTCCCTCAATACTAAAAGTAGATAAAAATCTGCACAAATTGGTAACTTAAAATATATTTTCATTACATTTACATATTTGCCATCGCTATAATCGTAAAGTCCCTCCAATCATTCCAAAAAACTAGTCATACAATCGGAAAGGACACAGAATATGATAATGTAGTCCGAGTGAGATTGCTAATGAAGGTCATACCAATGTAAGTCCCGTGATAATTAACTCAAAACAGATATCATTGAAATTTTTACGATAAAAAGAAAATTATAAGTCGATTCAATTCCAATGAAATGACCGCAATGCAAGTTCCCGCGGGCTGACAAAAAAAGGATTGGACTTCCTCTAAGAGGAATTATCAAATGATTTGTGGAGTCTAACTCGTGTAATCTGGTAGTAAGGTGGCTTAATAATCGCCAATAAATATGTGTATAAATATGGTGAGTTTATCGCTCTGATAAGGGAGCTAGGGTGCATAGGAAAGCGTCAAGATAAGTGAAATTTGTGGGCGGCGAACGGGGGGAGGGGGGGAACGACAATTTCAATCAGATTGGAGGATAGGCACCAAAAATCGTTTAAAACTACATTAGCTACCCGAAGGAGAAGTACTAAATAACTCATACTTAATAGTTAATTTCCCATTAGCTCAAGCGCTTAAGCCGTCAAAAAAAATTTCGACCTTTTTAAAATAAAATAAGTTAGCCTTATCCAAAAAATTGTCAGTTCGCTTCGATCACTTCAAATTCCTGAACAAACGACCCTATAAAACCAATTCGCTAACATAAACACTGTGTTTCGTGTACCATATTCTAAAATTTGTTGCCACCAATACGACTGCAACAACTTGCACGCCTCAAAAGGAAAAAATAATAAAAAAAAAACCTAACCGCGAATGCACATAAACTGCCCAGCGATAATCCCCTAGATTAATTTAATGTACGAAGTGACACGTACCTCCGTGAAAGACAATCAAATTCCCCCCGCAAAAACATATATAAAATCATCAGACAAATCTGGTGCGTTCGACAAGTGCTATAATCAGTGACTATGACAAAAATTAAACAAACATTAAGAAAAAAAATGTGAAAAAACCCGTCAGCCAACTTTGATGAGAAAAAAACGAAAATATAATAAACGACAGAGTGATTGTAATTGACCCAGCATAACATCTTTCCCGGTTAGCTACGTGGTATCACGGCTGACACGACTTGAATAATACTCTTGGTAACCATGTACAAATTTTTCTTGCCATCATTATTTGCTCGGGTGCCGTTTCTCATTGCCCTCAAGCCAACGTTACAGTCGAGTAATGCCGTTAAACCACTGTCTGTGTTACTCCACCATCACTAAATACCACAACGACAATGACCACAATAATATCATCAACGCAGTTAACAATTTTTATGCGTTAAACAATTTGTTATTCTCACCTGCACGACGTTACAACTTCACAACATGCACGCCATTTTGGTCATACTGTAGTACCTATATATAATTAACCTAATCAAGCGCCCCTGGTGGTCGACACATGCACATGTATTATCAACAATGAAATATTATCTGGGGGGGCTCAGGTGTTACGGAAGTGGTAGTGAATTTGTAGAAGAGTTGGAAAACTTGTGGATGTACTGGCAGGCGTTCTCAACACGACTGTCGTGGCATTGGTTCGTTCAGTCGAGTTTTCAAGGCGAATAGTACATCGTGAGGTGGGACGCATGCGTAGCTGTTCACTTTGGGCCATTTAAAAATGGCATGTTGTGTTTACTTTTGGTTTGGTTATGCGAGGCGTAACGGTCCTACAAAAATTCAGCATTACTCATTATGAAGTCTCAGAATTCTTAGAAAGAATTCCATTTATACAGGTAAAGTACATTTTATGTCGATTGTATTTTTTGCTTAGGCACAGTTTTTAATGCACTTCCTGCATTTCATTGAAAGAGTTAAAGATTTTGCTCCACGTTGGGTCAGGAGAGAAAATTACATATGTGTTAAGCAACGTTAAAAGTGTCAAAAAATTAATGGAAAAACAGCAAGTGTTGACAATTGTTTATTTCCATTTCAAAGACAACTTATTGTCTTATTGTCACACTTACGTATTCAAATAGATATATCTTTCTAGTCTTTAAAATATTTCTAGAGATAGGAGCGCTTTCTACTGAAATTTATAGACAAGAGTCAGGTGAAATAGACTTTTTAAATGAAGTTCCAAACTGAAAAGAGGCCTTATCAGAATATAGTTTTGAAGGTTATGAAAGGCAAAATCCGGTAGAAGGGAAACCCCGATTTTAGAGCGAACTTTTGTGTGTCATGAAAACATTCTTACGTGGGTTTCCTCTTCAGATCTCAAGGAATATTTCAAGAATTTTCAATCTCAGGAAATTTGTAATATGTAAAATGTAAATATACAGAAATATGTAAAACTTTTGGTTGCATCGAACATCAGATCTGTCCTTTATTATGAAGGCATGCGAAATGCAAATGATTCTGTAGCGCATTGGCAAAGGACATAAGTGACTTTGAGATTGCAGTCAGTTTCCAATGAAAATCTCGGAATCTAAAATAGTTGGTACAATTTTCATGGAGACCTGTTTTGATTATCTCATTCTCGTCTTCAAAGAAATTTTTACATAAATTCTGCTATCTCCGATAATACTGACTGCAAGGAGAAAGTCACGCATCCCCTTTACCATTTCGCTACTGAGTTTTTTATACACAATTGTCCAGGTTCCAATTTATCAATATAATCTGCTTTAGGTGAAAATCATTTTTCTAAATAATTGGAGACTCAATCGAAGATTATTTTTAAAAATGCTACTTATATGTATGAAATATCCCCATATATGACCTTCGACATGAAATGTTCCACTTTGGGGAATATGGAGTTGTGTTAACTCAGAAAATATGCGTAACATTCTGTACATTTTGAGCACCGAGTTACTTTGACAGCATGAAGAATGACTTGGAAATGCGGTCGCATTGGGCCTCTATGAGACGCATAACAGAAACTTGGATAAAAACAAGAATGAATATTGCTTATTTGTGTATTCCTTGCTTGAACTTTGGCCAGTGGATTGGCTTCGCAACCATGGGGTTCTTTAAAAGAGAGTACTAGTTATTTTCGTTTTTGATATGTATTCATCATATTTTCATCAATCTTTTGTTGTAGTAAAACACCAGCAGAACAATTACTTCCGTATTTGTATTGATGTGGGATAGAAAGCATATGAACACTAAAAACTGAAACTCTACCCTCCCTCGAAACCTGAATTCATTCTAGGGAATTTCGAAGAAGCATTTTACAATTACTAGAACTGTTTCTTGAATCATGTTAACAATTGAAAAGCATACGAAAATTTATTTCAAACATTGTATAATGATTTAATGTTATATAGGTATCTACGACTATAGGAAAAAACTCATGGAGGCTCAAGAAGTGTATAACGTGCCAGTTTCCGAACTAGCCACTGGTCTCTTCAGCATTGAATGGTCAGAGGACAATCAAATCTCTCTAGTGACGGAAAGAGGAGTTCACATATTTGTAAGTACATGTGTATCTTAGGGGAATTATAAATCCAATATAGTAGTTCTTGAAGGGAATTTTAAGTTAAAAAATACCTTCCTTCTTCCGATCATCGAGTAGACGATAAAATCTCAATTGAGATTTTGCGAATCTCGACAAGTTTATTTTTACAAATTCTTCATTCCCAATTTTCAGGAACTGCAACCAAATCCATTATGCCCTACGCCCACTCCGAAATTTCGAAGATCTTTTATTTGGGCCACAGACTACCTTCCAACAGCGGTCTTCTCACCTATAGTGGAGACCATTCTCAACAATTGTGAGAGGGAGGACATGTACGCATTGCTATATGAGGAAGCCCTGACTCCCAAGTTGCCTGACAAGTCTGACCTCGTCCCACGAATAATTCAGGTTGCTTGGTCCCCAGTAAAACTTGCGGATCCCTCCAAATGTCTTCTCGCAACAGTCACCTCAGCCGGTGCCATTGACCTAATTTTCAAAGTGGGCATGGCCTGGTACACCATTTTTAGTCTCTCTGAAATTTGGTGGAATACAATCAAAGATGAAATGGACTTCAACATAGAGAACACTGATGTCGAAGATATCAAATGTGACACCTTCAAGTCTAATCTGAGACGTCTTCAGGGTACCTCAGTCACCTGGAGTAATCTTTTGACTGACTCTAACGGTTCCTTCGCTTACCTAGCAACCGCATACCGTAGCTCTGAACTGGTGGTATGGAGAATCAATAAAATTAGCGAATTCTCAATGGGGCCTAGTCCGTCAATAATCTACAGAAACAAATTCGAGAACTGTGGGAGAATATCAAAACTTACGTGGACTCAGTTAAGTTCAAGAAAACATTTAATTATTATAGGATTCTTCGACGGACGAATTTACGGTGTCCAATTATCTGAAAACGACGGCCAATTGATTAACAATGAAAAAAGTGTGAAAAAATATGAAGAATATTCTGACAAAATCACAGTTAGCTCAATCACTGTAAGATCACAAACAAAGGGAGGAATACTAACCGCCGTAGCTAAGAACATTCACTTCGTTCTGCTTAATATTAACCGCGTGGGAAATCTGATTGACAAAAAATATCTCCAGTTACCAGGATTCTCTATCTCCGGTATTTTATTTTTAAACGACTTAGAAGTGATGGTATCAACCCAGAACAGTAATCTCCACCTCATAAAACTGGATTGTAATCCGTTAAAACACTGTCAAATATATAATGACATGAAAGCTTTCAGAACGCAGTATCTTGGCTTGGCCAAAGCCCCCCATGGTACAACCTTCGTTAATGTTACCAGTCCCAATACAATGTATGACCATCTGATCAATCGTGATCCCAGCAACCTCCAGTTTTTCTTCCTAAAATCTCCAGACTGGGATCCCTGGTGTACCCTTGAAAAGAGTCAATCCAATCTTTACGCGTACTGGGACTGCCTCGAACTCATAAGGATAAGAGCAGCCAGAGCAACAGATGGAGAACATCTTTTTCCCAAAATCCCAGACGTGCTCGATCAATCCGTAACGACTCACCATCTGCGTGTGATGATGTGGCTAACGTTGATAACAGAGGTCGTCAAGAAAAAAAAAGTACTGAAAAAAATAGATAATATCGTTGGAGAGATTTCCAAGGCTCAACCGCTGATTTTCATATACACAATTTCGGATCATTTAGTTAAATTAGGAAGAAGAAAGATTCTCAGTGATGATCATCGTTTGAGCATTCATTTTTTGAGACTGTATCTAGAAGTTTTTCTCGCTGGTGAGGAAAATGATAGCAATGGGAGTACTGGAGCTATCAGTCATGCGGAGGAAGCGATGCAGATGACTTCAAATGTGGATTTGATAAAAGTTGAAACATGCAATTTGTGTGGAGAAATTGTTGAGGAACTTCCTTGGAACACGTCGAAGTGTCCCAAGGGCCATCACTTGGCGCGTTGTGCTCTTACATTGTTGCAAATTACTTCATTGAAGTATCGAAGCTGTCCAGTATGTGGAAGGATCTTCCATCCCTCGCTGGATGAAGAGTATGAAGAGATGCGGTGTCTTTACTGCGATGTTCCTGCGGTGTTCGATTCACGAGTAGTTGGAATTTATGATGAAATCGAGAAAGGCAAAAATTTGTCGGTAAAACCCACCTGGGATTATGGGACTTCTAACAGAGGTGAGGGCGATGGCGGGGAGAAAGACGAGAGTAAGGAGAACAAAAACCGAGTAGGTAAGGAGAATCAGGGTAGTGAAGGTGAAGACGTTGAAGAGATTGGGAACAAGTCGAAGAGTACAGAACCTTCAATGCCTATGGGTGTTGCTGAGCAAAATAGTAATTGTTTTACCACACAAGAAATGTAAATATATGAGTAAATCGATTTTGTATTTATTGATAGCTCTGGAGTTTAATCATTTATTAATCCCGTGGATTTTCCTTGTAAAGTTTATGAATGAAATAAAGGGGTCAGGATATTATAGTGCAATTAATTGCATACGATGAAGTATGAAATAAAGTCTTAAAGGGATCGTTCAACATGATAAACACTTGTCATTTGTGGTTCCCTTATACACCCGTAATACTGGAAAATGTGGCAACTTTGCAAGGAGTATGATATAGTACATCAGGATTGAAACAAGTCTACACCCTTAACGGCTCCAATCTCTTTGTCTTGCAACCAGTATCGTGCATTAATAAGGCGTATTCAACGCGCTCCATATCATGGCCAACCTTAAACATTTGAAGTGATATATGTGGTGCTTGAAAAATTTAATTGGAAGGAATTATGTTACCGAAACTGCATTAATTTTCGTATCAGTTATGTCGTTCGTTTCCGATTTTCATTTTTTTCTTTATTAACGGACATGTGCCGGTTTTGCATCAGTTCACACTCCAATTTTTCACGGATCATTTTACCCATTTATTTTGTTATATATTATACTTCCAATCATTTCCCCATATTCATAATTGGAATTGGTTCCTGAATCGATGGTGTAAAGTGGTAAATCGAGGTAAATTAACGTGGCATCAGACCCGTTCCTGATGAATATCTTAAAAGTAAGAGCGGATGGAAAACAATCATGAATTTCTTGGAATTACAGTTTGGTATTGGCAATCGATTTGTACGAAAAATTTTATACTTAAACATTTAGGATATTTATCAAGAACTGAGGATACCGATAAATGTGCTTTAAGAACCTCGTTTTACCACTTGGCCACAGAAATAGATTGGAGCATTCCAAAACCCATACATCTTAAATAACCATATGATGGTATAGGATTTTCAAATTCTAGTGGAATGTCCACTCCAAAAATTGTCCCCATAGGAGAGATTTTCGAAACTTCATAATTATATATAAGCACTTCTCTGGCCTGAATATAGTACCATCCCCTCGGTGATATAGTCAATAGTGCGGTATCTGTATCATACGCATTCAAATGTTCCCGCATTCCTTCCACATTGAAGTGCCCCGCACTCTGAAGGGATTTTCAGAAATCTCTAATGAATACACAGCCTTTAAATTAAAGGCACTTTGAGGTTGGGGTTATTTTATGTTTTTTTTTGTTTTTGGCTGAATAATGTGGATTTAAAAAAATACGAAGATTATAGGAATTCTTGAGAATAAAGTAATTGTATCAAAATAACGATGGGTGAAACTCCGGAGACTCAAGAATGTAAACTGGAGCCCGACAGTGAGCTAC
The DNA here is from genome assembly GCA_026005395.1 of Asobara japonica. Lineage (NCBI taxonomy): Eukaryota > Metazoa > Arthropoda > Insecta > Hymenoptera > Braconidae > Asobara > Asobara japonica. Next base: position 4,436,684 of record BQMI01000577.1, read on the forward strand.
GCTTTGAAGTTGAAAAACGGAGTGATAAAGTGACAGTTGTGGTAAATATACATCAATGAATTATTATTTCCAATACGTCATGCAACAAATTTATCAAGGAATAGATGGGTTTTTTATGTCGATGAACTTATTTAAAAATTATTCACACACTATACTGAATCTAACCAAATAATTGTCTTCGGTTCGAAGCCAAAGTACTCCCTCCACCTTGGCATTCGTATCTTTGAGCATAGGAGGGAAAGTATTCGGGTTCCAACCGAAGAGGATTCTTTGGTACGACTCAATCTACTGTGGCTATATAATAATGTGTTTATATAACTTTTGGGTGATGTTAACGATCGATCGGAGGAATGCCTACAGCGATTTCTCGATTTTGGACTTTTGTGTTAAATTGAGTTTACTCCAAATATAGTTTCCTCCTATCACCTCTAAATGGAATTATTTCCACTGCCCTCTATGCATAAATCAGTCATCTGTCTGATAATCGCGTCAATACGTGATTATTGGTAGAGAGACTGAACGTAATTATTAGCGAGAAGCTTACCATGATTTAAAATTCTATACGGTTGAGAAAAATATTTGACAAGCTGGCCTCTCGATAAATGTTCGATAGTTCAATTTTAGGTTCAACGGTTTTCATTGCGAGAAACGTTCCAAATGGCCAATGTATTATTCGGTATTACCAGTGGGTAATATTAACCGATAAGGACATACTTAAAGACAACTGATACACGGCAAAATAGCAATTGAATACTAATGGTTATGTATTAACAGTCACAATCATTTTGCGAATTTATAACTTATAATAATTGTACTCGTTTTCATATGTAGCATAGGGAAGCCTAGGCGATCCGTGACTTTAAATCCTCTCTACATACAGGAATCTACGGAAAGTTATCGTCACTCCATGTGCAAGTAGCCTCGGTGTATGGAATTAAGACAGTTGTTGTTGAATAAGTAAAACTCATTCTTCATTTTGAATTAGCAGCAAAATAGATAATAGACAATTATCTTTGACATCGATTCTTCGTTTTCAGATAGTGGTAGATGCTTCTTTTTCTACTTGTCCAAATATCAAAATATATGGGATCGAATATTAAAATATTTAGTACCTAGAAAATTGACTCCGTTTATTTGTCTTATCTTAGTCTGACTGCTTAATGCTTCTCCTTGTTGTATCATTCAATTGCCATCCAGCCGTCGTTACGGATTATTTAATCAATCAATTCAGCATATAGCTACGTCTGCTTTAGTTTTATGGGTGAAAATGGTCTCAAAAAAGGGATAATTTACAGCAAACTTCTATAGGGAAGGATCACCACCTTTTAGATGAATATCAGTACTTATCCATGAAAAGGATGTTTCAAAAGAGAACATATTATTATGCATGAGTAGTTTAAACACTTTTTTTATGTAGTCAACTTTCAAAAATGAATCTCAAATTCCGCAAGCTATAATGAGGACTGTACCGAACTACTGAAAATTGCAATGGGGTTACTTGGACTTCAATTTTCCAAGAAATTATAAAGCAACACCTCGAAAAACATATAGCTGCTTGTTATGAGAAACTAGTTGCAGTCCGATCGCTCCCTATCTACCAGCGAATAGTTGAGCACATTAATGAGAACCCCGAAAAAATCTCCGCAAATTCAATTCATCAACTATTGCAAGCTTCCACCGTAATTAATCACATTGAATTTCGTCATATTTCAGCTTAAATCTGGACTGGCCGAAGTTTTTGGTACCGAGCTCATCAAGAACAGAAGATATACCTTCGAATTTGGTTCCAAAGTTGCGGTTTTCTCGTGGCATGGTTGTGTTTTGGAGCTGACTGGCAAGCCTGTAATGAGTTACATCGCAAAAGAAACTCCCATGGGCATCTACTTAAACTGTCACTCAGCAATGGAGGGAATGCGAGATACTGCGGAGAAAAGAATCGCCGCTAGAGAGAGGGACGTAAGGGGCCCGACTGTCATGGTTGTGGGCCCTTGTGACGTCGGCAAGTCCACATTATGCAGAATTTTATTGAATTATGGTGTAAGAATGGGGAGGCGGCCTATTTTCGCAGACCTAGACATCGGTCAGGGGAACATTGCAATACCCGGCACAGTCGGGGCTTTCATAGTCGAACGACCCTCCGACATAGTGACAGGATTCGTGCCTCAGGAACCCCTTGCCTTGCACTTTGGTCACAAATCCCCAAGTGCTAATATTTCACTGTACAAACAGCTAATTACGAGATTAGCGGAAGCGTGTAGATTTACGCAGCAAACACAAGAAAAAGTCAATGTATCTGGTATAGTCATCAACACTTGTGGATGGATAAAGGGGGGAGGCTACGAACTGCTCACTCATGCTGCTGAAGCATTCGAGGTTGATGCTATCCTTGTTATCGATCAGGAACGATTATTCAATTGTTTAATCAGGGAAATGCCGCCTTTTGTCAGGATTGTGTTTCTACCGAAAAGTCGTGGAGTAGTGGAGAGATCAACAAGCATGAGGATCGAAGCACGGGAACGGAGAGTGAGGGAGTATTTTTATGGCATAACAAATTCACCTCTTCATCCGCATTCTGTTCAACTCGCATGGAGCGAAATACGGATTTTTAAAATTGCAGTACCCGCTTTTCTTACGTCGTGTGCACCATTTGGGGTAAAGAGCGAAGATAGTTTGACAAAGCTGATACCGATTACTCCTGGCCCCAATCTTCTGCATCACGTGCTATCGGTTTCGTGTGCTGATTCACAAACGGACGACGTCATTCAGACCAATGTGGCTGGATTTATTTGTGTGTAAGTAGAGTTTATATGGAACGTTCTGGTCATTATTCGTTGTACGGCGGGTGATCCCCCTTATCATTTGGCCACAAAAATGATCAACCTGCAGATTTCTCTAACAACCTAAGACCTTCATAGATAGGCCCTCAAATTGAGTATCGTTCATAAGCAAAAAATAATGTTACTTTGCTTTACTCTTTTGCAGCACAAATGTTGATGTGGAGAGAGAAACAATCACCGCACTCAGCCCCCGACCTCTACCATTACCACACACTGTGCTCCTATGGTCAGATATTCAATTCACGGATACATGATTAAATTTATTGTACATAAACTAATCATAATTTGTTTGATTAAAACTGATATCCTTATAATTTTAAAAATTCTCCTCTAAGCCCATATTATTGGTTTACCATAGAACCGCATAAGGGTTCAGAATAGAAGTTTTTTAAAGAACGATAATTGTATATATGGAAATGAAAAAGCTATCGATTTTTCCACAGCATGTGTAATTAAATAAATTGAGATTTTTTCGAAATGTGTCTCCGTTTTTTAATGGTACTCACTCATTGGCATATTCTATAAGTGAAAAAATTAATTCTCAATGGTATAGAAAATGCTCGCAAGAAAAATATCTCTCATAATTATGTAACGAAGTGGTAAAAGGAGATGAGTGATTGACATTACAGGCTGTTTTTTATAGAGACCTTCCAATCTAAGGGAGGTAGTGAAATTTATTTGAAAACTTTCGTAGAGGGAAAAGAGGTCCACGGAAAAAATCTTTATGGAAATTGTACTATCTCTCTTCGATTTCGAAATACTCATTGAAAACTGACTGCAATGTCAAAGTCACAGCTCCTTTTCTCACTTCGCTACTGAATTCATTTTATGAAAATTTGTGATTAATCCACTAATGTGATAATGCGTGCATGAACTATTACACAAAGATGAACACTGGAAAAAAACAATAGAAAAGTTCATAAGGTATTTGTTATAAATAAACAGGCTACTTCAATAAAATTCTTCAGGCTTTTAATTGAGCAAGGACGCAGGAACCATTCTGTTTTCTATCATTTTTTCGCTACTTCTTCATTTTCAATCAGCGACAATATGTCAATATTTATATATTCTCATATTGCAACAGTAGTTATTCAGACTCCATAGACTCTTTAATAATTTATTTTTCGATTAGGACCTATCGGTCTACAGACTACAGATTCAAAGTCCGAGAGTTGATGTTTCATTGGTTGCCTTCGTAAACATAGATATGAGGATGACGTTCAATTAGATCGATGTCTTTCTCCAATTGTTTCAGATCTTCTTCCATTTTTGCTTTCCGTTTTGCCTTTGGCGGAGTGTCTGTCAGGAACGGAAGGCATTGGAATACATGCATCATCTCTTCTCTTTTTTTCTTCATTCCCTAAAAGATTTGAATGAGTTTTATGTATCAGTCATGACTTAAGGCATTTTCGCAGTAACTCATCAAGAAGAAAGACCTGAGAAATTTCATATAATGCTGGAGAGTTTGAAATACTGTTACCACATATTTTTTTCAGATATTAATCACCAAAAAATGAAAAAGAACTAATTTTCCTTTTTTTAAAAACTTTTAACGGTCTGTATTTTTAATGCACATGACCATCGCCATTGCCCGGGGCCTTCAGTCAGGTATTTGTTTTTATACTAATTTCAGTTTTCAAAGTTTGAACGCTCAAAAATGATGTGATAGGTAAAGTTATCTAAAACTTTAAATGTAGTTGTGCTATGTTATCACATTATTCACTTTTAGCTCCTCTAGTATATTGCAAGATTCTTCAGATGTTTCTTCCTCATAAACCGCTGCTAATGCAAAATCAGACTTATGGGTTATCGATGAACCCTGATTCCTTCTTAGTTCAGATCATTGCTGTGCCGGAGTTGTACTTACGTAGAGGAGCTCAGTTCGTTCCTCGTCCGTGACATATCGACACATTATTTGTTTTGTCCCTTCGCTTGCTATAACTTCAGCCTCATTAGCATCAGGAAGTTTAGTGGACTCAGATAGTTTAGAACCCTTTGCATCGATTTTTGAACTTTTTAACCTCTCTTTAATCTTCTTCATTGCTTCTATTGAATGAGTTGATTTGTTCGTGATTCTCGATTGTCCTTTTTTATCCTCAGAATTGATGTTTTGTGAGGCAGGACGTTTTACTTCCCCCCTTCGTGATGCAGATAACTGTTCCATCAATTCTCTGAAATTCTAGTAAAAACAAAAAAAAGTCATGTTCTCTCATTATTAATTATGTGAACAATTCTGGAAGCTAGTGAAGGTCGTAAATATAAATCACATATTATTGCTCCGGGAAAAAAGTTAAATTAAATTTTTGATTAGGGAGAAAGTATTTTTTCTATAATTGAAAGCTATATTTTTCATCGAGAATTGACTGAATTTCTATTTGAATATTGATGAATTGTTGTTTTTTTTCTTTGGCGTGTCTTAATCCTTACATGACACACTGGGGTACCATAATACACCCCAGCATATTCCGAAGATAATTTTGGGTACTCAAACTTGACATTATAGTCAACGTAGTAAACATAGTTGAAATTTTGAAGTAGGTTTTATATGTATCTAGTCACATTTTTTTCCATATCTTCTCGGTAGCATATTACGGAATTCTTTACTTCTATTCTCCTCTGGAACGACGGCTACCACAGCACGTAAAATATGTAATTAATTAGTATAGTTCCTCCAACTTATAGAAGAATTGTGATGACATTCTTACAGTTATATCTAACTGCATTTCACCGGTCATATTCCTTTGAGAAATTGAAGAAATCAATTGAGTTACCTTGTGGTCTCTGTACAGGGGGTACAGACCGCTAGGAATTAGTGGATAGGAATTTCCTCGCCTATCATCCACGTAATACATTCTCGGCTTCTGAGGCTGTAATTTCTTCACCTCAACAATATTTCTTTTTTTGAAATCTCGATGTTTATTGTTCTTAACATCTCCAGTATCATCAGGTGCTCCTTTGGATAATTTCACTTTTTCCCAAGGGGGTAATTTATGTTGGTAATTGGGAATATGATAATGTTTGTGGCTGACATCGTCCCGTTTAATCTCTGCTCTTGATTTCTTCCTTAAGAATTCAGTGGGGGGTCGAAGTGAGACGTTTGGCACTCCTAGTGTCTTGTGAGCACTTTTTCCATTGGCTGAAGCACTTTTTACTGACTCTCGAAATTTCGAGATATATCTGAAGGAGATAAACCAAGTAAACATTAATTTTGCTCAGTGATACGCGAACATGAGATAAACCAATTGTAGATCGTGCTCAGCGTAACTTCCCTGTCGAAAATGTTCCCTTTCATCTTCCATAACATTGGGAAGTGCACTATTGTCGTTCACAAAGGTAGTTTTCCATTGGCTTTATCATTTTATGTTAACATGTAAAGAGACATTTTCGACAGCTGGCTTATATCCGAACTGAAATTTTTGAGAAGCATATACATATTTACGAAATGTATCTCCAGTTTTTACAAATGACAATTTTCTTGTAAGAAAAGCCTTCTATAGAGCATTCATTATCCCCAAAATCCAATCAACTAAATCGACTTGTTACCTTTTACCATTTAATGTTTGGATTACGTCGGAAATCCGACTCGTAGAACCATAAAACTGGATTATCAATTACTATTCTCTCACATTTGTATATTTACAATCATAAAGCTCGAATTATTATGCCAAGCATAATTATTTGAAGTTTTTCTTTAGGATCCCTTTACCGCGAAATTTTATTTTAAAAAATGTAATGAAATTAATTGTAGAATAGGTAAACCAAAAGAAATGTTGCAAATTTATTGGAAAATGTGGCATTCCGAGAAAAATAATGAGCTAAATATATCAAATTTAAATTACAGAGTCAAAATTTCAAAATTTTTCACAACGTAATTTTTTGAAATATATAAGATGAAAATAATAAATTGTTGCAGTTTTTTCCCTTTTGATGACGCATATTTGGAAAATGTGGATTGTAAACATACCTGGAATTTTAGGAAAAACTTCTAGATAATCACAAAAACATATACTCTAAATTATCGTTCTCAAGGATTGTGTGATGTTTTTCATAACTTCATGCCTAGAGTCATCTCTTTATGAGGATAAGTATCGGTGTGTGCCAAGAACATGTGATTGTTAACTTGTAAGCTTGGTGCATATATTAAACCAGAGATTTGCAATGAATATAAAATAATACTCCAGTGTAACATCATCTCTGAATTATTTCAAAAATTTAAAACAACCTCTTATAAAATCGTCTCTTACCTAGGCGGGGCAATATATTGCACAGGGGGCTTTTTTATGAGCTCTGTGATGCTCTCCTCGTGGTCAAACATTTGGCATTTTCCTCATTTAACAAGGTCTGGGAGTGGTACAAAAATCGTTGGAATATAACTGTATATATGAATGAACTCCTGGAATGTTTAGTCAATAGCTTCAAAAAAATTCCTATAAATGCGTGTCACCCCTGACGACCGTTTCGAGCCTTCCCGCGTCAAGATCAAATTCGTATTTTTACCGCTTGGCGCCAGTAGCGTTGTGCGCATCGTGGAGGTTGTCTGTTATTTGTTATTACCGGTGCAATCTTTTTTTTGCGACAAAACGATAAAAAAAATCCGAATTTGTCATTGATGAGAATTCTCGTGGATCCGTTGCAATGACCTTCAAATTTTTATGTGTTTCTGTGCCTTCCCAAGTGATTTTTTAATTCAAACTGAAACTAGAGCAACCGCTGAATCTGACAAGTCGGAAGTATTCAAATATTTCTCAATGCCCCGATAACCTAACCGCTCATTGACCCCATTGACTCTTCCTCGATATATCCAGAATTTAATTATGTCGAGAAACACTAGTTCCGCTGTCGTATCATCATGATATATTCGATTATGCAATACTTGATGTGTATGTGATTTGCAAAAATTCCTCAACAGTGACTATGGTCAGATATGGACAACCGTTGACCAAAAATTACCATCAAAGGTTCAAATGAATATTCAAGAAACTCGGACCAGAGCTGAATAAGAATCCCTCTATAGGTTAAACCTTCGTAGTTTCGGAGTACGAAAGTACCTTTCTCGAAATTTTTGAACTATTGCAATCCCTCAAATGCCTGAAACATTCGGAATCTGAAGGGAATTAATCCATATTTATATCAATAAAACCCATGAAGTTGACAACCTCAAGATTACTAAAAATCACTCGTCTGAAAACAGAATAACAAAACCTTTAAATTTGATAGACCATCTGTATTCACGTGTCATAGATGATGCCGACCCCAAAACCAAAAGACTTATACCTAGCATCATCGCTCCGAGATGGCTTGGAAGACAATAACTTGAACCAAGTAGCAACCCTATTGGAGCACAACGAAGCTGATCCTAACGTCCTACTCCCCATGCATGGTGTTTCCCCATTCCACCTTGTCATTGGCAATGAATCTGAGACTTTTGCTGAGGATGTCACCCGGTTATTTCTGCGTCACGGGGGAGACCCAAATGTCGAATCAATCGACGGAATGACACCAGTTCACGTTGCAGCTGCCTGGGGTAGGCTGAATGTCCTGGAGTTGCTGCTAGCTAATGGAGGAGATCCTGTGGCTCTGGATGATGAGGGTCGTAGCCCTTTCCATTACGCGTTCGACGGAGCCTATTACGAAGCAATTGCCTTACTAGCAAAATATTGCCCAAAACGTCAGGAAGAAGACGAAGAGTCTTTGGACTCCGATGGACCAAAGATCCAAATCAAATTGGAGAAGATACTTGTAAATAGAGGTGACGTTATTGCCGAGTATGTCCCATCGGAAATCGATCTTACTGAGGATTCGAGGTATTATCTCTGTACATAGCGAAACTCCAGCAGATTAGTAATAATGTAATGCTTAGTCCGGTGTAATGAATTTACTAACTTCGGATTTGATTTTGTGGTTCGAAAATAAGTGTCAAGTAACACGTACGAACTTCTTATTTCAATATTGATATCGAAAATACTAACGTTCCAATCTGATTATTCTACACCCTTTTGAAAAAGAAGAACTTCGTAATTATCATTCTATTACTATTATATTACTATATCATTCTAATTAAAATAAACACGCGGCCATGTACATGCGTAACTTTGATTCCCATTTTCTAATTACATTAGTACCATGCTTCGGAATGGTTCTACCATCGATCTTCAGAATTCTTTTTTATACGATTTTTTTCCTCGTATTCTACACGAGTCAAATAATTTTTTAACCCCTAACAGCGATAACAAATATGGTTAGCACTTATTAAGAACTTATAATAATAATTTAATAATTTTCAGTGCCATGGGGGAGATGATAGCCTCGGGGGCAACTTCAAGAATAGTTTCAAAAACTGAAGATGAAAGTTCGGACTCTTTCGAAAGATCAGCACTCCTCCAAAGCAATAATGTAACGCTCAGAAAAGATCAGACTTCTAGAAACAGACAGATTTCACCGATTCTTTGCGACAGCAGATTGACGTTTGATAAGGACAGGAGTTTTGCTGAAGAGAGGATTCTCATCGGAGAGATTATTCACAGTCTCTCTGACTCTTTCAACAAAACTGATAAGGATCATTTCAATTCGAGGGAGAAGGAGAGTAATCAAAATGAAGGGAAGCCCAACTTTTGTAGTCTCTTACCTAAGCCCAAATACTTCAAGAAGGACTTGGGTACACCGAAAAAGGATCGAATTTTCCCAGTCCGTTTGGATCATTCCATCATTAGCACTTCTCCGAATTTCAAGATAGCTGGACTAAAGAGAGAGGACTCTCCTGCGCAGAACAAAATATCAGCATTGCAAACAAATATAACGCCGAAAGGTTTTGGAAGTCCTTCGGCTAAGACAGCTTGTGATACTCCCAAAGTCAGAAGTGCTAGTTCTACTCCTAAAAGAAAACGTGGAGTTTCTAAAAATTTTCAAGAGTCGCTGACAACCACACCAAAGACTCCTCTGAATAAGACTTATCAAAAAAATAATGCCGCGGAGCAATCTGCAGATGATGAGGGTCATTTGAAAATAATTAATAAGAGATTTTTGTCAAAAGAATTTGTTAGAAAACTGGAAAAATCTTTTGATGAGGAGGTTGACAATTTGAAAGGAAAAAAGTGCAATGAGAATAGCAATGGACAATACCCAAAGATACCTTCAATTCAAACAATCAAAAATATTAATAATAATAATAATAATAACTATAATAATATTGCGGTGAAAAACGTGATGAGGAATGAAAGAATAATTGATACGTGTAATAGTCATCTGAAAAAACTCACTGATAAGAATGATAGGAATACTAGTACTAGAGGAAAGATGAAATCATCCTTAACCCCACAAACCATGAAAAATGAAAAAAAGAATGATTTAAATGTTCCGGTAAAGTCAGAGGACAAAAAGTTTTTCTTTGAAAGCCCGGGTTCATCGAACCCAAGGTCTCTGACTTCTTCACCAAAGAGAGAATCTACGAGTGAGGAAATTAAACTCTGGAACGAAATCGATGAGCTTTATCGAGAAAAGGGAAGATCTCCGCTGGCTTCTGTTTCTCAACTGACTAATGAATCGTCCGATAATACGCAGAGCACAAATTCTGGAAATTCTTCGACGACAATTAATTGCACACTTGCTTCAATTGACGGAAAAAGCTTCTCTTGTAGAGAAGATGCTGAGAATGCTACGCATAGATCTGAAGATTCTGATGTCTACAAAACACCACTCATATCGACTATGAGGTAACGAATATTTTCGTACATTATTTTCCATGAAAGTCTCATTATGTAAGGATTTTTTTGAAGGTGTTTAAAAATTTTGTTGGACCATGTTTCCTCACAGCTTTCCGTTTGTTATTCTTCCCTAACATACTAAAAGAAGTTAAATATCGAAAAAAAAAGTTGCTACACTCGTCCTTTAGACTTAGTTGGGTATTTTTAACTTTTATGCATAGCATAAATTCGGTCAGAGCTGAATGCATAGATCGTATTATGTGGTGTTTTGATATTGAGTTGACTTTGTAAGAAATCTAAATTATATAAATTTTCATTCTAATCATTCTTTGAGAAATCAATAAGGTCGACACGAAAGTCGGTTTGAAAATTATCGTAGTTCTCTTAGATTCTGTGGTATTTCTTTCAAAAAACTCAAGAAATTAGCCAATGGACTTGATACGGTCCATATTGGGGACAAAATATATTGATCGTCACAAAAATTAAAATTTCTCATTATTCGATTAGATATATTCTTCAAAAGTTCGTCAAAATTTGAAATCGGAATCCGTTTAGTTTCTACCAAAAAGTAAGCTATGTAGCAAGTGATACATTCTGAGCCTACTAGTATGGATTCTAACTACAGATCTATCAATATACAGAAAAATCATCAACTCAAATAACTGTTATTAATAACAAGTATTTACTATCGTGACATTTGCCCGTTTTCTGTAAATGGACTGCTCACCTTCTCTTTTTTTTTTAACGTTATCGGTATTACCCGTCACTATATCCGCCATGGGTTATAAACGGATAAGTCTTGTTTTTGCTCCTTTTTTTGAAACTCTGGATAGCATAAAACTGAAAATTAACGAAAAATATTTGAAATTAAATTTTGTTTGTGAGTTACGAGAGTTTTGGGAAAATACATTTGCTAACTAATACTAGGGGAACACATCTAGACAAATTTCGCAATCCTCTATTTATCCTCGTTCTCTATCTGTTTTCACAATCTAGTCGATTTTATGATGTCTACCCATGGGATCTGAAAAGACCTATAGGTGGATATATGGATATATTTATTTATTTATATTCCTTTCCACTTGAGGAGCAAAGTTGAGGACCCTAAAGAAATTATCCAGAGACGTCCATGTATATACTCGATTCAATGCCTTCAGAGACAGTATGACTAATATAAATATACGACATGAATCAAAGAATGCGCTATACTGTAGGGACTTCGTACGATGTATCAACATCTATGTATAAGTAACAGAAATGTTCAATCTTGAACTTTAAATGATCGCTGTTACTTTCTCGATTATGTATGTTTCTCCCCGGGGTTTCTAAATGAACTCGATAGCGCACTGTTAATAATAACCATTCAATAAATTCCACCACCACTCAGTATTATTTCCATAGTCAATGCTATTTACCAAAATCTATTCTGTTATATCCATGCATTTTGTTCTTACGATTGGGCACTCGCATATTTTGTATTTTTCTGCAGTTCCAGATGCAGTATTGAGTCATTCTTCAGTGTTGATGAGGAATATGCATATGTCGATTCAGAAAAAAATGTCGCCTTCCTCGAACGTCGATTACGGGTGGTGCCTTCTAGGTAATTAAAAATATTTTTAAAGCGCACTCAACAAACAATAATTATATAATAAGTCTTATCGTATATAGCGATAATGGTTGCCAATGTGTACTTAGAGCTTGAACATTTCCTATCATTGTTATTTCAGCAAAGTCGAGGACATGGACAATGGAAAAAACGAATCGACATGGATCGATATGCTCGGTAAGCTTCAACATTACTCTCAACAAACATACACATACATGAAGTGACTCCAAAACGGATAACTGAAAAAAATGGTTTACTTTTCATCCACGTTTCTCTAATCGAGATATGCCAACCTTTTGCGGAAGCTTCATCTTCGTTAAGAAAAGAATTGACCAATTCAATTTTATCGATTTGTTTTTCATCTTGTATTGATTTTTTTCGGTGTAGGGAAAAAAATCTCGAACAAGTAAAAAAGCCTTTTTGGACTGTCATTTAATTTTTGGTTCCAACTTAAGGAATAAATTGTCGGGAGCCGATGAGAAATTGGAACGTGTGCGCCAAAAATTGATGTGGCAGTTTACAAGAAAGAAAAATCGAAATGTGATTAAACATAAATCAAGTAAATTAAAAGAACATTTCTTATGGTTTTCTCAGATTCATCAATATCTTAAAATTTATGAAATATCTAAATTTTGTAGTTTTTTTTTTTTGATCGAAAAATCTTCAATTAAATCGAGAATCAAAAATAGCTAGATTAGCCAAGTTTTCTGGTCATTTTTTTCCGTATACATTCCAATATCATTTTGCCAGTTCAATTTATACTTTAAGTATGTAATTGCATTTGCGATTTTTGTCCGACACAAACTTAGTTTTTTGACAATTTCTTTTTTGTCCACAGTTGCACTTTCTATGTAAATATTCAATTTGGAGCGTATGATTTCTCAACTTTCCTCTATAAAGTTGCCATTTTTTAAACTCTTTTTCATATAGTTTGACAAAGAAAATTTATGCTCATGTGAGTTCTAAAACAAGCGGTATGGATATAATATCAAAACGCACCGCGCCACTCGAAACTATATTGATTTTAGACTCACATGAGAGCGATTGAGTATTTCTGTCAACTTTCAATTTCATAAAGCAATTTTTTCGCTTTTTGCTGTCTTTAAAAAAAACTTCTAAGACCATGATTTTTACTTCATTCTTTGAATGTTATGTTAATTTCATTATTTGTTGAGACAATTTTAGAACTTAAAAAATTCTATGAATTACGAATTGTGGGTCGTGTGCATTTTATCCTCTCTCTGGTTTTGAAGTAGGGAGCGCCTAGTAAAATGTTCATTAAACAAATCATTAAAATTTACGTATCGCAGAACGACTGTCCCTGAGCTCTGCCTCCAGTGTACCCACATCGGATCGGCAGTCCAGTATATTTTCTGGGGATTACTATTCCCTAAGATGTCGCTTGATCGCCCTTGGAGAAGCTCCTGGACCAATAACAAACACAACATTTCAAGTCTATCTCAAACGTCTTCGAAAATTAGAAAAAACCGTGAATTTACGAAAAGAATTGGGTGCACCATCTACGAATCTTTCAGCCCATCTCGCATATCCCAAAACTATTCCGAATGACCTATTATCAACTGATTGGATAACGGATCATGATAAATTCAGAGTGATAGAGCACAATGCGTTTAAAGAGTACGACAGGCCTTCAGCACGGCGAAACTATCGAGGAGGTGTTGCTAAAGTGTCTTTCAATTATCTCCTATTAGATCCTAGAGTGACTAATGACCTTCCAAGAATTGGACGCTCTTTATCTTTATCAGAGCGTTGGAAAATTTTTCTTGAGGCTATTTTTTATATTGGAAAGGGAAAATCTGCGAGACCCGCTGCACATCTTTACGACGCATTCGATTTATGGATTGGAAAGAAGAAGAATGATCAGCCTAGTGATAAATTGAGGAGAATTATGGATATTTGGAAAAGTGGAAACGGAGTAGTTTCCCTACAAGTTTTTTCAAACTCCATGCAAGAAGAGGCCTTCACCAGGGAAGCTGCAATGATTGACGCTCTTGGCTCTAATAATTTAAGTAATTGCATGAGAGGGCAGTATTATGGATTTATTTCTACTATGAGTATGAGGGAGAAAAAAATGTTGGGAAAGTTTTTGCTCTATAATGCTATGCAGATTTTTATGCACGAAGGAGAACGACAGCTATTACCCAGAAACGTAGAGTAGATTTATTCGAGTATTTCTTAGTTATGCGAAATAGTTAATAGGGAACACGAGGAAATTGTGTCATTTTCATAATGATCTTTCTCCTATATTGAGCATAATATCGTTATAATCTTGATTACATTAGTATTCACGATTTAGTATTTACGATTAGTTTAAATGACGACGGATTGATGGATCCTTGTGATTTCAGACGAGCTTTATGAGATTTTACCACAACATTCGGAAGTGTATATATCTTAATTTTAAAATGTGAGAAAAATTTTACATAATTTTTTTACTTTTCCACTGACTTTTACTAGATTATATTTTTAGCTCAAATGTTATGATCGGGTGGAGTAAGAAAATGAACAGTTGTACGATTGGGATCAAAGACGAGTGATCTCAAGGGCAATAATAAATTCTCATATATTCATGAATAGGATTTGGTGAATTTATTGGAAAGCGGCATAATCCGCCTTATTCATATTTTTATAAACGTAATTGATGTAATTATTACGTCTGGAAAAAAATTAGGCAGTATCTATTCACACGGTCCACGGTAAATTTTAGTGTAGGTAATTCATATCTCGGATTTACCGTGGGTATACGGTAAATTTGGGTATATGGCAGAAGCATGGAGAACTTTACCGTGTGAATAGACATTACCAAATAATTACGATCGGAACACCATCGGATGTATTTGAAAATAGAGCTTCAAAATCCTTCTAACCATTATCTCCTTCAGTTTTAATGTTGAAATACACTCTTCCATTCACATTCAAGGTACTTCACACCAACTAGGGAAATTTATCATCTCATCGTATTCTCGCATTAAAAAAATAATAAGAAATGATTATGTCAATGAACAACTTACAAGAAAGATAATCTTAGCCCTGTCTTTATTTGTACAATAAGAAACTATGTATACACGGGATTTCAAAAAACTCCCTGCCCTTGACAGCTCTCCCAATATCTATCTATAAATATTTTCTGTCCGGTTCTGTCTTCTTTGCCCTCTTGTCCCTCGCCCTCGGGAACCAGATGTGCTTCGTTGTGTATGTCATCCTTGCCATCTCCTCGGCTACTACTTCCACTTTTTTGGGTGAGGACCACACCTTGTAAGCATCCTTATCTGAGACTTTTAGGACTGAATGGGGTGCTGGTTTAACCTCAGGCAGGGGCTTCGAGCATTCGTAGGGAAATTTCTGCTCCGGGTGCCAGCAAACTGCCATGTTATCCAGGAAGAACACGAGTTCTTTAGGGTTACTACTGTAGTTTGCTCTCGTACTGCAGAAAGTACGGAATGATCGTAATAATGATGCTTTGGAAAACATCTGTAGACAAAAAATGTTTGGAAATATATGGTAAGGATAATTAATTTACGTTTCAATTATGAAGAAATGTTTTACCTTCCCTAATATTTTCGGAAGTAACCTTAGTAAACAATTACCATTTTCACTGGTTAAAATGGGTTAACACAGTTTAACCACTGCAAACACATAAATACCTAGCTCAGACGCAGGGCCCCTAGATTCAAGCTGGTCGATCATGGGATTCATGGGACTAGGTTAACGCGGCGCGTTTAAATGACTGTCACGTGGATTAAGAGATTAAGACTACAAATAAATTGGCGAAGAGTGCTAACAATTATGCGAAAAACGTGATTTTGTAGAATAAAATTTACAAATTTGAAAAACTATGATAACTCCATCATTGCTCGAATATTTCTCGGTCGACCACGGTCAATTTGCAGTGCTTCATGTTGAAGAGTGATTCGAAATGTGTCTTACTAAATCACTCAGAATGATTAATTGTTAATAATTTTTAATCTTTCTTAATGATGATTCGGTTTTTTACTATACTGATTGTCGGTGACAGACAATACAGGCCAAGGAAGATGTCTAAGTGCATTTCTACAATTCTAGAAACTATAAAGTTTTCTATACCTCTACAGCAATAAATGCACTTAAGTGCATCGTATATTTCTGTTAAATTGGTTTACCTCACAATGTGATTAAGAATAATTTTCATCTGTCACTTGTAAGAGCAATAATTAGTTGGTAGTATGATTTGTTCTCTCAGTAAGTCGATTAATTAATAGTAATCTCTGTTCGATTGTACATTGGTGCATTGATTTTTTTGTAATTTTTGTACTTTTTGTTATTGAAATGCCTTTGGATCATATCAGTAGTGAGAAATACTCAAATAAAGACACAAGGAAGAAAATGTCAAATAATCAGGCAATTCAATAACAACTTTGCCGCCTTTTAATCTTGGCCACTGTGGCGCTATCTCTCCCACCACTTCGCACTAACCTTCCACGCTGGGGTCTCTCAAAATTCCCTCGCATTAACGCGCTACTTAGGTCTAGCCTCATAGTTTTAGATCCCGGTGTATGTTTGCGGTCCCCAGTGATCACAAACCTCCCGCAAAAATCACGTTTCGCCCGTCCAATCAATTAAATACCCAAAAATAACTCCCACACACCTTACCCAAACTTCTGAAGACTCTCCTCAGTCGTACTCTGTAGTCTCCTACCCTCAAAAGGCTCTCAGGTTAGTTTACCAAAATTCCCAAGTGATAAAAGCCTCCAACCCCCCCAAAAAATCAGTGTAAGGCCCCGCAATGGAGAATCCAGAGGAAGTTCTACAAGCCCTCGATGAATTTCAAAAGCTGCGTCCCTCGGAAATTCCCAGGGAGCTCGAGGACTACCTGTGTTTCGTCGCAAAAACTGGTGATCCAGTGTATCAATGGTCCTTGATAAAGCCTCTCTTCCTTGAGAAACTAAGGCGTGTGGTAACAGATTTCTACGAAACATCACCAACTTTTGATCTAGCACCAAGCCCCAATGTGCAGCGATTCAATTATCACACCATGAGGCTCGACCTCGTAGAGCTTCTTGAGTCCTTTGCAAATGCCCCATTCACGATTCAGCGAATCTGTGAACTACTGACATCCCCTAGAAAAGAATACAATCGAGTCGACAAGTTCATGAGAGCAATGCTGAAGAACATCTTAGTTGTGTCAACTCGCGAGCCAGGACCTGCAGCACGTCGAAGTGAAAATGGTGACAGCATGATAAACGGCTCCCTCGACGAGGATGCTCAGTCGCACGAGGTCGAAATGGACTCCTGGGTGAAGGACTGTACGACAGATCATGTCTCCGACCACGTGGAGCCACCAAAGTCGCCAAAATCCAGCGAAGAACAATCGACACAAGATAAGGCTGATCTCTCAGACGTAAATAACTTCCCAGAACTGTCAACAGGTGTGTTAAACTCCCACGAACCATCAAACACTGCACAACACATGGGATCGAGTGCCGATGTCACTAGCATCGTTGGAGACGTTCCAGAAGCTACTATGAATGAGGACACCAGCTCGCAGCCTAGTTTGGAAACAGATGCCGTTGACGCTGATACAAGTAACTCGAGAAAGCTGCAGACGACATTTCAAGCTAGGGACTTTGCGAAAGAGACAAAAATTGATAAATGTGAAGAGAAATGCAGTGATGAGATTGTTGCTGAGGATGAAAGTGAAAGTAGTGAAGTCGATCCTAAACCGGAGCAAGAGGAAAAATTGAACGTTAATGTTCATCAGCATCTCGATCTATCAGCTGATGATCCCATTGCTGAGAAACGAGCTAGATTGGATGATGATGTGGAATCAGAATCACTGGAGCCAGTGACTTCCATCATTCCAGAAGAGTCGGTCTCTACAGAGAGGGACGAATCTAATATTCCCATATTGGAGGGTTCTGATATTGCTCCTCCTGAATTCACGCAGTCCGCTGACCATTCTCCACCTTCTGGCCCATCAGATGCCACCAACGTGTCTCATCCCTCTGAGGCAGTTGAAACTGAAGAGACTAAAGAGACCCAACCATCAGATGCAGAGCCAGAGCCCGCAGCAGAGCCGGAAGTAGATGCCCATGTTGAAACCGAGGATGAGGCCATTGAGACTGATTTCCATGAGCTCCCCGAAATGCAGATTCCCAAAGTGGCTACCACAGACCCTGTCAATATCCCAGATAACACGTTAAGTAAAGCGGAGCCTGAAGAGACGCCTAGTGAACCAAAACCAATAATTGAGGAGCCAGTGCATGAGGATCCCGAGGAGAAGGCCGATGAAGCTGAGGAAAGTGAGGGAGTCGTTATTCAAGAGGCCATGGAGGATGATGCGAGAAGTACAAACACCATGATCCCAGATCCAATTCCCATTGTGGAGGAGCCCAAAGAGGAACCCCCAGTACCTAGTGGTGAGGAGACAACGATAGCCGAGATTATTGAAGCCAAAAGTCCAAGCCAAGAAATTGCCGATGTTCCTGAAGTTGGCCAAAAAGATGAATCACTGGATGTGGAGCAGCCGTGTGATACTGACCAATTGGAAACTGTCGAAGCGACAGTAACCGAGGAACCCATGGAGAAGGGAGAAATTCCAGAGTCTATGGATGTCGATAGTGAGGATGCTATGCCTGTAATTCAGCAGGACGAGCCCATGGAGGAGGAGTGTGGTGATCAATTAAAAAGTTAATATCAGACTGATACTAAATAATCGTTTCTCATGACCTGAATCCTCTCCTCCGTCGGTGTATTTAATCACTGATTCGAGAGTATTTCAATGAAAATTCATTCATTTATTGTAATTGAGTGTCCGAGATTATCCGAGATCATCGGTGTCTCATCGATTTGTTTAATTTAAAAAGTAATTAGTCAGGTTTTTGTGAGTAGATCCATCATGTTTTTACCACGTGCTGGGATTGTTGGGGAATTCAGGACCGAGGGATTAAGGACTTGAGGTGAAAGCAGTATCCCAATGTACCATGCCAATTATCCCATGATACTTATGATAATATATGAATACCGTTGAATTATTTTGGTACAATATTTCATACGACGCGTTGAGATGTTAATAATGAACCTGTCTACCCCCTCATTTAATGGTAATGGTCATGTAAATTTGTAATCTGGATAACGTAAATATTGATAACACTGCCTATTTTTCATGGGAATGAGAGTGATGATTGGTGTGGATGGAATTGTGAGTCGACTAATTCAGTTAAATATTTTTGTTTTTTTTTCTATGCAGCGGGAGTCTAACACTGACGTGTATTTTTTTCTTCTTTTTTGAAATCGAAGATTTCATAGTAAGTTGTATGTGACATTTGTGTGGATTTTTCCGATCATCTCAGTCGAAATGAATTTTACGAGATGATGTCCTAAATGCGTTTGACGTTTTATATGGCACTTCAGTCTTCTCGAGGAAATTGAATAATTGAGATTGGAGGAAAACAACTGGTCACGTCTGGAGACAATTTGCAACTTCTTGATTTGTAGCATCCTGAAATCTGGAGGTGTTAAAAAAATACGTAATACCACCTTTTGTAAGTTACTGTTATGGCCTATGATAAAGGCAATTTAACGGGTTTGCTCTAAAAAAATGGGTTACAGAAATTCGATCGTTTTTTTTTTTGCCTCCAGGAGTGATCTATCATTTGAATTCAGTTTTTCGTTCATCAACTGACGCAGTTATGGATCTAATTGAGAATCTTACGTGTGAGAGTGTTTTGAACTTATGAGAAAAATAGACATTGGAATGAATCGCCAACGGCCATTTGTGACGCGTTTATCCTATAGTTAAGTTAAAATTGGAGCAAAATACACGAAATATACAATTATAAGACTAAAGGTATGAATAATTTAAGGTAACTGTATATTATTTTATAGCAAAATATATGCAGATTATGATAAAACATGGAATAATTCACTCTCATTGCGAATAAACTTCCTTTTAATAACCAATCCCTTATACCTCCTTTATAAACAAAATTTACAGTGCGCCAACAATCTTAAAACTTTAACATGTTATTAATTCACTAGAAGGATCAACTGAATGTCTGGTGTTTAACTAGTCGTTTGAAAATTCCATCTTCCATCTGCATCAGCTCGTTGTAGGTGCCAGTCTCAGCGACTTTTCCTTGATCAAGAACTGCAATGTTGTCCGCATTTTTAATTGTACTTAGCCTGTGGGCGATTGTCAGGACTGTTCGACCTTGAGTAGCTCGTTCTAAGGCCTCCTGGACATAGCTTTCACTCTCAGCATCCAGGGCACTTGTTGCTTCATCTAATATTAAGATCTTTGGATTCTGAAACAATACAACAGAAATTGGCCTTCGTTTTACCCCATATTTGTTGGTAAATTCATAGCTATCACGGAAACGAATTGATGCAGGCGAAAATATTAATAGATCTGTTTAGAAATTATGTAATTGTTACTATTTCGAGTACATAGTACATGATTGAAGTCCAATTTTTTCGTAAAGCTCCAATTGCTTGTTATAAGTTAGAAACTATTCCAATCGACGGCTGTGCAGTTAGAGCATTGGCCTTTGGCACATGAGGTCGAACGAGAGGCTCGTAAACAAAACGGCCATACGAATTAAGCATTTCCATGGTTTTCTTGCAATTACTGGATAAATTAAGGAATATGATGTCCATTACGTATTATGCAGTTCGGGAAGAATTTGGTCTTCATTGGCACTGCAGGGAGGCGTCGTGGTATATCGTGGATTGCATAGAAGTATAAATAGAAACAAAGGAGATAATCTATTGACAGGCAATTAGCAAAGAGAGCCCGTCAATAATACATCCCTGACTCAAATTTTCCTATTGTCTTCTCACCTTCATTGATTGATAAAAGGGCTTTTAATTGTGTAGCCGCGGAAAAAGGGAAAAATCTTGAAATTTTCTGATAGATCAAATATTGCGTCATGGCGAAGTAACTCAAGTTGTAAGGGGAAGCCACTATAAGTTATTAGGGGATTTGTTCATGATGTTAAAAATGCAAATTATAACGCACGATTAAAATTGAAATTTTGTGTGACTAAGCCTCATAAACAAAGAAAAGTTTCATGGAACAATTGTGTGTCTGGCGATTTTTGTGACTATAACAAAATTCCCCAATTTGTTGTAAATAATTTTCAAATAGTTACTTGAAAACACGTTGCAGTGAATTGTTAAGTTCGAACATGCTTTTATGACATAAAAGTGATGGATTACCGAGTTTCACGATTCAATCACTTTTTTGCAGGCGGTTCCTATTGTAAAAAAAACACCATTTTCCATGACATCCCATGTAAAAAGAAAGCGCACCAATATTTAATTCAAATTTTTTTATCGTGAACAGACTTTTTGTTTTCAAAAAAGGTAGAATGAAGGTAATGAGCTCTGTTGTTATACTATCAATATGAACACGAACGAATTCTATGGTTTCGTAATAATGAATAGTTCCGTTCAATTAAATCTGTGCATAAGAATTGGTGAACAAAGTACCTCTTACTTATTGTGCCAAGCATGTTTTTAAACAATTGGGACGTGCAATTTGATAGTTCAAGAATTGGCGACACTGGATTGAGTTCGATTTCTAAACACCGATATCGAGTTAAGGGAAGATATTGCGTTATGTATAAATAGATTCTGTTGGTTGGAGTTGCAACAAATGATGGATGTCATTGAATAATCCTCCAACTTTCCGGACTTATTAGCGGTAGTTTCCCATAAGAAGACAATCGAACGATTAATTAAAATAAAATGCAACTAGTTATATCGTTCCGTTAAGAATCACGATCATACTTTTTTCATAAGTGATTCCACCAGATTTGTAGAGAATTTCAATTTTTCCTGCAGAAACAAATTATGTGAGACTCGTAAGGGATTATTATTGAAAATGCTACCAGGTATCCATACACCACAAGAAAGAGGAACAGGCGAGTAACAACCGCTTGCTTGTATCAAAGTACTAATTTTTTTGGGCAAAACAGGCACAAAACCAGTGGCAATCGGCTTTCACTATTTTGTGAGTTCCTTTGAATTTGTTATCGTTATTTTGTCTCTAAAATTCCTATTGAAGAGTCTTCGGACACTTTCTGGCGTTCCTACGAAATTTGTTAAGCACTCCGATGGACATTCATATAGGAAATAATCTGGGAATGCTCTATACATTTTCATGAGGAAATCTTATGAGGATTGCGTAGAAGTTCCTATGTGAAATCTTATAGAGATGTCTATATTAAATTGTAAGAAATGTTATAGAAACTTCCATCTGCAATTACATAGAAAGTTGTATATGAAGGGCCATCCAAATTTTCCTAAAAAAAAGTCAAGCAATTTCGTACATGATGCGTGATATTTAGTTTCCTCTCAAAATATCACAATACTTTTTTTCTATTGTGCTGTAATCATAGTTGAGTAGGCCCTCGTTGCTATCAGAATTCCTCACCTTAATCAGAGCTCGTGCAATAGCAACTCGTTGCCTCTGTCCGCCACTCAGGGTGATCCCCCTCTCCCCAACCACTGTGTCCAATCCCTGAACCATCCTCTGGGTGAACTCCAGAACATTAGCCACTCTGGCAGCCTCCAAAACCTCCTCCTCACTGGCGTTTTCCCTACCGTAACTGATATTCTCTCTAATACTCCCCGAGA
Organism: Asobara japonica; assembly: GCA_026005395.1. Classification (NCBI taxonomy): domain Eukaryota; kingdom Metazoa; phylum Arthropoda; class Insecta; order Hymenoptera; family Braconidae; genus Asobara; species Asobara japonica. The sequence continues at coordinate 4,459,465 of BQMI01000577.1, forward strand.
ACAGTACAGGCTCCTGTGATACATATCCAATCTGTCTCTTCACCCATACAGGATCTAGCTCTTTCAGATCACGCCCATCCAACGTCACTCGCCCGCAATTCGGATCATAAAGTCTTAAAACTAAAAGTGCAACTGTCGATTTCCCAGATCCTGATGGTCCCACAATTGCATTAATCGATGAGCTCTTCAAATTCAGAGAAAAATTTTTCAAAATCCAAGAGGCCTCCCTCGTAGGATACGTGAAATCGATATGATCGAAGGAAATCTGTCCGGAAAGTGGTTTATCCAAACATACTCCTCCAGATGTGGAAATTTTCGGCTGGCGATCAATGAATTCGAATAGTCTCGAGCTAGCTCCGAGAGCGCGATTTAACTCAGTATAAAAATTGGATATTCCGTTGATTGAAATGCCCGTGTATCCAGCGTACAGTAGAAATGCTGAGAGATTGCCCACAGTAATGGCTGAGTCTGCAAGCATTACTCCTCCATAGTACAAAACGGAGAGAATGATTACGTAGCCGGAGAAGCCCGTAAGACCGAAAAAGACGCCTCTGTACCAACTTTCCTTGTAACACAGGGACAGAAGTTCCTCGAGTCTATTGCTGTATCGTTGTATCTCAGTTGACTCTTGAGCGAAGGCTTTTACAGTCCTGATATTGCCAATTCGTTCTTCAGCAGTGGTGTTGAGGACTGCCAGACTGTTTTGGACCTCTTTCGAGATGTTCTTGATGAATCTCCCATAGACTATGGCCAGACCTACGATTGGAGGAACCATTGCTAAGCCGACAAATGCCAACTGCGGGGAAACGTAGAACATCATGGAGACACCCGCTGTTGTCATTATCGAGGAACGTAGACCATCCGAAATGTTACTTGTCACCGCGCCACTCACTAGTTGAGCGTCACCTGGAAATAATTGCAAATGCTGTAGAGGAGACAAGTTAGGGAGAACAATCTGAATGGATCATTGCGATGTTTATTAATTCGCTTTCCAGTATATCTTCTCACGCATTCACAATTCCGTTTTCCTTTATTTGGAATATTAGAAAGACATTCGTTTTGAATCACAAGCTCTAATGAATCTCTATCAAGCCAGAAAAGACGTGATTGAATTTCTCCGACTCTTAATCGTCCGGAAACCCTTTTCAACATTTTTTCTATTTTCCTAGAGAACTTGCAATTTTTTAACGTTCCTTATGGTCCTTCTATGGTGAAGCTATCGAAACTATTTGAAATGTTGTGTTTTTGGACTATGTTTTTATTTTTCTACACGAAAATTACACACGGAATGGAACTACAATAGAATCCTAGAGACACAAGGCCATTTGAGTTATCAATTAACACTTATTTGTATTGATTCCTTCGATTAAAAACTATTGTCGAACATTTCATATTTCCCCTGAGAGGAACATTGTTGCTGATAACCATATGTTTAGTTTTTAGAAATAATTGAATGGTTAGAACTTGTATCCCTATATTAGCCGTGAGCAAGTGTATATGTACTACAAATATATTTATTTTAGTACTAATTCAATAAAAATCTTAGTTTTAAGAGACACCCGATCCATTTAATATTTGAATATCATAATCAAATTCTTGAATATAATAATAGATGCTCTGGGAAAATGGGGAACTTTCAACGCAATTGAATATATATGTTCATTTCAGGGTTACCCTAAGATATTCGGCATCGGATATTTTTTAGTATTGAATTGCAAATAATTTCGTTTGGTACAAACAGGTATTACTTGATAGCTCATGATTTTTCTCTCTGTGCTAGAAATGTCCCAATTATCACTATCAGTGTTCTCACAAAGAAGCCTCAAAAATACCTGTTAACCGCCCGACAAGTTCCCCAGTGCTGACCCTATCGAACATAGCTGTTTCCTGGCACAGAATGGCGGAGTATGCTTTTTTCCTCAAAGCCTGAGTGATTCGGTGTCCTGAGGTACTCATAAAATAAATTCTACCAAAATTGCAGATTCCCCCAACAATAAAAACTGTCAACAAACCCAGACTGAGTTTGTTAAGGTTTTCCCTGGTGCTCTGCGTATCCTCGGTATAAATAACATCGATGACTTTTCCTAGACAGAAAGGCATGGCCATCGTGACTGTCGAAGACACGAAGAGAAGACAAATGGCTCCTGTCAATTTCCATTTCTCTGGTTTTGCCAAAGAAAATAATCTCCTGAGTTCTGATGTTTTCTGGGATTTATCAACTATATTGCACTTATTAACAGCATCAATCGTTCGAAATCTCAGACCTGTTATGAAGTTTTTGGATCTCAAAATGCCATTTAACCGACCCCCATATTTCCAAGTGTGAAAAGCACATTTTGATGTTATTGTTAATTTTGCTGGATTCAAAACTCCAAATGTCATCAACCTCACCAATATAGTCATGTTATATTATTTTTCAATTTCTTCATAGAATCTTTAGTTTTTCTATTGTCATTGCGCTACAATTCGTTTTATCACTCACGTAAATTATTATTCATGACTATCATTAACATCTTTTATGCAGTTTATTATTGTTAATTGGGGTTATTCAAAGATAACAATGAATGATTCTTTGCAGGGGGTTTTGACGAATTAAAGTCATTATCAATTGATCATGGAAGATTAATGAAACGATTTAGTTTGATGTTAGGTAATTCAGTTCGAAAAATTGTCGGTTAAGAGGTTATGTGAATTGATCCCAGTACGCAGTGCATAACTTTCAAGTTGAAAGTTTCAACAGCTGATTTTTAGAGCCATGATGATGGAAGACGGGGTGGGAGTGATTTCGACTGGCACATGGCCAGTAAATAGAAAATAAAGCATTGATGAAAATTAATATTTCTCGTTTATTTTTACCTTATCATAATTCGAGATTTCATCAAATTCAAGGAGCAAGAAATGGAATTTATAATTTCCCAGCAATTCACTTTTTTTTTTGAGACTTTGCCAGTTTCATTCAAGGACTTTGTGCATTTTAATTACATTAAAAAAATGAAATGCTTATATTGTTTGAGGTGGGTGAATATGTCGATCATGAGTGATTCTAGAGAAACATATCTTTACAGAAGTATTTGGTAGAGAGTTGATCTACGAAAAAGTATCTTGATATTTTATTTTTGTAAAACCATCCGTTATGAAGACGATTTAGTGTTCAAAAATACATAATTTTCCTTCCTTAAAAAATCTCTAGATTCTCAATTTCTAGCAAAGATTGACAGATACGAATTTTTATAACAGTTCTAATCAATCGTAACGAAAATCCGGGTGATGTCAAATCACGATTGCAGATACAAATAATAGGGTTCTGTTTGGAGATAAGGTGAAGGAGATTGTTATATGGGACCGCTGGATCACTCCTCCATGTCCAGGTCCCCTAATTCATCCTCCAGACCCTCTAGATCATCCTCAGTGAAGAGATTTTCATTGATTGCTAGCGCGGCTGCTCCTTCACCCACCACAGTCACTGAAATAAAAATATGCACTTAATTTAATTGTTCAACGAATGTAAAATTATTGAATCTATCGAAAAGAGTCGGATGTTTTCTCTGTAGTACTTTCAAATCCCGGGCAAAAAATGTGGTTTAATATTTTCATCCATATTAGTTACAGATAATTTTTCCCAAGGTTTCCCAAATGATTAAATATTTTGAAATGTCCCACTATGTGAGAATTCAATTATTGTTCAAGCCAAAACGATAATGGTTCCGATGTGGATTCGCATTGCATGACCGTATGAGGGATATAAAAATTGATGATATTCGTTTCATCTCAAAAAATAATTGTGTTGAAATTTTGACCCGCATGATCGATTATATATCATCATAACGTAGCTCCATCACTACGTATAGTTTGTGAGGAAGTATTGAAATTATTTAATATCCGATTCGATTATTGTAATGATTAAGTTTTTCGTCTAGTACGATTCTCGTAACACACGTTGTTTATAATATGCACTGGTTTCTTCATGTATTGAAGCATACTCGCATTTTTGCGACATGAAAACATGCAGATCTGCACGCTCTATGGTGAAACTTTAGGACAGAATACTGATCATGCTTCTCATATCTTATGTGAAATTTTGGGTACATAACTCAACAAATATGGACTTTTCCGAAGGTAGAAGCGAAAGTTTAACGGAAATATTGATTAAAATTCGAGCAACAAATCTCACATTTCTCGATTTAAAATTATCATTGAACGATCATGTCGACCCATACGCAAGCGCCCAAGGTTTGCCGAGTTGAATCATTTGGAACATAGAAAACACTGAAATTTCGCATGTACGGTCATGAAGGGGATTTCTATAGTTTCACCATCACATAAATTTGATACTGATATTGGCTGATGTTAATATTTAATTCGATAATCCTAGCCACGAAAGGACCCCATATGCGAATGGCCACATTTCCGAAGTAATTCAATGGTTCTGAATCAACTTTAAAATTACCAGAAGCATCTCCATTCATTTCGGGTGCCTGGGGAGCTTTGAGTCTATCCGCTTGAGCGATGGTGATACCCGTGGTATCGAGTTCACTGGCTTCCATAGCGAGTCTGTCCATATCCAGCTCACGATACTCAATCTTCTCACCCTCCTCATCCTCTTCATCGAATTGATAACTATCAAAGGCCTCGTCTCCATCATCAATTCCATCCCCAGCAGCCAGTTCAGGGTTGAACGAGAACATTTCACGTCCCGAAATTCCCACCTGCCTTCCAGCTTTGTAATCACTTCTCTTCTTTTCCTCATCCTTGATAGCCTTTTCTTTCTTTTCATTCAGCTTGCGCTTTTTCCAGGCCAAGAATGTTTCTAAGGTTATTCTCGTCTGGTTTGCACCCAAGTTATTCCTTTCCTTCTCAATTAAATCCTCCAGAGATATTTCGTCCTTTTTGTCCGCCAGTTTTTTATCCTTCTTGAGAACAAAACCAGGGGGCAGGGCGTGACGGTAAATGCATTTCTGGCCAGCAGGACATTCCCAGAACCAACCGTATTTCGATTGCTCCACAGCTGCCAAAAAGTGCTTGCAAATCTGCAAAAAAATATTAATTAATTGCCAATGTACTTTTTGATAATGAGGATCATATTTTCGAGATTATGAAATTACATAGCGATCGAGAATTTCAAAGTAGTATTCTTCATTCGTAAATCCATGAGCTTCTAATGCTAGATATATTTCAGCGACTGTTCTCATACATTTATTTTCAAAATTCCTGAGTTTTAAGGATTAGGTTTAATTCAATAGGCTAATGATATACGATGAATTAAGAATATAGATTCCTTTGGAATAAATAAATAATAAGAATATTGCGTGTTACCGCGCCGACTAGCTTAGACCTCTAGTTTTTAACGTATCATTGGATACACGTCTTCTGCGCTGTTTGTACCAATTATTACAAAGAAATCAATATGCAACAAATAATTCAACAAAAACATTATAAATTTTCGGTCACCTTTTAAAACCAGTATGATCTTTTTCAGTTTTTTCTGATGAGCAATTCGAGGCGAACCTCGATGGAGGTTGAAAAAATTTACGAGATCATGTCTATTACTGTATCTGCTTTAAAAGAAAGTAATCCGACCTAGTAGTGCCAATCCAAAATGGCTGGGATATAAAAAACACGCAAAAAAAAGTGTTTTGCTTTTAAAGAATCATAAGAAAAAAACCTAGTCATTCGATTAGCAGATAGTCGAATCAATGAATTCTATTGGTAATTAGCTCGAGAGCAGTTATGTATCTGATTAACATCTTTTGGTGCATTAAGGTCGGGAACTCTAATAAAAAATGCTGCTCCTCTCTATAATATGGATTCTGGTATTTGTTTCTAATACCACCATTTAAACGGGAAATTGCGCGGGATTGTGGGATGATTCAATGGAATAAGTAATAAACATACTATATCAGTGGTTGGACGGTTCCCACCGGCTCCGTGCTTCTTTTCTACTACTTCAGCCAATTTATCCTCGTCCCACTTGTCCATAGTGTCCGCTTCCTTATCGTCATCCCGCATATCACAATAGAGCGAACGTTTTTCTGCCTTTCGTTCGATTGTCAAATCATGGGAGAATTTGCACTTGTCGCCCTTAGTGCACTGTCCTTGCTTGAAGAAGGCGCATATGACGGACTTTGGATCAATACCTAGGGGAGAAATACCATAAAATTAACCTTTCTATGAGTTTGGTAGAATTTCAGGAAAACTTGATCATGAAAAACCTTCGTACATGTGTTTTTTTCGAAACCCGATTGTTGAGATGGGCATTTAACGAAACATTTATCTTCATTACTATATCTTCGAATGAACATTTCGATAAAAAATTCGGAATAGAATTGTGACAAATTGAATATCTTTATAGACTTCTTTAAATGTTGATAAACCGATCTATTTTGGATGGTTACCGTGACGTTACCCTTTAACTTTTCAACTTCATGTGTTATATAAAAAATCGTGTGGTTGGTGTCTCGAAAACTTTCTCTCGGCAATGGCCTCTAATATGCTCAAATATACTTATGCTAAATACAACATATAATCCACATTTGATTTCTGTAGCAGAAGTCGAAATCATTACATTATTGTTGCTGACCAATTACTGGATGATTTCATGGAGTACTTGATGCCTAATGCGGGAACCGAATTGTTCAATTTGAAAGATAAATTTAGCCAGATGGGATATTCATAATGGACAGCTGTAAACTGCTTGCAGTGTAAGATAAAAAAATAAAGTTGAATGAAATGAAGACCTTTCTCCACTTTTTGAGATTGCACAGGTTTGAAGAGCAGGGCCAGCTCCTTAGCCTCCTGAAGCTTCTTCTCTTTCTCGAGTTTTTTACTGTTGGGATCATCCCCTTTACGTGCAGTAGTTCCGGGCTTCACCTGTTTCTCTACTTGCTGAATGAACTTCTGCTGTTTCGCGCCCTTTTTATTCTTAAGACCGAATGTTTTGTCCTGGAAATGAGTCCATTTATATGAATTGGTGTCTCATCGGTATCGAAAATTTTTTAGGCACATGTGCCTGGGTAATTATGGTGTGCCTCATACCTCGATAACCTTCTCCTTTTTCTTCAGCTCAGTCTTCTTGCTCGGTGCTGGTGCCTTCTTTGGCGGCATGTTGATGAAGTTTCTTGTCAAGAAATTGATTAAACAATAGATTCAATTGGAGTGATCTTTCTCAGCTGGGGAACAGAAAAACCATTTCTCTAAAATTTTCTTCAATTTCCGCAAATTGGGGAGTGTGGGACTCGTAAGAAATTCACAGTCTCGCCATCTTTTGCTGGAGTTCTCGAATAATGACACTTGTGACGGGAAGATGACGGTAATTGCGTTCTCTGCAAGATTCAGGGAGACGTAAAAGAATGCGCATGCGCCAATGCGGACTGTTAAAAATTCCTGCGATACTTGTGGAGATCCCACATACTAATCGCAATGGCGGAGCGAACGTGTACTATTGGCGCGCTTTTTAAGTTGTGAAATTCCAAAACTTAAAAAAAGCGCCCGCCAAAAAAGGTCGAAATCGCAAAGTTACGAAAACTGAGAATACATGTTGTATTCAGGAATGTCGAAATACAAAAATGAAAAATCTTGAACTGAATTTACATGTACATCCTATCCCTGGCCTCTATATTGAAAACATCTAGCCAACAATTATAGTCTCATTATAATGAAACATGGTTTTCAAGTATAGAAACAATGTACTTTTTTTTGTTAATTAGAATGGTCTAAGGGCGAGCTATTAGTCAAGTTACCTGTAGCTAACCCGGGGTTAAAGTCAAGTTCCCCTACCATGTTCGAGGAATTGCCTCCCCTATGTCTGAGTGTCTAGCAAGATGACTATTGAAAACTTTAAAATGAGCTTTAAAGTTAGCTACGGGTAACTTGACTAAAGTAAAGTAACATTTCCATCAGAGGTGGTTAATATACATGCGTGGCGCATGCCCGAAACCAGCCTTACATGTGCGAGACATTGCCATAATTGATGTAGATTTTGTTGCTTGATTTATTCGAATACTATCTGTTATTTCAGCTGGTTGTTCATTTCATCCACTTGATTGCAAACATTTTTTTAGTGAAAGGAAGTTTGAAACCTTCAAAATTATGAAAATTGAAACATCTGACAGAAATAAGTTTAATACAACTTGAGAAGTGATGGCTATTTGTACTATATTGCAAATATCAGCAATATCACTTTTTGATTTTTTTCTTCTGAAAAGATTACAGCCCCTGATGCACCCATTGATTGGAACTTGATTTGTGGGGTAAACTTGTGCGCGCACTTGATCACTACTTGATTTCTGGTCCACTGAGCAAATATATATGTGGGTCACACAGTCATTTATTTCGGGATTCTCAATATATATGACTTTTTGATGTTTTTTGTTTTTTTTTCCGGTGGTAATGTTTCCATGTCAAGTCACGCTCCACTGTCGATCAATTGTTCGGGAGGTTGATCGAATAAGCAGTCAAGTAGCGATGACCTAATGATCCACCGTATGCACAAATTGTTCCTCTCTCATCCGCAATCAAGGAGTAATCGATAGATCCGTCAGGGGCGTAGAATTTTGAAAACTTAAAATCTTATAATCTGGTTGAAACGACCATATTGTAAAGTATTTTCAATAATGTGGAAAAATTGAATGTTATAGCGAAAGTTGAGCGCTGGGAATTAAGCTGGCATATGCCTCTATAGTGAAGGTGTTCAAGCGTCTCAAGTTAAGGTATGCACGCACTTGAAATTTAGGTCATATGAACGTTCTAAGTTAAGACTTATATGTCTGTAGGATTTGGACCCATCAAAACTTTAAAATCCTGAATGACAATTCTGAAAATCGTAAAATACAATTCTGGAAATCGGATATTGCCATTTGCGGAAATTATGTTTATCGACATCGGAATTTACGAATGTTAAGATCGTACGTTATCAATTTAAAATCATAAATGATGATTACATTTTTTTCCTAAGTGGATACCAAGTTTCAATGTGAATTGTAGAGCGGGAAAGTACCTCAACTTGGGATCAAACTGGGCATAGCCTGGTCCATGTCTGGTAATTCCAGACTTGGCGACTGGCCTTATGCCTAGACTAGCTCGGCTCCGATATCCGGAGCCGAGCGACCAGCCCTGAGGCCTAGAGTGACGTCAGCACCGCTACAAGCAATGCCTGAACCACGAATATCAAGGTTTAGTAAAGCGAGCCTTGGCCCATCTGTTGAGGCTTGCCAATTCTCACCTGGACGAATCACAAAACCAATTGAAAAATTTGAACTACATTGAGCGGCAGTGCTGAAAAAAAGAAATTGGAGAATCCAGAATTATCGCAGAACTTTGAGATTGGTTTGGTAATGTAGTTTATTATAAATTAGCTGGTACGAAAGGGGAAGAATGACTTCACCTTTGGTTGAAATTACGACCAACGCTCAATTGATAGGTTCTATTTTCAAAAACGCAAGGATATGGCAGATGTTCCGGCAAAACCAATTTGATTCAAAATGGACTATTTGTATACAAAATCTGGAGTTTCGTCGTTTAATTCTGTTGCTTCGTTGCACTTAATCCAAAACAACATAAAATGTATACAGAATGGAAATTCCTCATATTATTGATTTTAATCCATTACATTATGGGTTCGTATATTTATTGATTTTGGCATCCTGAATGCAGCAACCGAATGTATCTTGTACTCATAAATAATGAAGTTCCCCATTTATTGAGTCATTGACAGTCGTAATTTCTGGAAAGTGCCTGAAATTATGAGTGAAATAATATTGAAAGGCAAGGATAAGGACGATAAACGTGAATTTGATTATGGCCATGATTTTCCGTACCAAGATTTAGAACATGGCGGTGCTGGCGAAATGTGTCGACAACCATTTACTAATAATGCCAAGCCAAAAACTCGGGTAAATTGTGTTATTCAAATTTATTGCGCTTAATCGTTAAGTCAATCAAGTCTTATTCCATGCGTTTCTAAAAGATAGAGTCATCTCGTAGGATACGAAATTGGAGAATCGCTCATTGCGTCCAACTCTGCATGAAAATGGGGAAGAACCACAAATGAAAGTTAGTGAAGATGAAAAGAAATCTGCGAGCAACTGCTCCAAAAACCAGCTGAGAATACTCCAAGAGAGGATCCATCAAGTTAACTCCAAGTTCTACAAGTGTCAAAACACATGTTTTACATTGCGTCAAGATTTAAATAAAGCTCAGAAGGTATGTGTTCGCGGAGAGGCTAGATAGATCCAAGTCTAGATCATATCACAACGGAAAACCATCCAGAAATATGAGGATAGCAGTAGCTGAGGCTCACTCTTGTTCACTCCTTTAACTAGAAGTTATTAGTTTTCACATTTCGGTTGCAATCATTCAGATTTTGAAAACATCTAAAACTTTAAAATTGTTTTATGTTTCTAGGATTTTTAGCAACACATAGTTTGGAAATTTTGAATTTTTTTTTGAGTCACGAAACACTCACAATTTGTAGAATTTTTGCCATTTTGGTCATTTTTGCAATATGGTCATTTTGATGTCTTTCTAAATTTCTGATCCTATGGTGGTTTTTACTTATTGCAGTTTTGCACATTCCGAGTTTCTTTCTATGCTCAGAGTTCTTGTCCACTTCTGATAGTTGTGGAATTTTTGATAGTTTCAAATAGGCCCGATTCCAACACCAGCGTATATACTTATACTATCAAAAGCCATTGAAAGAGAAACTCAAATGGACCATGGTCGCATTCCGAAGGTTGTGCGAACACATCGATACGGCATTGTAAAAACTATCCTTACTGTTTTGAACGAGAAAGCGCATGGTTCCTTCCGTTTACTACCATCTACGCGGGTTTCAGTTATTGAACCATGAATAGCACGAGAACTTATGTTTACCAGAATAAGATCTAGTACCTAATTGTTCCATATTTTCTGTGTACAAGATGTATTTCATCGTTATTCTTAATAATTTTGGCCAGAACGATTACGGTATTCGGTTAAAACAAAAAATGTATGTGTTTACGTAGTAAAGTCCAGATTACTTTCCGATCATATTTCTCGGCCGATATATCAGGCAGTAACATAATTAAGTCCATTTTTTTCGAACCATACGAATTGCAGATTTACATTTACATCTCCATTTCCCGACAATCTTGAATAGTTATGATTTTTCTTTTGTTGATGATTGAGTTGCATGTCCGAAAGAATTTTTCCAAAGATTGTTCTGTAGTTCACTCTTACCTCCTTGATATGAATTAAATTTCCTCCAACCCGTTCAAAAATGTACATTTCCAGTTGCTGATTATTTGAAAAGAAAAACTAAAAGAATACATTCCACGTGTCTTTCGAAAACAAGAAATAGACAAAACTACACTGAGAGAAAAGATTCGTCGTTTCTACGGAATACGGTGCCAACGGCACCAAATTTTTAGCACCAACCGACAATTCATTCCGTACAACGGAAAATCCGTCAAATGAATGGCATAATCAGTTGGTACGAATAATTTCGCATCGTTGGCACCGTATTCCGTAGAAACTGCGGAATTTTTATCTTAGTGTATGAACATGATAGGGTTAAAAAACAAGCCTGCGCAACTTCGAAGACAGGTTTTGAGTAATGTTGTACAATGATTTCAGAGATGCAACTTTAAGACAAATGCATTTAACATTTAAACTTCAGTTTACACAAAAAAACGGACTTTGTTTTTAACTTAAGTCGAGTTATCTATTCTTAGACAATAATTCCACCTACACTGCCGCTTGCAATATATCGATTTGATGCCGTCTTCTCCCCTTATTTCATCCCTTCTCATAACTGCTTTCGGCCACGCACTTTTCTGCTTGCGGAATCCGGGTTCGCTCCGGATTCTCCACGTTTGTGTGTGCATTGTTACAACAATTTTCCAGGTATGAATGCCCAAGGCTGACGACAAGAACAACTCAGCCAAGCCTATGCGAGGCTTAATCTCATCTTTCAAGGCAGATGATTGCTAAGGCTTGGTTCAGCCTTGTCTCAGCCTGAAGCTTTCGAGACTGACATAATCGATCGTGACATACCAATAATAACCGCGTCATTTAGTCGATTTTAGACATTGGCGATGAGCCCCAGTTAAACCCTCTTACTAATGTGGTGCAGCCTTTGAGAATAATGCCTCTCGAGGCTACATTGTCCCAGCCCTTGCCTCCCGCTCATCAGACAATCCAAAAAAATTCTCGCCCTGTCGGGGATTTAAACTAGGAACCCAAACGGCAGCGCTAAGCCATTCGGCCATTCTAATGTCGGTATTTAAATCATTAATTATTAATTGTCTTTGGGTGCTATCCGTATAACAAAACAAGAATATTTGGGGTGGTGAGAATTATTTTTTATAACTTCCCGATCACAGGAAGTCATCGTAAAGACCCTGATCGTAAATTTTGTCTTGTGTGAGTGCGTGTGTGCATGTAATGATATTTTTCAGTACACGATTAAGCATGCGAACTACTAATGCGAAGGAGGTCATTTGGATCGGAGTCGATAGGTCTTCACGTAGCTTAGAGATATTTTGGATAAACGTCACTCTAGGATGTCTGTTATTAGAGATTTGAAATGATTATAACACTATATCTCAAAGAAAGATTGCAGATAGAAGAAACTATACAAAACAAAGAGAAAAAGAGTTTCTCACCTCAAAGCTTTTTTCCTTAACTTGAATAACCGCAACTAAAATTTGCGACTGGTGCTAAATGGATTGAATCTGGCGTATGTGTGCTCATAGCTACCCACAAGTACGCAGTCAGCAAACTCCAAAGAGGTGGGAAATAAATTCATGTACTAGATAGTTTGATACACTATTATACTTCAATTTTGGTTTGTTTGTACACTTGCATTATGCATTCAAAATTAATCAAAGCATGATCCTAGCTGTCCTGGCGATTGAGAGTTCACGTAACATCTACACTGCCATACTTTATTAAAATTTGATGAATTGATATTTTTCAGTTTACGTAATTTGACAATGATTTGGGATAATTCAAAATTAAATTTCTATAATTTAGGAAATAATACTTCGTCCATAAAGAACTTCTTGATTGCCGGAAGTTATTGCAATGATCTCTAATTTGAAAACCGTATGGTCACTATGTAAGTGGTCGTTGAAAGTTACTAGAACCTTTCCAAGGTAGCTGCTCTTCAGTTCTAATAAACGTACAAACTTTTCCCACAATATCCGAAAATTTGGAACTTTGGAAATACGCCTTCAAATGGTTTATATGTTTATTCCTATTTTAGCTTCTCTGTAGCGAAGTCGGAGACAATGTTACGATCACGAGTCTGGCTAATCATCCCGGTGGATGGAAGGGTAGAGCACAACAGATTCAGCAACTCCAGCAGAAGATCTCGGAGCTCCAACAAAAACTCAATTGCTCTGAAAAATCTTCAAAGGGTTCTGCAAGTAATTTCAGTATGCTAAAATGATAAGATTGACAATGTTATGAATATTCCCTAGAAAGATCAACGAGAAATTGAGCTTTGTGTAGTAGTCGACATTCAGTTTTTTTTTTACCCAGTTTCGAACACCGCCGATTACCAATGCACGTACGGGAAGCCTTACCTAGGCGATTTGTCCGGGCGGCCGCTGCCAAGCGGTGAAACAATTTTGGTGTTCAAATATTATTAATTTGAGCGGTGGAATCTATAATCACATATAATTAATTGATTGTTAGAGTGTGCTACTGATTTTTTTCTTTAATTTCCAAGATTCATTTCAACATTTGAGACAATAAATGCTTGACATAGTCTAATTGAGTAAACTTATTTATAACGAAACATCATATATATCTGATGAACGGGTCTCTAAAGTATCGATAGTAATGATTGTAGAATTTTGTATGAAAATTTGTTCGATAAACAAAACGACGAATTGATGATACAAGAATTGATTCCGTTACGTATCATTTTGAAAAATTAATTCAAATCATATGGAAAATAATACTGTCAGATCTCATACATTTTTGTATCTTGAACATCTTATATATGAGCTCTCAGAGCGACGATTCGCTACAAAACTGCGTTCGCGGTGACCCAATTCTGTTCCCCAAAAGTTTCGCGGACAATTTTTCCTCTTGATGAAATTCCCCCGGTTAAAAATGCCAGGAAATAAATTTCGTCAGGAAACTTTTTGTCATTGCTGGGGGAATGTTTTACAAGAGAAATGGACTCGTTTTATATTGGTCGATGTATTCTAAGCTCCAAAGCTGACGAAGCGGAAGGGTGTCCCTGTATAATTGCCCTTTCAAAGCATAGTGCTAATCTGATTTGATATTGTAGTTTCCATCTTTCCTTTTTTGTAATTGAATGTTTTTTCAAGTTTATATTTATTTATAAATGTCAAAGTTTCAATGAGTGAATTGCAATCTGTCATTTTGAAATTCCAATGTAACCATAATGTCCCATTTGAAACAATGCACCTAAATATCTCCTAAAAAGGGCAAATGACAGGATATTTTTCCCAAACATAAATTCTAGTCGGGCTTCAAGGGGGACATTTGATGTATAAGTTGTTTTGAGCTTTCAGTATCGCACTCGCAAGGTACAAGCACAAAGAGTTCCCTTTCAAAATGGCAATCGGATTATTGGATTTGTTCATATTATTTGATTTGCTCAAATGAGAATGATATAGAGACATTCCGACATGGGAAAAAGGATCAAGTAACAGATGTTGATTATATCAAAATAGACGAAAAGCTATAAATTTTCTGACTGACGATCATAGTTTAGGTACTGTAGCGTTAATAGAAATCACGTGAGCGTCCATGCCTTCGTACTCCTCTCTCATATGAGTCTGGCTACTAAACTCTGATTTTTACAAAAGATAGCTCCACTGCTCAATATATCGCATAAATTTTATACGAGCAATATATTTCATTTTAATTCTTTCCGCATCTCTAAATTGTCTTGCACAATTTCGTTTTGAAGTGATAAACTGATGTAAATGAATGGAAATAGTATATTACACCATAAGGGCAGAAAGTATGAAATTCCTGCACTGCGCGCGATGATGCCCGAGGCGAAGCCGAGGGCATCATGGCGCGCAGTTCAGGGCTTTCAAACTTCTGCCCGTGTGGTGTATACTATTTTTCTTTATAGCCGGTCGAAAGTACGAAAATTCATAATTTGTGTTATAGATACTGATGCCTGCCCCGACATTTGCAGCACGAGCGAAGCGAGTGCTGCTGGTCGGGGGCAGGCATATCATAAAAAAGAAATGTCATCCCATTTGAACACTGCAGATTTTTTCGGCTTGTAACCTTTGGAATTATTTTTTATCATAATTTTCAAATTTTGAAATTTGCTAATATCGACATTATCTCTCGTGTTCAATGTTTTTTTCAGCATCGACCGAATGCTCCACAGTGTTGAAGGTCTCAGCTTCTTACTCAAGTCTTTGAAATATATCACTAAATTAGCTTCATCTGACTGTTACAAAGAATTTTGATGTTCCATTTGCCATTTTTTATAAGTATCGTAAACTAATTTATAGCGATCAGCTGACTTCTTTGGCAATGTTTCTGTCTCGATTATCAATCGTGCTTCTGCATCAAAATCCCTCAGAAGCTCCTCCTCGTCCATCGACTCATCACTGGACGTCATTGCCTTAATTAATATTTTTTTTTATATTTCATTAATTGCAAAGAAGTCGTTTTGAGGTTACATTTGACATTATCGTAGATAGGTGATGACTAGTGACTGACAGCAGTCCCACGCACCGATGCGCGGAAAAAAAAATTTCGTCCCGCTGTTGTAGATGGCGTACGCGTCGTTTCATCGATGCACGAATCTTAGACTTTCTGCTTCGAAATCGATGACGAATATACGTACTTTCGACCGAGGTATAAAGAAAATGTGGTTCTCTCACCCCTCGTCGGAAAGTTCGTACTTTCCTGGCCGAAAGCCGGCCGGAAAGTGAGTACTTTCCATCCTAGCGTGGAAAGTGCATAGAAGTCCTCCCTCGGGCAAAAAGTACTAGCTGTCCGGCGAGGGGTGTGAAAAATAGTATGTGGGCCTCGGGCGTAAAAAGGAATTACAAATACTCAAATAGATAAATGAACGATCATTGAGGCGATTACCAATTACTGTGCATACCAATTTTTATATTATTAATATGTCGATCGGAAGTCGCGGTAATGACGCAGAAAATTTAAAAAAGTAGGATTTCGAATAAGAACAAATGCGTATAGGTGAGTTAAAAGTAGACGGAATTCCTGATTATGAACATTTCACTTTTATTCTTCGAAGTCGTTATTATCTCTTCTATCTTTCCGTATTGACAGACTATGACTTGGACTATTTCTGATAACGAATAATGTAAATTTCATTACGGCGCGAGGGTCAAGAATACGATTCTTGATTCAACAATCAGGTTCCTCTTCCATCCCGAATCGGGCGATTCTTAAATCGTGTTTTTTCTGCAATCGAAAATCTTCACATAATTTCAGCACAATTGCCTCATTATATGAGAGGTTTTGAAACAATTCAAAATAGGCAGGTACCACGAAATCTTATGCCCCGGGGAGCTGACACGTTCAACATTTTTTCAGAATACACATATTCGAATTTTCCCTCGACGATTGCTCAGTAAGTAGGTGTTAATATCGACTTCCTAATGGTGTATCCCATTAGTCTTCAATTTCCAATTTATGGAAGATAATATTGTTGATGAAATTTTTGGAATTTCAGTATCACTCGAGCAAAGGAGTTCTTATCGCGCCAAAAGTGTTGAAAGAGAGAGGAGATCTCAGGTGGAAAATTTGGGGAGAGAGTTGCGACAGGCAGAAGCAGCCCTCGAGGGTAACAAGAAAAAATTAGAAGCCGCTAGAGCGAGGATTCGAATTTTGGAAAATGAATCATCCGACTTCAAACGGAATTTAATTGTTGTTAACGACAGAAAAATCCACGATGAACAATTAATCGAGGCATTGAACGTAATTAATCTTTCAATCGCTCTTTAGGATTAAATACGTTAACGACTTCGAAATTGTATGTTCTAATGGAGATATATGTGGAACACCACGGTGGTATCTTCTTACAAGTACTGCAATGGGGTTTCTAGCAGAGTGTCCTTAAAAAAGGTCGAGAGACGAAAAAAAATTGCTCAACCTTGTTCAAAAATCCATTCGAAGAATTGAAATTCTCAATGTAATCCCCGCCAAATATTCCAAAATTTTGAATTGTCATGGATTTCAAAAATTGGGGACATTGTTGAACCGGATGAGCGTGCTCCTGATGGAGAGTGACAAAGTTGATTCTTAAGATTTGTCGAAAAAAATTATTATCTCGTTGAAAAGAGGATTTATATACAACTGTTACGAAACATTCATCATAGCGAATTTCATTTTTAACAAAAAATATAATATTTTTTATTAGTATAAATATTCCTAACAGTGAAACATTACGAAATATGGAATAAGTTTTGTCATATAAAAATAGTTCAAACTATGTATCAATGGGGTATTCTTTGAAATGAAGATAAAGTAACAAAACAAAAACAGGTAAGTAAGCCATAGTTTTCTGATGGATCAAGGTTTTTGTGAATTGCCTCGAAAACTTTTCTAATTTGATACTAGAAAAACAGAATTTTTCCTTCGATAATTTTCACTTTTGCTTATCGGAATAGATGTATAGTTTCTACATAATTGTTGCCATTATGATGGGTTTATAGATAGAGCTAAGAAAACATTTATCGACACTATTTTCAATCATTGGAAGAGATAAACCGCAACACATTGGAGTTTTTGGGTCTTTTTCCCCCATAATATAATATAATAATGTGGCGAACATTAAAATTTTTCGGCTAGAAATAGGTATATTGTGGAATGTTCTAGAATTAAGAGATAAGGCAATTTCCATGGTCATAATAGCTTAAAAATAGTTGTATTGGACAAGAAATTCCCCGAAATACTTCTAATCTAGAATCGCCCGATAAAACTAATGATTCTCCAAGGCTTTTAATAATTATGAATTATCCCCTCAAGATTATTCAAGGTATTGGCAATATTATAAACAAATGATTTCCTAGGGCCAATTGAGAGCCGTGGAAGATAGATACAAAGAGAGAGACCTTGACTCGAGAAGCAAAGTTGAAAAAATGAGTCAGGAGTGTTCGAACATGAGGAACGAGTTGCATTCCTCGAGACTCCTGATTGAACAGCTGCGCAAGAAAGTGTCTGAGCGCGAGGCGGAAATTAATATTCTGAGGTGCCTTTCTTCATTTTTAATTCCCACTAAACACCTATGTATACGTCGCATTTTTCGGAAATATGGTGCATATCCCCGCCATTACATGTGATGGAATCCCATAGAATTTCGTATGGAAATGTGTTATTTTGATCCAATACTTTGTTTTTATAGACATTGATTTATTTTTTAAAGATGTTTTGCGCGAGTTGATTATCGCTTTAGTTAAAAAAAAAATATAACCGTCCACTGGAAAAAAAAAACACTACTCATTGGAACAAATCTCCAAGTGCAGTTTTTCGATCAAAAACGTACACGGCAAACTTTTGAGGGATCGTGGGGGACTGGGTGGTCGAATTGCTATGGAATGCTACATAGGGCAACAGCACCAGTAAATGAACACCCCCAGTAGATGGACGATTCCACCTTTAATTGAAGATTGTGTAAATTGCAGCAAAATTAAGATAGCTTTGCTTCGAAATTATAAAAAATGGCACCGATTTAAAATAAGGCAATGACAGTTTTTGCTGAATTCATTGAGATTTTGAGTGTTAAAGCACCGTCCATCTACTGGTCTTAACCGGCCATCTACTGGTGTGGTTACCCTATATTCTGGAATTTCAGCCGACGTGATACATCTTTCCAATATCCTTCCTCTTCGCGCCAACCACTCTCCATAAGGCAGTGGTTTTTATGCGATAAATTTGATAAATTTGAGAGGTCATAAAAAGAGCAGACTTTGACCATCCAATACATTACAAGATCCGTAGTTAGATTATAGTTTTGAGAATTGTATTCGTGGACTTTCTCATGTTTCATGATGTATTCCTGTTCCCCGCGATTTTTCCTCAACTGTATAACGTTATCCCCAGCATACCCTTCCAGTGGGAAACTGAAGGGAAACACCGGAAATCCTTGAATTATCCCATTATTTCATTTACAAGACTTGCGTTCGGTGGTGTGACCGTACAAATGAATTAGCGCCCGAACAAAACTCAATTTGGCTACTGGCGGGATCTCAACCGTGTTCCCTCAATGCCAAAGTACTCCATAATGACCGTTTTGGCTTTGAAAACCACTCATCATCTTGAATGGTTCATAAGAATTATAGAGAGTGCTTACAAACAATTCTTGCTTGTAATACCGCCTCTCCAGGCAAAAAAACCTATGAAGAACCCGTAAGACAGAATGGTCGCATGGGTCCTTCATATAAAGTTATTTATAACTATCAACTGCGGGCTGAACACTTGAGTACATTATACAGTTTCGTGAGAATAAGCTTGGTTTTTCAGATTTATTGTATTGAACTTTATGGCACAATTGATTATATTATAAATTGAATTGAATTAATGTATAGATCGGGTTCGATGCGTGCGCTCGACCTGAATGCCAGAGATTCACATCAAAATTTGCACGTTACGTCACCATTACCGAGCAGTAGAAGTCCTGACGATCCCAATGAATACGTTGTTTTGGGATTAGCCGCAGAAGCGGAGACTGAGAGGCTTATGGAAGTAGTAGCTGGACTGAATCATCGGCTTGACAGGGAGAGAGCTGATGCTGATCACGTATCCGTAAGATGGTTTTTCTAACTCATTGCAAGAATTCCTGGAAAATGAGAATAAATTGTTATATGGAGAAAAAAAATGATGAAAAGTAAAGTTCGGCGTGTAAAGCCCTATGTTCATTTTCAAAACGCAACGAGAAATCGTTAAACCAAGAATTACTTCAGTTTAATAATTTAAAAATTGATACATACGCACACATTGTGTGGTAATTTCTATATAGTCAATGTCAACCTGAAGAGCAGTTTTTTTATTAAGATCTCAATACAAATTCTACCTAGGGGTAGATAAATGTCACCCTTACAGGTAGATACAGACTACCTACTAATGATAAGGTCTACTCTGCCGGCGAGGTAAAATTGACCCTATCCTAATTCAAATTTTTTGCGGTAGTAGTTTATCTTTTTTTCAGGATGTAATGTACAACGCGTGCTTACAAATGATTAAACCTGAGTAATTTGTCTTTGTAGGCGCTATAACATTTATCTATGAAATAGTGAACTTTAATTTTTGTTCAGTATTTTTTTTCATGTTTCTGAATAAAACGCTATATCCAACATCTGGTATACTATAGCTTCAACATATGAGGGGGTATTCTTATTCAATATTCAAAACTCGTCGTCCTGGTCGTTTACTCGAGGGCTATGGATATACTCATTCGACCCCCATTCGAGCGTCGATTAATACGGTGGGATTGAAGGACAATCGCCTAGTAATTATATCAGTTAACAGTTTGAATATGGCTTAAGTTGTATAAGTTCTCGATTGCCAGCCCAGTGAAAATGTTGGACTGCCCAATCGACGATCAAACAATTTGCAATAAATGCAACGACCAGGCGATGATGGCAAAGGAAGGATTCGAACGAGCATCAAGTGAAACCTCGTCGATAGTATAGTTCCAACCCCACATTTGACCGACAATTAACTTAGGAGATATTAGAATGCCGTTTCCAAGACATTCATTCCATTCCCTGGCGGACCTGTCAATCGACTTTTGATTGCATCAACGACTTGATCACTATGTTCATTAGCGTTCGAGTTAATTTCGATTGGGTTATTGAGGTATTTTTTAAATGGAAGAACAATCGATCTAATGCCAAGTCCATCGTGTCTCAACGAGATAGAAATTTGATTTAATCGACACACAAAAGTTGATGGCGTCCCGAGTAGTTTCACTTATCAATTATCAATAACGTCGGCACCTCATTGATTGATCGACAAGTCGCTCGGATGTGGATAACCCAACCGTAATTCACTCCAAACCTTAGATAATCGACGGATCAACCAGGGTTGACGAAGACTCGAATAGAGGCTGAGTGAGTGCACTACTCAATACCTCCTCCAGTAGCCATCAAGTTGTCGTCGTGCGAACTGTCAGAGCTACTAGAAGGGAAAAGCATGATTGGAATATGATCAGTCTCTGATTTTCTCCGCAGTTAAAAATTACATATTGCATTTGTTCAAACACCGGAAAGAACGAATTGTCACATTTCAAATTAAATTTACGTGGCATATTTAATGATTATTGAACATTGCAATCAATTATCAGAGGATTTCAAATCTCAACGCTTCACTGTAAATGTGAGCGTAGTAACGCATCATTTAAAATTCAATCCTAGCTGTTGCTATACGAAATGTTATTTAAAAAGAATAGCCAATACATGACAAGATGAGACATAGATAATGCTCATCGTGCACTATCCTCATTCAACGTTTCTTATAATATGTAATTGAAAAATAGGATTAAATCTCCAAATTTTGAATGAGGTCGTGGTAATGGATCAATGTCCTGTTAACCTACTGGCTTGATTTCAAATGGTTTAATTATATCTAAATTTGAATTGTATGTGCACATTTAAAAAACATTACCAACGATTCAAGGGCTGTGGCACAGTATATTATTAATAACAGATCACCACGCCAGGGTTAAAATTTCCCAATCGGTATATGTAAAAAATAATATAGAGTCGTGGAAGTATTAGAGGAGAGATTCTGTATTCTAATAATCGCGGAATGATTATTAAGCATTTCTTTTTATCGGCCTTAATAGACTCATCTTTCTCATTTTTAACTTCTCAATACCGGAAGTTATTGAAATTCCCACGATTGCATTCGTGCAGAATCGAGCGGATTACATTTTGGGTGGCTTTCGTGCAGCATATGCAATGTGATTAAAAAACATACATGCGCACACTACTAGTTTATTTTGCATTGAAAAGTCAACTTTTTTAACTGGATGACCGGTTTTTTTATCTCAAGTAATTTATTTCAATGGGATAGGAGTAATGAATAATTTTTTTTTTAATATTTCGAATGAGTCGAATATATCGAAATGAGAATATATGTCGCTCTAAATCTCTTTTGAATCATTTTGTTAATCGAATAAGGTAAGTCTTCCACTAAAAGGAAAAACCGAGGAATTGAAGCTGCGAAACAATAAGAAACAACGATGTGTTTTTCAACAAATGAAATTTCAAAATGAGAGTATGTTGATATTTCTCGCCGTAAAACATTTATCTTTCAGATTTTGCTAAAGAAGCGACGTTCGGTATTCAAAATTTATATCAATCGTTTAACATAAAGACTAAAAGCTACAAATTGTACTCAAAAATTCTAACTGCAAAAACGGAGACCGGAAGTCTATGCAAGAAAAAAATGCTATTCAATTGTTCATAGAGATCTCTTGGTGGAATTACAAAAAAAAATCCTTGTAAATTTTAGATTAAATTATAAATTGCAAATTAAATTGAGGCTAATTGTTGGTTTTGTTTGAAAATTGTACGGAGCTGCAGTTGGGTGATTTTCAATTACGCATACAATTAATGTAAAGTGACATATTTGTATTGAATTATTCACTAGCTGTTTTCTTTAGGAATTATTACGGCGTGAGAGAAGTAAATTTGGGAAACTGGAGAGTAAACTTCAGAAAATTGAGGCGGAGAGGATAGCAAGGCCCAGGGTGAACTCTGGGTACAAAGCGAGGACATCAAAATCGGTGACTTCGTATAAAAATGAATTGAATGACGATCAATCTAGATACAAGTAAAATGATATCAATTGTTTATACAAATTTTCTCATTAATTGCATCTTGTATATCTTCAAAGAGTCTCTCAATCTTTAAAGTGCATCGTTGAAGAATCGATCATTCAGCGCATCGCG
Source organism: Asobara japonica (assembly GCA_026005395.1). Classification (NCBI taxonomy): domain Eukaryota; kingdom Metazoa; phylum Arthropoda; class Insecta; order Hymenoptera; family Braconidae; genus Asobara; species Asobara japonica. The sequence continues at coordinate 4,482,374 of BQMI01000577.1, forward strand.
GGTGTCTGACACCCAAGTGAGTTTAAAGGTTCATTACTACTGTCGCTATTGAATATTTTGTTACAAAAATTTCATCTTACATAGTTTTTGACATATCTATTTTATTAGTATTTTGATCATTCATTTATTTCAATTATAATTATTTATTACCGATTTTTCTCAAATTAAGTAATGTCTTCGAGACCTTGAAAATCTGGGTGTCAAACACCCCCCGTGCACTTTGAAGGTTAACTCAGAAATTCATGAAGTCCGAAAAATATGTCTCAGAAACGCAGGTGCACACTAGAAAATCCCATCGATATTTTTCTTAAATTTCATCATATATCATATATCAATTTTTTTTATTCTATATTGGAATTTCTCTTCATTTTATAAATGAATTGACATACCATCTCTAAGAGATTCCAATATATTTTTCCCATCACTGGACTATTCATCCAATCATACGGCTTTTTTTGCAGGAAATTTAATTTGTAATACAAGTTCTCGTGATTTTTAACAAAATACTGAAGCAATGAAGCATTAAAAAAAAACACAAGAAAATACTGAACCAGAATTTGAGAGATTCTACATTATGCCATCATACATCATGTATGATTAAATGATTAGTTTTTGAGGCATCGTGAACGAAAAGTATGATAGCATACCCCCCCCCCCCCCCCTACATCCTAAGCCACCTCCCCACACCTGCACGCACGTACACAGACAATATGTGTTCCAAAATCGCAAGTATGCATACGTGGCCGGAAAGAAATTTGTTCTAGGTGTCATCATGACAACTCACTCGATCGGGTAATCCCAAAATTCCTTTCACTATCGCTTTTGCGCAATTCAATAGACTGGAGCTTCTTGAAGAGGAAAATTTGGCCCTGAAAGCCCGGTTGGCGACCCTCCAGCGAGAAAAGTCAGAGGATCTGTCGACATACAAACAACTTCTGGAAAGCACCAAACGCATCTTCCATGATTCCCTCAGGTAAATCACAGCTCCAGTGACTGTATTCATACATTCGTACGTGGTATCAATTCAGATTTATCTTCAATTCCTCAGAGGGAAGATAAGTACAGCACATTCAACCTTAACTGTCTGAAAGAAAAGAAAGAAAACAGGGCAGAAGTGTGAAGCGGCTAAAAAAAATATTCAGAAGCTGGTAATCAATACGTGAAGGAGATGACGTTTAATTGCTAAATAAATGAATACATTATTCTTCAAATAAAACATAACAATATTAAATCTTCAACATACACTGTATTGTCCTTTGTTATTGATTAATGCATGAATAAAGTGTACCATCACTTCTCTAATTTTATTTTATGTAACGTGTTTACCCAACCACGTTTACACTGGTATCTCATGGATTCAGGGCTGTAAATTCATCTGAGATTTAAAATACTAACAAGGTGATGATTAAACAGCAAGAAAGAAATATTGAGACCAGCATTTAAGCTGAACGAAGTAGGTCAACTACCCTGGACAGCAACTATTTTTTCAGTGTACTATTCGTATCTATGGAAGTTAAAAAATATTTTTTTTGTGAATCTCTAGTTGCGTTACGAATTCAATTACTTATAAAGATTTGAGTGCTAACGCGGCGCAAGCGATGCCATATGTATATCGAAAAAAGGGTAAATGTTTGCGATGCCTATATGACGAAAAATTGTGAAAATCGCATCCAACAAGCGTATTCAGAGCTCGCAAAGCCTGAGCATCGACAGAAATAATTAGTAAATTTTTCAATCGACTACAACGCCGTCGAACTCAGTTTGACAGGTTCTAGCCCTCCCAATTATGGCTCAATTATGGTCAATCACTTTTGCCCCGTAAATATGTTTCAGCCGCATGCGACGAGGTGTTTCTCGATGTAAGTTTCACAACTTTTAATTGCATTTTTGTTTTTTTAGGATGTCGAAGAAAATTAACTTTTTCGAATATCTGTAGTATCGCCCGAGCCGTGTTCAAGTTACTTTATCCTTTTACAGAGTTAAAGCTTTTTCGAATCTATAAAAAAATGACTATGAAGTTGGATTCGATTCGAAATATCATTCCTAACTGTTCGACAGTGAAAATTGTTTTAAATCCGAAAACGGAAGATCGAGTTTCCATCAAAGCAAGAAATTTTCATCATTGCGTGTGTCTTTATCTGTGTGTGTTTATTTTTTTCTCTCAAGCTTTTTCTATTCGTATTGACCCACAGGATCCGCCACGTGACAGCTTTGTGCAATGCTACGGAGATGAGCACATCCAGTGCGACGGGGGCCGACGTTCGCCTTCTAAGTTAGTATATTTTCTAATTAAAAACCCAGTGTGTGTGTGTGTGTGTTTTGTGTTCGTCCCTCTCATTTGCACGCCCCGGGTAGCTGCTGTCTGAGCATTCCTTCAGGGAGCGTACCGGACACCCATCCATGCAGCTGGGACCAATTCTCACCCTGCTTAGGTCACCGAATTTCTAAACACAGGGTAAACTGTCAGTAACCCCTGTGTTACGATGGTGGGCGCCTATGATGCACCGCCCCCCCGCCCTCCCCCTCCGTGCGTCCGGGCAGGTTCTCGCCTTTCCAATTAATCTTTACATACTTTATGTAGACTTGTCATTTCCCGCGTTTAAATTTGAGCCGGGATATGGTCGTGGCCCAGGGTACGCGCTCAACCGACAAACTTTCCAGCGTGGAGTTTTTCCGCGTTTTCTGGCTCAATCCCAATGTCACGCTCACGTAATCTCGCTGGGCTTTCCTTGGGCTTTCCTTGGGCTTTCCCACTTACATCCCCAATCTCAAGAGTGACTACGTTGCCTTAACCTCAATGGTCAAATCGTTTGATGTTTCCCCTCTTTTAATATCTCTGGTTCATGAAAATATAATCAAATTCCGAGAGATAAATGAAAGAGTGTATCAATATTGTAGGAAAAAAATTACATTATGCTTTGTATTCATAGCGAGACTATTACAAATTGAAGATTACAAGACATACGATCAATGTTAGTTTCTGATATTTTTATTGGGGAAGCTGGTAATTGGTAATACATATATACACACGATATAATTGAATGAAGAACGAAATAATTCGGAAGGTGCGTGCGGCAATTCAATTATTTTCAAGCATTTTCAATGGTAAATTGAATTAAATGGAAAGGAAAAGTCAAAGACCATCAGTTGTGTGAACATCTATTTAACAACAAATAAGTGAATTTTAGACTGAAGATTTTGGAATTGGTATGGGAAGAAAATGGTAGGTCTCACTGTGCTTTACAGAAAACACCTAACTATCCTCACTGCAATGCAGTGCTTCGACTAAATGCCAGCTGGCAATCAGCCGGGATGCTCCTGGGTGGAGTCACGAAATGCCTGTTAGGGTAGCAATATTTCGTGCGTTCGTATTCACACCTTTTTGATACCCAGGTGACGACCATGAAAATCTCGTGATTTTGAATAATCATAAAATTCTCAAATATTTCTTCATGAAGAATATGCTGCTGCAATACTGCTCGAAATCATTAGTTCGGCCCACTAGCCCATATCAGGTCTATTAAAATTCCGGAATGAATCTCAAAAATGGGTCGGCGGAGACAATATTTTTCATAAAATTTGGGGCTAGTTGAATTCTTAAGATCATGAACAAACATTTCAAAAGCATGCACAAATTTAGATCGAGCAAATGTTTGTGTGGCTCACATTCTCTTCGCACTACTTGTTTTATCCGTCGTTCTTACACCGTTGACCTGTCGTGAGTCACTCTATGAGCACTATACACCACCGGACATCGTTTTTAATCCTTATTTCCCAGCGCTATGGCCTGAGCGGCGTCATTTTTTTATTTCCTGTAAGAATCGAAGTTTATCATGAATTGTTCAATCAGTATTTATGATATTTTCAATGGGTACGTCTGCGACCCAGAGATGACGATTCGATGCTTAGACCATCGTAGAATAAGTAACTATTGCTTTTCAAATGAAGTGCGAATCGGGAGGAACGGCCCAGCGCTCGTGGTACTACCACATACGTCGTATAAAAATTTTAAGCGCTGTTCTCACACGTCGTATATTTTTAAAATGATGTGCCACAAACGGTGGATAGCCCAACTTCTGACACTCTGTGATACCATCATATGATATGCGATATTTTCCATATAATTAGTGCAGGTAATTAAAAAATTGGCTACTCTGCAATGGAAGTTGGAGACTGAAAAAGCGCTGCGGTGACAGCAGAAATACATGCTTCGCTCGTTATGCGGGCAAATACTTCGGATCAAGCGGCGCGGGCAAAGAAGGATTGAGGATTTCGCGTCAGCTGAGTAACTGAAAAAAATTGCTGTAATTTGACTCAGTTGTATTTTTCTGAATGGTCTCAATTTTCGATAACATAGAGAAAAAAAAACTTATTTCTGAAACTTGAACGAATGCTTTCGGTATTGCATGAAATCCATTTGGGTCCGTTGCTGCTGAATGTCGCTGAACGTATGCCGGTGGTGTGAAGCAAATTTGACGTTTTTGTATATACAGATAGATATATGTGGCTCAAGAAGAAAACATGAAACGTGGTTGAAATGTAGTCCGATAAACTACAGCATCGAATTAAAATATACTTATGAATTTTGACGAGACATAATCGAACCATTGTATAAATTATATGCACTTTCGAAGGATATGGATTTTCTTTTTTTTCAATGCACTTTTCCTATGTTTCGAAATTCGTATATATATGTATACATATATATGTATATATATCTGAAATTTCTGTACCAAATGTCACCTGTAGCAAAATCCTCAATTTGACCCGGAAAGGACAGGCAAATTTTTTTTCAGTCGACTGGATTACTTCATGGATTTTGGAGTATTTGGTCCATGGGGATTTCTCCGATTCATTTGTTGACGACTAGTGATTGGTTGACGAAATGCTGCGTTAATAAAAATGAACGCAAGCAATGGAGCCCAATACTGGAAAAATTTAATGTATCATTTCATGTCATTCCTATATCGAATTACGCATACTCTTAATATATTCCCCATCTCTTCATTCATAATTCAGTTGCATCATCATTGAACTGTCAACCATATTATGCCCACTTGATCATCATCAAGTAAAATTCATGAAAATTACAAATAGAAGCAGGACTTCCGGTCTGGACACCTGTTCCGTCACAAAATAACCCGGCAAAACATAACAAAAGCCTAGAAAGTCTATCGTTTCTCCATTCCCCATACAATTCTGCAAACTGTCTCTAATAGGAAGACAATGTCGATATGATGACAGTAATAGTGACAATGGCATCAACCTGGGTGGGTACCGACTACAAAAAAAAAACCCCGCGGGCTAAATGTTAAATATTACTGTGGGTGCAATAGTCATTGGCTTAGCCAGCACTGTTGTCTCCATTCTGTGATAAGGAAACGTGCCCGTGACGTCACTTGGTCACAGGTATATGAAGCGACGCCGAAGCCACGTCCACGTCACTTGTTAGTTAGTTTTGAAGACGAAGTAACAGTAACTTGAAAAAAAAAATTTCTCGATTTTTTTTTTGTGAACATCAGGTGCAGCACAGCGTAACAGGTTTGAGGTGAATTTTATTATTTGAATAGGGGGTGGGAATTTGACTGCGACTAAATCCAATTTAATGTCTTCAAATGAATCTACTCTATCTTAGCAATGACACAGTTCGAGATTCATAAAATGTTCAAAATTATTTTTTTTTTCAATCATTCTTCCCTCTTTCCATGTTAACTTTTCATCGAATTATTCGAAAAGGAAAATGTTTCTAATGGCCCGCCCTTATTTTTTCACCGTAAGAAGTTCCGGATAAACCATTTCTTCGAAGATTTTGTCTTCTGTTTGGTCTACGAGCGTCGTTGATGCAAAAAGGACTGAACTTCTATTCAATAATTTTTTAGACATTATTCCGCCTAAAAATAACCGAATTTCTTTACCGCATGATGGAGAAAATAATGGTAAAGCATCGAAATTCTATGTGCGTTACATCTTTTCATGTGCAAATTCTTGAGTTACTGTTACGACAACCCGGCCACACGGCTCCGTTCCTCTTCCCGAAGAATTACGTAATGTTTACACGGGCCAAAGACACTTCGAGTGCTCAAGATGTCGGACATAAAGTTTTTTTTTTCGTGTGTGAAAAAAAAAATATTTCGTTCCACGCCATTTCCCTTTTTTCTCTCTCTCGTGTTTTATTTTGTGGTTTTAGGAAATATTTCATTAGTTTATCTTTGGTATCTCGAAAATATGATAGCTTCTCTCCCCTCCGGCAAACAGGTTGGATTTTAGGTGGTGCCTTAAGCGCTTATCAACAACCTTATCATATCTGGAAACGACTCGACTGATAACAAATTGTAGCCCCAGCACCTGAGTGTAATGTTCAATTTTTTTCGACAATTCCGGGGAATATAATTAACTGTTGGATTCCCGTAAATAAATTTATTCACACGAGTTTATATTTGATAAACTGATATTGATTTCCGGAAACTTCCAATATAATTGTAAGTGTCCAATGACAACTCTGAGTTTCTATTATTCGAATGAGATGTAGAGTTTGGATATACTGATTGAAGATTAAAGACTAATTAAAATTAGGGATGTCCTCAATATTTAAATTCTCGAAGACCTAAGAGTAGTGAAGAGGCGGATAGGGAAGGATACTTGGATGGACTTGGTGGCGTCAGTGGCCTCAAGGGGTCTATTGTCAGTTGGAGACCTTTAGGTTCCAACAAGATTGGAAGTTTTATGTGGGAGTAAGTAATGGACAATTGGGAAAGGCCTAGCATATTCGAAATTAGAAGATTTATTGGGGCAATGGGATTCTCCAGATTTTCGTTGAAAGAATTTGCAGGGCTTATCTTTAATGGTGGAAAATAGATTCTATAGACTAGTGAAATGATAAAAATAAAGTTGGGGAGATAACCCAAAAATATTGGAGTATACACCTCCTCACTTAAAATTGGAAATATTATTTTCAATTAATTATTTTTCTTCTTAATTATACTAATTGGATCTTACCAGCAAATAAGCATAACTTATCCTCTAAGTAAAGCAAATTTTAAATGTTATATATATGAGCGGCTCGATTATTATATAAGTGAATATTCCTAGTAATTTATCCTACAGGAAACTGAGTACAAATGAGAGAAAATGGAATATATGAACAGAAAAAAGAAAATATTACCTTATTATAACGGAGTCGTGCTGCGTCGGGCTCTGATGCGGTTGGAGCGTCTGGGTTGGAACGCCGATTCGTGGTCTAATTCGTCAGTGGTTTCGGAAGGTCTTTCAATGACTGGTGACAGGGATCTACCACGGTTGATGACGAATTTTGGTGATGGTAACAATGGTTGTAAATTGACATCAGATTCGATATTGCAATTTACGAAGTTTTTAATGACGGGTACTACGGATTCAGGCCGCGAATCCCTGATGTTGGGACAAAGCCGTTTAAGGATGTTACCGCTATTCGTCATTTTTTTTAATCTTTTGGCGATTTACCCCAACTTTTTGGCTTTCTTGGCGGGAAAAAATGTACAATTTGTGCATAACATTATCATTTATGGACTCAAAATTTTAATTTTATCACCGTAAACATATTTTTGAGTTTTTTATCTACGCTTGTATGAAAATTCATAAAACTTCAAACAAAACGCTGAAAAATGGGTCCACGACAATGAAATTTTAGAAGTCGATAGAGAATAAAGCTAAAACAAAATTGTACATTTTTTCCCCGCCTATCAAACTAAAAATTTGGGATAAATTAGCAAAAAATTGACAAAAGTGGGAAATAGCGATCGAACATCCTTAAAGAGGTTGAAACAATGACAACATCGGACGCAGCAACAGGCCAATATGATGAGGATTATGGAACCGAGAAGACTCAGGATCGTGGTGAACCAGGATGACGTTCGGCTACTGTATGGAAGTTCCTTTGTTTTAGTAGATAGAATATCGTTGATCTCTCTGAGCTTGTTATTGGTGATTTTTAGATCATTGATATCAATATCGGTGAGCTGTATCGGTTTCGGGTTAAGGGGGTCTAGATGATATTCTGAATTTTCTTCACAGTCCACGGTAGTAATCGGGTTGATTACGATTGGGTGAGTGATGTTTTTCGTATCATTCCTACTGGATTCGAGGATATATGAGTTGGTGTAACCCTTACAATTTTCATTTAATTGAATTATCCCTGATTGTTGAAGGATTATGTCTTCGATGTGACTTTCTGGATTGTTATCACAGACCAATGTCAAGGTAGTGGGTTTTTGTAGAATATAGATCCACTGGTTGACATCCAGGTGCTGCCAGGATTCAATATTAGCTTTGATGTTCTTAGTTTCACAGGAACTCGGGATACGATTGGTGCAGTAGAATAGGAGTTGGACCTCACAGATGGAATGATCGGTTGTCGCCAGGATATGGTGTCCATAACAGATGTACTTTCTACTAAGATACTCTCTACATTCCGAAAGAAATGCCAGGTTGAGGAATTGGGAATTGGATCGGGGTACGAGGAGGTAATCTGATTTGGATAGGATGGATGTAAATGTGGAATTTGATTCGTTCAAAATTGGCAATATGATCAATCGATAAATGGTGAAAATATTTTTTGTTACTAGTGGAACATGCAAGGAGAACGTTATATAATTCCTCGTATGTGAAACTTCAATATCGGCAATGTTGTAAAATAGTGCTATATTTTGAGAATCTGGTTTTTGCACAATTTCGAATTCATCTTCATATTTATTCAGTTCTTCGTAAAACGACTTTGGGTTCATGATTGATGGTGAAATTATATTATGTAGCGCAAGATTGGTAGCATCGATAAGTTGAGTGTAGTACCTCGAAATTATTATACACAACGCGAATAATCGCGAAATTTGATCCTTTATTGTAATTTTTAAGTCAAGAATGGAGACTCGGGAATTGGTTTGGCTTGCAAACTCGTTAATTTTCTTTAAATTGTCATTCATTGTAATTTCTTCGTTTTTGATCATATTGAATGAGTCATTGAAAATCTTAATTGTGTTCTCAATCATTTGAATTTGCGATTTTATTGAATTTTGTATATCATGGTCGTTATTCACCAGTTTTTCAATGTTATCATTATAATAACTGACGGCTTCGGCGTCTTGTGTACCAAAGAATGAATTAATAATACGATGTATTCCATCAATAATTTCACGGCGCTTACGTTTTGGTTGATTCATGAAGAATTGTAAAATTTCGTTCTTAATATTAATTTCTTTGATTTCCTCATGAATTATTTCGATACTTCGTTCGCAATGAAAATTGATATGACCTTACGTATTCAATTGTTTTGATGTGTTGCAGAGTATTTGTGAAGACATACTGTTTCGTATTAAAATTTGTCGAGCTTGATTTAGCCGTGAATAATCGATAGGAATCACGAGAGTTAGTTTGGAATTAGATATCTGCGCGCTCCCTTTTTCGTTGAAAAATATTGCGTTCGAATTATTCAGAGGATGGATCTTGTGGTTGAGACAATTAATTGTTAGTAGAGGGAGAAGAAGTGGAAGGAATTTCGGAATCATCTGAAAAATACCGTTTTAGTAAATTAGTATGATATCTAGTAATTTTCTTGTCTATTGCTATATCTACCGTATGGTTATCATAGATTTTAACCATTTTAAATGGCCCTCTGAACTGTTTTGTTAGTTTTTTACTTAATCCAATTTTATTTCTTTGATCACGGATGCAAACAAGGTCATTAATATCGAACACTTCTGGGTGTTGGTTACGATCGTAATACTCTTTTCCGTACCGCCTTGTACTTTTGCTCGTTCGGGAATTGGTATTAGCCCTGTTCCGAACTTGGAAAAGTAAAAGTCACTACGGAAAAATGTTATCCAGGCTGTCATTCTGGGGATTTTTTGCTCCCGCCTTTGCCTGCTCTCGGCTTCGCCTCGAGCGCAAACTTTGCGCGAGCAATAATCCCCAAAATGACAGCCTGGAAATATGCTATTACTCTTTTCTTTTGAATTCAGAAGATTCTCGTGAGCAATTTTGAAGGAAATATTTAAGTTAGATTGTAAAGATTTCATGTAGTCGTGGTATGTATAGTGGAATTCAGGTTCCTGAGCAATAGAAGAAGGAATATACGCTTTAGTTCCGAATAATAATTCAAAAGGCGTGAATTTAGTCGATTTGTGGATCGATGTGTTATATGCGAACATTCCAAACGGAAGATACTCGTCCCAATCTGTCTGGGTAGGTTTAATATAAAGTTTAATGTAATCTTTAAGTGTTAGATGAGATCTGTTTAGCGCACCATTGGTCTGAGGGTGATACGGAGTAGTGGTAAGATGTTTAGTTTTAAATAAATTGGTCAATTCCTTGATGAGTTTTTACATAAAATCAAATTTCGATAAGAATCGCGGAAACGGTTTTAGCTTCATGATTGGGAATTCCATACGCAAACGAACATTTCGTAAAATCATCTTGTGCAGTGAGAATAAATTTATTACCTGATTGAGAGAGGGGCAATGGTCCTACAATGTCGATAGCGAGACGTTGGAATGGTTTTTCGGATGTTTTAGTAATTGTCATAGGTTGCTTAGTGGGATTAAAGTTTGTTTTATTTAATTGGCAAGAATTACATACTTTAACGAATTTCCTGATATCATTCTTCATAGTACTTCAATAGTAATGTTCTTTAATTTTCTGTTGAATCTGTAGTTTTGATAGAATGAGTAGTTTTGGTTAATGTATCGGTTGGCAAATGAAAAATATAATTATATTCTGTGCACATTTTTTCGATTGAGTCTTTCTTTCCTGAGTTCAAATGTTCTAAACGTAAATTGTGTTTCAAGATTCTGATTCGATTTTCTGGAGAATTTTCTTTCCGTTCAGGAGTGAGTTTGAAAATAGACATTTGTTTGGATAATTTTTCGACTGTTAATTGTGGAAGTTTTATGGTTTTTAATTCGTCCGACGTATTGATAATGGAAATAAGGGTTCCATTGTTTTCGATACGGACGATTGCATTGGGAATCATGAGATTTGGATCGTTCGCGATTTTCTGAGAATCAATTACACCTTCTTGTAGATGTTGAGGGTTAACAATGTTGGCTCTTGTAACCATTTCGGATCTAGCGCCAATGGTAATCATGGATCTATTTTTAGGTTGAGGTACGTTTTGAAATAAGGGAGTTGGTTTTTTGACTGTTACAATTTTTATATGAGATTTTTCGTAATCAATTTTGCACTTATGGTTGATGAAAAAGTCGAAACCTGAAAGTCCGTCGAACTTTTCTCTCGACCGGTGGCAATTTTCGAGAGTAACTATCGACAGGTTCCACGAGGGATTCATGCGGTTAAATTCGCGATATCGTAACATTTGTGAGATTGCGGGTTGTCTATGTTCAATAAATCGATTTCGTGTCATATCATTTGTCATTGCAATACGACCGCGGAAGTTGTCATCATCTTCATCATTGTTTGCATGGATGGCTGCTAAAATTCGCGATGAATATTCTTCGAGTCTTTGATAAAATTGAGATACTGTCTCATTGCGACCTTGAGATATATGATGCAATTCTTCTAGTAATTGATCCATGGATTTACGATCTTGAAATAGTTTTAGTAATAGAGTGGAAATTTCTGACCATGTGGTGAGATTACAATGAACGTCACTTTGTTCCTTGGCTTTTCCCGTGATTTTACTTTAACAAATAGTAATAATGGAAATTTCTGACTTTCTGTTGCAATTTCGAAAACTCCATCAACTTGTTTAACAAAGCTACATACTTTTAAGCGATTTTCATCGAAAGTTTCTGGGATTAATTTTGTTAAAAAATTGAGTGGTAGCGATTCCGCTGAGTGATTTCTACCGGATTGATCATTTTGAGAACTGTGAACTAAGGGTGTTGAACAAACTTCACCATTCAGTAGGGTTTGCGAGTTCTGAAGTTTTGGGAGAATTTGAGTCATTTTAGATCGAGGGAAATTTCTCGTTCGAGATTAAAGAGTATCTGAGTGTCGGTACTTACTGTTTTTCGTCGGATAACTCCCGGCGGGTGCTGAAGTTGCTAAGTCCAGATAAGAAGCCGGTCCTGTTCGTCAGTCCTTGAAGAGATGTGCGTTTTGGTCCAATTTCAAACAATACTGTCACTTATGTCCAAGATGGAAATGTTTTGTTTTATTTCCGTCGAAAGCTTTGGTTTTGCACAAGTGTTGAACCGTATCCGATCCTCGTCCCCAGATTTTGTTGGATTCCCGTAAATAAATTTATTCACACGAGTTTATATTTCATAAACTGATATTTATTTCCGGAAACTTCCAATATAATTGTAAGTATCCAATGACAACTCTGAGTTTCTATTATTCGAATGAGATGTAGAGGTTGGATATACTGATTGAAGATTAAAGACTAACTAACATTAGGGATGTCCTCAATATTTATATTCTCGAAGACCTAAGGGTAGTGGAGGGGTGGATAGGTAAGGATACTTGGACTTGGTGGCGTCAAGGGGTCTATTGTCAGTTGGAGACCTTTAGGTTCCAACAAGATTGGAAGTTTTATGTGGTAGTACTTAACGAACAATTGGGAAATGCCTAGCATATTGGAAATTAGAAGATTTATTGAGACAATGGGATTCTCCAGATTTTTGTTGAGAGAATTTGCAGGGATTATCTTGAATGGTGGAAAATAGATTCTATAAACTAGTGAAATGATAAAAATAAAGTTTGGGAGATAACCTAAAAATATTGGAGTATACAACATAACATGGTGAACTGGTAAAATTTTTTCGAAAGATAACGCTTGAATAAAAAGATATTTGGGCATACAGAAATTGTCATTTTTTCTTCGTTGGGAGAGAGGGTGGGGCAGGGGGGAAGAGAAATCATCCAGAAATTTCTGTTCTGAACAAACAGTCGTATCTCTTAGTATCAATAGTGTGATATAATTCCTGTGGAATGGGACGAGTCATGAGTAATTTCTCTAGAAGACAACTGTTGTCTTATCAACGTGACAAGAAATTTTATCGTCCTTACAGCCATGCCATTTTTCCTTTTTCGTTAATAGTTCTTTAATACCAATTTTTCGTTACGGGAAAAGCCCAAGGTACTTGAAAGGACTTTTGCGACCTGCAGGATAATCCCAAGAGCATATATTTACGGAATAGCTTAAAGATGAACCATAAAATTCCGTTTTCTTCCCTCGAACTGTTTTTTTCCACAAATTGATTGTAAGGATAGTACCTTGTAATATCGTTTAAAATCATCCACATTTTGATTCATTCGAAACACAAATTTCACCTGTAATTTTTCCAAAAAAATTATTTTCAAAAAGTTCTTCTACAAAGTTCTTCAACCATTCCAACACCTGGTGTCACAGGAATTATAAAAAACAATATTGAATTTCTGAAATTGGAACGTTGCTCCAAAATTATATTTTTCCAAAAATATCTGAATAGCGGTAAATAAAAATTTCAGAAGTATTGCAGGAAGTATGATGAATTCTACGCGAATTTATGGAGTTGGAATTGATGCATCAATGGAAATTGAATTTAACGTTTAAAAATAATGCTTCTCTTGGGTTGGTGTTATAAAATTGACCTAAATATTAGAAACGAGAATGCATTACAAGTCTTCTGTATGGCGCGACACAGGTGGAAATATCATCTGATCAAACAAAAGTGCCGGGGTTATAACTCTCAATGTTTCCAAGCTAACACTTGTGTATATGGTAGACATGGGCGGTTCGGGGCGATTCGTTTGTTCAGGCATTAGGAGCAACACGATAATCGAGCACTGTTGAAACGAATTTAACGAGTTCTTGATCTTACGTAAAGTGTGTCTCCCTCACCCCTGGGCTCCAAGAGCTTAAGACATGGGTGGAGGCAGTACATGGTGAATTGGTCCTCGGCAGACAACTCGTGGAGCTCGTGAACGAATGTTCGGTTGTGAGAAATAGTCTGAAAACAATTTCACTTTTAAACATTACATCATTATTTTTTGTCAGGATTCTCGGAGTGGGTTTGATTCTTCTGTTAATTTTCATTGACTTCGGTATTTCAATAAAATTTTAAATATATTGCCCTGAGCTTCTGAATCGACGCCCTTGTTTAAGTACGCGAATTCGATTCATTTGCGTAAAATTGTTCATTGTGAAGGATATCCATAATTTTTAGAAATGTTTATGGTTTTTTGACAACACTAAAATCACGGAATAATATATTTATGTTCAGTTAGTAACCTCGCCTATTAGATTTTTTTTTGAATTCTTACATGTAGATCGATGAAATTTCTGCTTTAGCCATTTTTTGCAATATTCGAAGTGATTTTGTTAAGGAATGCCCGATAAGCAAGCAGTAATATGGAGCACTAGTGTTGGCGGTAACGGGTAAGTGATGTTTGCCGCGCAATCAGTTGGGCGCTAAACGAAAAAGGCGGCTCACACCACAGCGATAACAAGGGAGAGACCTGCACCGGTGAATTTGCGCTAATTTTTTTTCTTGTGAAAAACGAAAAACAAAAATATAGTAAATGCAATTGAATTCCGGCTCAAAGTAGAAAAGCTCAATAACTTGTTGCTAAATAATTATTAATCCATTTTTTTTGGAATTTCGGAAGTAAGGTTGGCATACGAACTCCAGATGTAAAACAATATGATATTAATGTCACTTAATGGTAGCAATAGTATCGGCACACGCTTGGTGAACGTTTTATATTCTTTTCATGGTTTCAATGATCTAATTATAAGAAAATAACGGTTTCTATTTTTTGAGTTATTGAGTATAAAGATCATTACGATTTCTGAAAATAGAATTTGTGGAATAAATGGAATTTGTAGAGTACGTGAATCGCTCTGATTGAACTGTCTAGGATTTTGTTGTATAATGTTTTCTTCGTTTCATCGTTTAGTGATCAACAATCACAGCTGCGTCTTATAGATAGGCCTTAAGCCACATTTTCCAATGAGGAAAGGATTTTCGTTGACACAGTTGATAGCGCAGGTCTTAACTCGAAAAATAGCCATAAAAGCTCAAGTGTAAGACATAATCTCGTTAATTACTTGAACACGACATGTGAATATTGAAAAAGCCTGATTCGTTTTAATTAAATGTCACAACATTGTAGCGTACAATATCATTAGTTTCAAAATCTATTTTTTTAAATGATACTCATCCAATTACATTGAAAACGAAAAATCTATTTGAGTTTTCAGTTTTAGGATTAATGCATCGTCTAGCTATAAGCCATCAATTTCACTAATAAATATAAGGCAACAAGCTAGATGGACTCTCGTAATCAATAAGACTGACGTGCAACGATAATCAACGAGGGGAACCATCGAATTGAAAAGGAAAGGCTTTCGCTATGAAGAGAGCTATCCATCGACAGTATGGTAGTAGTAAAACTGTCATGGAGTTGCTCTCTTTGTGGACGTCGCCGAAATCATCGAAACCCATGGAGATACGACTGCCGCAACCTGTTGCACATTTTCTTGGGTTGAACAACCCCGTTTGCAATGAGACGCGCGGCAACTGTACTGCAGGCCTACGTCACGTTCACCGTGATTCCCCATGAACTCCAAACACCATAAAACAACTTCCCTTTCATGCCACACGCTCTCCGCCTCGTATTTCAATATTGAAAGAAAAAATCAATTTTTTTGTCCAAGTTCAGTATTGCGAGGGCTTTCTATGCACCATTATCAGAAAGTGGTATTACAATTGTGATAAAATAAAGTCGTAAAAGTTCCGTACGAATCGTTGCAATTGATTCTTTTTTAATGCCCGCACAATAATTAGAGCTCCACCATTTCGTAAATGCAACATTATTAAACTTTGGAGTAAATTTTGAGGTATATTGTTGCGAAATCTCGAATCTTCAGCAATAAAATGAAAAATATACAAAATTAGGAGATAAATCCATTAAAATATGAATTGTACCACTCAGTGAAGGTAACTGTGCGAGAATTTTTTCCAAAATTTTTCTTTTCTAGACAATCATTGATCAGATTATTATCACAGATCATTGGAGATGCACAAAGCTATGGCAAAAAAATTGGCAAACCTTTTTAGGGGTGGCTACTGTGAGGTTCGCGAAACGCTCAATAGTTGAAGGAGGTCTTTTACTCGTTGCAAGTCCTTCAAATATATTGTTTGGAGGAATAGATCAGGGGCACACATAACAATAAAGAAAAACAAACATTTGATCTGCGAAAATTGGTACCTTTTATTTTATCTGTATATATTTCAAAAGTAAAAAAGGTGTACCGAACTTTTGAATTCGGGATTTTTTTTCAGTTTTCGAACCACTGTCGAGAAATATTCACAAGCTTGGAAATTGACTCCTAATTAATTTCAGTCCTACAATTAAATAAGTTTGATATCCATTATTGGAATTTCACATCGTTAGTTTATATACATATATATATTCTCCCCAATATTTTTTTAAAATTTTATTATAAGTTCAATGTGTTTCATTTCAATATTATCTCTAATATTTACTTATATGCACCACTTACTAGGAAACCAACCAATGATGTTGCAAAATGTAAATTGGATGGTACTGATTGTTCGTAATTTATCTGTCAAAGTTTTCTCCTACATCTTGGTTGAAGGATTTGCGGATGGCAAACCTCTTAATTCATAACGAGTAAATTAATAAGTACCATTGAGGCCGTTAGACGGCCTTAAAAATTGACTCGAGTAAAATTAATTATTCGCATCCAAATGGTAACAAAATATGTGGTAACATTGAAATGAAATTCTCATTTAGGAAAATAATCAAGAATTAAGACTCAATTTTTCGTTACTATTTGGGAATTAATTCAAATTTGTTTCCCTTATAAAACCATTTAAATCAGCTAATTAAGCTATCAGTAATGAGGCAAATCACCGAGGTTAAATAAAAGATATCACCAATTTTTTTTTGTGTAGTTGAGGAGATTCCGTAATTGTGACTGTGCAATCGAAAAGACAATTTCTATTCATTGAAAGTGGGACAATTGTAATTTTTTCCTCTATTAATTTTTATTGCCAGCTCTTTTGTCTGCGCATGATGTTAAGGGGATTTATGTAATTCATTATCAGTGTGTGTTTTTTCACTCGTCATTATGTAAATTTGTTAGATGTATGGTTTATGATTTTGTGAGCACAATTGCGTATATTGCACCCGGCACCAGACAGCAAACACAGGGATTTAGGAGTGATAAAGAGATGGAAAATGACCAAGGTAATTTAATTCTAGAGATAACAATCGTAAGGATAATCATTTTGCAATTTACACAAAATCCCAAATATTTTAACAGTGAAATTTTAAAAAAATACATAATGTGTGTTCCGCGAGAATATTTTTTCAATTTATAAAATTTCTATTTTATTTTCTTTCCGCCCATCAGTTGAAAATTAGAAACCAGTAACTGTCCTCATTTTTTACGGACGTTGCACATCAACTCATGCATATCTGTCGCCCATTTATTGTATGCTAAAGGAAATAAAGATAGTAGTGCAAATGACAAGTCTACCTCGATGTCCCTTCCTCACAGTCCTTTTATTTCTCATGTGTTTCACGGAGACAACACAAATTCATACTCTCTAAATTTTTTATTTTTCAAGCCACTCAGGCAGTTTGACAACAACTTCTCTAAATAATGTCGTCAGATTTTTTGCAGGTTTTCTTGCATAAAAAAGTGGTCAAAGTTGATGAGGCGAAATTGACAACCAAAAAAAATTGATCATTTGTTTTTAAATTACACGTACACTCCTTTTTCGAAAAGAAAAAAAATGGTTTAACCTCATGTATGATCCAATTTAGTCAATTAAAATTTCCGATTACAACATTGCATTTGAAAAGTTTCCCAGGAAAAATACAGCGCTTAAAATCTCCCCCTTTTGAAATCGGGAAGTCACATACATAAGTGGAACGATAAGAATTGTGACTTCGTCCAGACCCCTACATGTGATTTTTTTTTCGAAGAGAAAGAAATAGAGAACGAACAAATGTACACATAGGTTTGTTTTGCAATACGTAATGGCCATGTCGTCGGCTGATGGAAACTCTATGAACATACGTGAAGTCCTTGCGGTTTTCGTCCAGTCGAGAGTCAACATATTTCACTCTCTATTGCAATGAGTTTTCTGCACAGTGTCACTTCATCAGTTTATCCCTCAGTCGATACGTTATTTTACCACTAAATACTAATATTTATTTCCTCTCTTCATTTTGTTAGTCAGTAAAAAAGAAATGACAGAAAATTGCGAAATTTGGTCGAAGGAACAGACTGATAGGTTTCTCTTTTCGTATAGTTTTTTTCACATTTCAGATGATTTTCCATTATAATCATTTTATTTATTACTAAAATATATGTTATATATTTTATTATTTTAATTATTACATAATTCATTCCTTATTTTTCTTATAAATGACACTTTTTTCTGTTCATAAGTTTCACCTGAACACTCAAATGTGATAACAACTTGAAAAATGCGGCAATGACGAATTATGTATTACTTGATTATTGCGTAAAAGCTGTTATCGATTACTCGACTAATTATCTATTGTCAATATCAGCGATGATAGTGGACCATACAATTTCATATAACTCATAAAAAGCAATATCGTGGGTAAAATAGTTGTATTATTCATTTTTGATATAGTTTTATCTACAAATGCAGGAAAAATAATGTAATGAAAATCAAATTGTATGCCTCACCGGATAAATGTGATCACTTGATTCCCTTCAGTTCAATGATATGTATATTGGCGCGTAGTAGATATTAGCCTAACAGTACAGTATATTTCATTGAAATTTGGAATTGTTGGAAATGTAGAACTGTTCTGATTTTATACCTCAACTACTAACGAAATTTCAACTCCATATTTCAAGTTTTGTAGAAGACTTTTGACAAGCGTGGATTCAGGTGTAGAACGGAGATATCGCAATAGCTCCGGTCTATGAATTTATTTTATTTGTACCATTAATATTAACTTTTAACTAGTAGAGTACCTAGTTAACCAGCAGTAAGATTTAACTCATATTTAGTTGGGGACTTCCCTTGTTGGGGACACAAAAAAAATGTTATATCCGTATTCCAATTAGTCTTTCTCACAGTATGTAAAAGTTGCAGAATGTATTGAAAATTACTAAAACTTGCAAGACATGTGTCGACAAGGAAAATTATTTTCGAGCAAACCGCCGGAAGCACACGCGTTCCCTACCCGCGCAGCATTTATCAATCTATCAATTGTACAAGATCGAAGAGAGAGTTATATAACACAAAATGTACATTTCCTCGTAGGGAATGATCAATATTGAATACTTATTCTCCTATGTCTAATCGTTTTCGCGATAGAACGTATTAAATAAGTGGTTCATAGCAATATTAAAAACGAACCAACTTCTTCCAAAAACTGATCTGATCTAAGTACCATGAAGACCGTTTGATTCCAATGTTCATGAACTCGATCGCGTGTTACGGTTGTGAGAAATAATTGGACAACATCTTCACCACACACACACACACACACACACACCCACACCCACACCCACACGAATCGACTCAAAATTTGGCGCGCATAATTTTAATACAAAATTACACCAGTTACATATTAGTGAAAGTACGATTTTTGAAAGCGTCGTTACAATAACTTCCCTAGATCGGAAAGGCGAAAAACTTGAAACCAATTCAATTTGGTCAAAGAACACCGCTGGAAAGTGTGTCTTGGAAACTAATGCACCAATTAAGCTGACATTGAATACACAATGAAACAGGACACAATTGTGTGATAAAACTTCAAGTTTTGGAATCTTTCTATTCAGTAAATTGTACGATTTAGTACAAAAAAAAGTGGCTACCGCAATGGCTCAGTCACATAGGGATATCATGATGCAACTTCGTATTTTTAGATGTCCGGCAATTCTTTTCAAATCAAAATAGAAAATCTACAAATATCATGATTTCAATGCTTAGATTCAGAGCATTCAGAGGCAGAAACCCAAGAATTTTATCGCATGGTTATCAAAACAAAGGATACTTTAATAACAGTAAATATTAACTGCGAAAAATTATGTGAGGTTTTAATTACAATAAGATAATTTTCATTTAACGATTCTCTTATAGTGCAATTATATGAAATTTGTAATTATTAGGTAATTTTATTGATTGAGCACATTAGACTAGTGAGTGCTCGTATTTTCCACACATTTGAAGGCATTCGGCAAACTTCGTATAGAGTCGGTGAAGTCCGCGGAAAATGGCGCAATGTGGCGCCACTGTAACACCACTATTATGATCTTGTTATTACTATTATCATTATTGTTCAGTGTATTATCCTCGTCTGTCAACATAAGCAAATGTGGGAGGACTGAGCAAATGTATTTTAAATAATTAATTTGAAATTTTATACAGTTGTGTAGATTTGAAAAGATGTCAAAAAATGATCCGTTTAAAGATGACGAAGAATACTGGCACAGTAGTGAAAAGCACTCTTTCAGTTTTGACCAAAATACAGAGGCAAGAATTATCTTTATTAATTGGTTACTTAATTAATGAATTGCTGTGTTCCAAAAATGACCGTCACCAACAATGCAATTTCTGTGAATAACAAAAAAAGAAGAGATGATTGTTAAGTTTTTTTCTACAGGTAGACAAATTATTCGGCATTTCTAAAAGTGGAACTGCACAGCTGAAAGCAGGAATATCAAATATCGAAGTCTCAGAGTCTTACTTCAAGTTTAATGATGTTCAAGCCGATACGAGACCACTGCTATCACTGATTTCTGAAGCTACTTTGACAGCAAGTGAATATCTTCATATTCTTCCACTCACTTTGAGCATTTATAGAAATATGACAAAAATCGTTTTTGATCTGTAACTCCTTTCCTTCATGAAGAGTTACTTTAACGTTTCCTTACAGATTTTGAGCGCAATTACTCCAATTGTGTTTATTTGTTTAGTACAAAAACGGCAATTAAAAACTAATTACAAAACGGTTGGTTCCTAATGAACTCTTCAAAATCACTAACTGTTCAGGAACTTTTTTAGGAGGCAATTCTAATTTATTCAAGTGAAATTTTTGAACACTTTTTTGAAAAATTGATAATTATTGGGCTAATGAAATAATGAACAGATCAGAAAATGAGGACCCCACTTATAACTTGCCGAGTCAGTGTGTCTCCTCAGCATCATCATTCTCTCCGAAAAGGCCCCCAAAAAAACAATCCATAGTTACTCTCCTGAAAAATGTTATTAAATGTTTATGACGTAAGCATGTTGACGTGTCACCCGATTCTCCATATCACTCCTACAGGAATTCCATAGGATATTCTATAATCCTATTGGGCCTTTGGAAGACCTAGGCAGGATGTTTTCAAATGCGCAGTAATCGATTAGGGAAGTCATAAACATATGTTTTCAGTTCTCGAGACCGACAGAGTGTACCTTCCAGAGGAATCTTCGGAGGTGGACACCAGTAGAACTCTCCGTCGGATCTTGTTGGGACAACCTTTTTCTCTCGAGAAATACAAGTCTCTTGCCAACAAGACAGCCCTCCTCGATGGGGCAATTTCCTCAGGAAATGGGGATGCCATTCTCATGATTGTTCTCTTCATCACTAAGACACTAAAGCCAGCATTGGTACAAAGATTGCTCATGGAGAGGTCCGACGCAATGAACGTCTACATTCACTACTTATCAACGCGATTGATGATGAACGATATCACAGATCTTCTATCAATGCAAGGAAGATCAATCGACGCAGCCATGACAAATGTAAACACAATCATGAAGAACACGAGAGACGAAACTAGATTGCTTCAGAAGCTCATAAAGTGCTATAAAACCCAATTTATGGGTTTACTGGACTGCAGGGAGACGCCCTTTATTCAGAATTACATAAAACTCCTGGAGTGGAAGGCGGCCTTAAGGAACACAAAATTCTATGAAGAATTTGAACCAAGCACTTCAGTTTTGGACTGTCTGAGGTATTCTTGCAGAGATCACTGGGGGGCTGCGGAGGGAGCCCTCATGGCCCCAGCAGTACTGCTTCGACAACATGATATTACTCCGAGACAATATCAGAA
This sequence comes from Asobara japonica, assembly GCA_026005395.1. Classification (NCBI taxonomy): domain Eukaryota; kingdom Metazoa; phylum Arthropoda; class Insecta; order Hymenoptera; family Braconidae; genus Asobara; species Asobara japonica. The sequence goes on from BQMI01000577.1 coordinate 4,504,413, forward strand.
GGTGGCTCTTGAGTCCAGAGTGGCTGGACAGGCCTGGGAAGACATTGATAGTCTGTTATTGTCGAAGGTAAACTTACACGTGAAAGCTCATAATTTTGTGTATATAAGAAACCATCAAATTTACATGATATTGTGTGTAAGAGTATACTTGAGAACAGAAAGGTACCGAATACCAGTTAAATATTCTGCAACTCACTAAAAATCAATGGTGGTCAACAATATTTTGCTGTACTTACTGATTTTCACTGAATTTTGTTTTATTGACATTACTGATAATGATCGAATCGAACAAATGGAAAAGAGCGTTTGATGGTTTGAATTAGTGAAGCTGAAGGTCAAAAAGTCATAATATCTACCAACTTACTGTATAGTTTCAAATATTTTAGTTTTAACGAATTTTCCAAATTTTCAACAACTAAAATAGAATTTTTCAAAAAATTTCACCATTGTACAAAATTTTCAAAAAAATTTCAACTTTTTCAAAACTTTCAAAAAGTTTCACCATTTCCCAAAATTGGTCAAATTTTTAGGAATTCAAGGTAAAAAGTATTAAATTCGGTAGCCTTCAGGATATTTCGAAAATTTTATTAGTCCTGTATTTTTGATTTCCTCTTAATTAGTTTTCTCGCCTTTTGCCTACTATGTCTTCTTTTTTCTTAGGTCCAATCACGACAAGCGAATCAGTTGCATGTCTCGTCTCGCGAACAGTTGCTCTGTTTTGCAATGTTCGGAAGAAAATTTTATAAAGAAATTTTCTATATAAGCCTTTAACTTTCCACGTCATTTAATTTTATGGATTTTCAGGGATGGCTAGGAAGCCAGAAGCTGCAGACAAATTTACCAATTGAAGACGTTCTAAAGATTCTGAACAAAGGAGAAGCCCCAACCGCTGTTCTAGATAAATTTTTGAGATATGTGGATAACATGGACAAGAGATTGCACCTAGCGAGGACATTCGCATGCCCAAAAACAGTCATTGAAGTAAGGGAACATTGGAACAAATATATAACGAGGATATATATACTTGACGTGACGCGCACAACAGTTCCTTTGCAACTTCCCAAGAAAAAAAGTTATTATAATCGCGCCAAAAGTGAAATATGTCAGACCTATGAAATTCCCATTTTCATCGACGTTTCACCTGAAACTTTTCGGATACGATGCATGTGTGTGTGTATTTACTATAGACCTCGAACATTCTGCGTACATTGAATATATTCCCCAATTATTATTATTCACTTTATTTATTTGCTCTGTTCGTATACCTCTTTGGCTTTTCATATTGGCTTCCTTGTGGCGCCCATGAGACTTTTTCCGCAACGGTAAATTGAGAGTCATTCATACCATAAAAAAATCACCTGTCGCGTTAAAGTTTCCACTTTGATTCCAAATTATTGTTTTGATCCCATAAACATTAAACAACCCAATTACGTGAAATTGAACACGAAAAATCGTGAGAGAATGTTCAAAGCCTTAGCCAAGTCTTGTAGCTCTTGTTCGCCCGCTATTTCTCACTTTGGTCATTTTTTTGCTAATTTATCCAAAATTTTTGGTTTGATAGGCGAGAAAAAATGTACAATTTTTCTGTAGCTTTATTCTCTACCGACTCCTAAAATTTCATTGTCGCAGACCCATTTTTCAGCGTTTTGTCTAAAGTTTTATGAATTTTCATACAAGCGTAGAAAAAAGACTCAAAAATACGTTTACGGTGATAAAATTTTGAGAGTCCATAAATAATAATGTTATGCACAAATCGTACATTTTTTTCCCGCCAATGAAACCAAAAAGTTGGGGTAAATCATCAAAAGATTAAAAAAAATGACGAACAGCGCTCGAACATCCTTAACAGTGGATCTCTATATCCGACTACAAAAAACATAAAATTATATAGTCGTCTCTTCCACAAGACTCCTACTCGATAGCCATACTATCCGAATAAATAAGAGCCCGAAAAAAATCAAATATTGCTACCTGCAAGTCCATAGTAATTATTCAATTACTAGGTAAATTCCTTGATTCAGAAATTTCATAAAATTTCTAGACATGATATAGTCTACAATTTTGTGACTCTTTTTTATTATTTTCATTTTCTGTTATTGTGATATACCAATTTCAACGAGAGCTGTAATATACAACTTCGTTTGATATCTTGTTTCATAGATTCTGGGAACACAGGGCCATAGAACGTCGCTTCTGGAGTATCGAGACTCCCTAATCCCACAATCAGAAGCTTTTTTCCTCGCCGAGCGGACTCTATCATCACCTACAATCCGATGGAAATCATAAACAAATTGAACAACCTAGATTTGTCGTTTAGTTTTGCCGAATACATGAGAATTCAAGGAAATAGTTTTTATGCACATATATATATTGTAATAAATTATATATAAATGAAAGTATGAAGTACTTAATTGATTACTTCCGTTGATCCAGAGTTGAACCTGCAGGCAGCAGAGCAAAATAAAGAAAAATAATGTCGTTCATTCTTCACCATGTTCGAAACAGAGATAGCCATTGAATTGAAGAAACTTCTATTTGAAATTCATGAAATGAACAGGACTACAATAGGTCTTCACATTTTTTAAAAATATCGATCTATTCATCGGCTTGATCAGAAGAAAAATTTTTCGTTGCTTTTTTCACTAAAAACACTGGGTTTTCGTGTTTTCTTACCGTTTATCACTATACAAAAAATTTTCATTACTCTGAAAAACCCTTCGAAAGAAAAGCCCAATAATTGTGAAAAAATCATTTCTGTCACTCGTTGACTTGTAAAGAAAGGCAAGAGTGTGACATTATTGTCTGTGTAAATTCGATCAAAGTTCGCCAAAGATGCGAATAAAAAATTCTTTTCTGAAAGAGAAAATACATAAGATATATTCAATTTATGTCCTTTTGCGTTTCTTCGCAGGATTGTTTTCACATCCTGTAGCAACAGGGTTTTTATGAATAAAAATATAAAACTCCATCAATTTATGAAAATTGCATCTTTATTCGCGCATAGAAAATGGAACAAAACGTGAGGTTAATAAAGTAATTTGTCATATAATGAAAAAAAGAAAAAAAAATAGTTGCGATGCATATAATTAGGGCAACTCATAAATCCTTGTTTTAAAGAACTCCAGTTTCTTTATATTTCTCATAGAAAAAAAACATGAGACTATTTGGAAGTACGAGTGGTTGAGTAAGTGATCTGTATAAAAAAATAAAAAAAAATGGGTCATAGATCGGTAGGAAAATGGCAATAGGAGTTAATTAACCACCTAATTAACTCGAGTTTTTATGAAAGACCTCGAACAAGAAGTAGAGTTATCGAAATATTTATGGAAATTTTCCATAGTTTTTTTCCCGCTGCAAACAAATTCTTCACAAAAATGCTAATATCTCCCCCAGATTCCAAAATATATCAAAAACTTTCCAAGCACGAGTGCAAATCAATTACACTCCAACTGATCTATGGGAGAAATTGATGTTTTTATCAGAAGAACAATTGTAATTCCTCCTCTATCACAAAAAAGCTCAGTATGAAATTTTGCGATAGCCAAGTCTTCTCCAAGACATTACCGAAAAAACTTGGTTGTCAGGCCAAGTGTACATCCATTACACTTCAAGTTCAATCAGCTCTTTTTCAAATACCTCTAAATCTATATCCAAGGCATCAAAATTTTCGTAGAAACATTTTTTTTTCATCTCTTTTGGCGAAATTTTTCAAGTAGATGATCTTTCCACAATGACATGTCAACTGGAGTCTTCCCATTATGATTCAATCAACTTCTTTGAAGTTATTTTACAGTGCACTTTTGTTCTCTAAGTTGAGGCCATTTATAGATTCATTTATTCCCAATGCAAACATATTAGCCGTCCATTACAAATTCATTCAAATAGATTCAAGCTAGTTTTTCAAACGTTGATCTCAGACTTAGCATATCAAAACATTTACATTAAATTGGGGCAGTCAAAAAATAGGAAAAATTAAGACAAAGTAATTCTTTTTGTTTTAGAGAAAGAAAAAACCGCAATATACGAAAGACACAAAACTTATATTGTAGGTTAAGTAAATTATGAGAAATTCTTGAAATTTCAACTATTATTACTGCATTATCTTTGACATAAATCTAGAATTGAAGAAACTATCCTGCTTCTTCAATTCGGAACGTTTCATATTCTGAAAATTTGGTCAACGCTGACCAAATTTTCAGAATTTGCTAACAACCGATTAGAGACCAAATATGAATATCGTTACAAAATCCACTTTGTCGATTTTCGTTTTCGGAATACTCATGTTCGCCTTCATTCACGTCAATGTTGAGTTATCGTCTCGAACTTCTCCAACGATATGATTTCTGACACTATTATAATGATCATAGGCCTAATCAGCCGCTCATCAAGGCTTTTCAAGCCGATGTGCATGTATATCCAAATTTTGTGTCTTCAATATATGCGGATTGTTTTAAATTCTATTCTCAAAGAGAATTACTAGGTAAATTATGAGGAAAGAAAAATATCTTGAACATTGCCATAATCTGGAAACATAGAACTTGTCTTATATGAAGCTGAACCAATGGTTAAATTAATCCCAAAATTCAGATTACTTTCACATGATTTTTGACATCTGAAACTTGACAGACTGGAAAACCACGATACTTTCAGTTTCCAAAAATTCAGAACAACACATTAATTAATAGTCTCCAGAAATGTGCAATTTTTAACATCGTTTTTCTGTTGACTTATGGCAAAAATACCTTAAATCTTGTACTTAAACTCTCATGGGAGGAATTTAGACATTTCTTTTTTTACTTTTTGTAGACCTCTATGGAATCATCGCAAACCTTACGACTTCAAGGTAGTGTGAAGGTACTCTGACCCCAAAACCATCTAGTGAGCAAGGTTGTCGTATAACATTGCTTCCGTCTCCAAATGGATTAAAAAATAGTCGTTGGAATATGTCATTACTCGTCTCCGAATTTCAGAATGTAAGAGATAATGGTGGAAGTACATTGGAGCACCGAATAGAAATTAACGAAAAATATGTGAGTTCCGTATTGAGGCCTCATCTACTTGAAAAATAACTCCTTTTTCTCCTACCAAAAATGTCCACAAAAATGTTCCATCGCCCACCGATCATTAAATAAACTTCAAAGCCCCCATTTTCCTGGACAACTCCCCAACCTCTACGAAGTTGTGGGTGGTCTTGGCATGTTAGGTGGTGGCTGAGAAACTGGTACTTGAAAGGGTACGAATGGCTGGGGTGCCCCAACGGGATACCAGCTTTCTTGTCCCCCTGGGTTGGCTCCGGAGTACATCCCAGGTGGAGGATAAACAAACTGAGGATACATGGGGGACATGGGAGGCTGAAAATTTTCGACTCCAGTACAGACGTAGGTTCCACTACTTGCAGCGCCCTCATTGGCCTCCTGAGGATGGCCTACGAATGGTGCAGGAAAGAAATTGGCATTGGCAGGGTAAAATCCCTGACCGTCACTGGTGTAATAAACCTCGCCATAAACAGGCTGTTGATAGCCTGCCTGGAACTGCTGAGTGCCCCCAGTTGCCTGAACATTCTGAGGATGTGTTGAATCATTCTGACCTCGACGAAACGAATTATTATCGCCCCTGAAGGAATTCTGGCCCTGACCTCCCTTCTGATAATCCTGAAATGAATTATTCCTTTCGAAATTACGTGAACGGTCATTCTTTCTGTTGTTATTATTCCGAAATTGATGCCCGTTTTTCCTTTGATCTCGTCCATCTCGAATATCTCTCGACTCCTTATCCTCGCCATAGCTCTTATTCTTGAACTCATACATGGAATTTGGGTTGGTCCCACTTCCCTGGAAATTGCCCTCCTTCTTTGGATAATTCGATCTATAGCTTCCCCGCGAGTCACAGCTCATTCCGGAGTTCCTTCCAGAGTTCCTCTCATTCCCATCGTTTCTTCGTTTACCGTGATATACCCCACGTCCTGGACCCTCGTCGTCCTTCCTAGGAGGAGATGGAATCCTCTGGTGGCCCTCTACAGGCGCCACAGCTACAGCAGGTGTCATAGACGGCCCCATACTTATAGGGTGCGTAGCCGGGACAAAAGATTGTGGGGTGAGAGCTCCTGGAGTCCACATGTGTCCACATCTGAAGGCCTCAACCCCCAAATTGTAGAAGAACCTATAATTTTTCTACTTGTATAAGTACTTTCTACACATGCAAAGTATTGATAATTCTACACAGAAATAATACAAAATTAGAAATCATCATTCGAATTTATTCTACTATGCAGCATTATAACTCTCAGCGACATTATAAACTCTTATGAATCCCTTCAATGACCTTTCAAATGCGTTTTCACTGTTAAATTGATAAAAAATTACTGAAGTAATATGAACTTTCATTAAATCCCATAAATGATCCTGTACAATTTAAACTTTCGATTCATAGTCCCGCACCTCTCACACTCTGAAGAAGAGTAAAAGTTGTAGAAAAAAAAAAGAAAAGGCGACAATGCTGCAATTTGTAATAAATTCATCGTTTTGTATGGGGGATATGAGTCGATTGCTATTCACAAAATGACCCTTGCATTTTAGGGGTGAATCGCATTGTTGGAAGAATTAATGTGAGAACCGAAATTGAAATATTATACATACCCTTAACATGGGAAGAACATTACAATTTCTCATACCCGATCCACAGACACCTGCAGATTTTACTAGCAATTTTCATTATTTAGTTATCGAAAAAGGAATATCCGACAAAATATACTAAGTTATAAAAACTAATGCGAATGGGGCTTTCATTAAAAAAAAGATTTACTGAAGCAATTTAATCAGAAAGTTTAATCATCGAACACCCTGATTATCATTGAAAAACACCCAACACTCATTGAATCTAAAAATAGATGATTATACTAATTTAAATGTCAAATTAGGTTATTACAAACCTCAGCGTTATCGGATCGGAGTAAGGAAGGTCAGCTCCAGTTACATCATTGCTCAGTCCAGGTGTTATGTTTACTGCACGGAACGATCGATCCGGAATAGGTGGTGGAGGTCCAGGATCTCCCGGCTGATAGTACTGCACCGGATATGGTACCTCAGATAGACATACGAGTCCGGGATTTGGAGTGTACATTGTGGCTATCGGTTGAGGGTAAAATGTTTGCTCCTGAATGGATGAGGATGGCATCAATCCTGGAGGTGGATTACTCACCTCATTGATCGGTGGAGGAGTTTGGAATTGACTCTGCACTTGGCTTTGACCCTGCCCATGAAACTGGCCGTGATCCTGAGACTTGTCGTAACCATCCATCTGGCTCAGAGTATTGTTGTTTACCATCGAATTGTTATTATTGTTAGTGGGTGACAACGCGGGCTTGGAACTTTCCTCCTTTTTAATCCGAAGATCTGCGGAACCACTCATCAATGGCGGAGGATTATCCAAAATAATTGAAACTGGTCGAGCTTCGACGTTGTTGACAAAGTTGTTGGTATTGCTGTTGTAGTTGTCCACTGAGGTGAACGGCTTCAGGATGACAGTTGGGCTCTGAGTTGGATTTCTATGAAGAAAAGATCAATTAAAAAATAATTTTAGACGTTGGCCTACATATTTATATGGTAGCCCCAAAAAAATGATGCCAGATTGAGTGAATAAAACTTGAAACAAATAATCTAATATAGAAAAGAAATCCCTGAAATAAGTAAAATAAAGTCTCGCGAAAGTATATGATGCTACTGTTTAAAAATTGGAGTGAAAGAGGTGTTCAACTTTTGGTCAGAATTCAGTCGACCAACTGCCGAGAACCAATTAGAAAGTGAAACGCGCACGTCAAAAATTAATGTGTCATTATCCAAGAACTAGTGTGACATAGAAATACGTATCGGGGGGGTACATTACTTTTTCAACTTTTCTCTTTATCTTTTTACCATCATCACGATAGGCGCCGCGATTACATCGAATGCACACTAATTTCAAATACAATTATGTTCCTCGTGCCCCTTTTGGATAGTTTTGCCAACTTGTGAGTCAAGAAATTATCTAACTGATTTTTGAATACTACACTTTTCTGGTAGTTCAGCATGAATCACACGATTTAGTGCGCGTTCAAAACAAAGTACGGTAGTGGTAAAGAAACATCCATCTGGAAAAAAAGAGATCGTGACGTCGACGCGTACCCGTTTGATCTAGCAGTTACATATTAAAAAAAAAAAAAATACTAATTGTTAAAAATGTAAGTTTTCTTGATCTGAACTGTGTGTGTTTATTGTGATATTTTTCTTAGTGATTGGTTCTCATATAATATTTGCAAAACATTATTATGTGTCATATCGCATGCTGCACCCATTGAATATACATTTTTTGTGCAATGTGCATGTTCATTTCAATTAAGACATTCACGAACACAATGAATGAAATTATTCAATTGTGAATAAAATTGAGACTGTTAATTCCAAATAGTCCTTTCTCACAAGACGTATCTAGAAAAGATTCTTGGCTTGGCTTAAAAAGATCTGCAACCCACTCGCTGACTGTAAGTAGGATTTTGAGTTATAGAATATTACCCATAATTTCCAGTATTGTGCTCCTCCCACTGTGTGTTCAGATTCTTTTTAGCAGGCTTATGATCCTGATCGTTGTTGTTAATGGAATCCAGAGTGTCCTTAGACTTACGAAATTGGGTCCACTTGTTGCGGTACTTTGGGGAGTGCTCATGAGATATATGTCTTCGAGGGCTGATCACACCCAATGGAAGGTGTGGTTTGCGTGTGGCCAACAAAGGCTTGAGCGATACGAAGGGGACTGTTCTTTTTTCACCTAGTTCCTCGATGAAGACCACTACTGGCCCCTCGTCCTTTGACATCTCCTGGATGTGACCAATCAGAAGTGCGGGGACTTTCCTGATGTTTTTGATCTGGTGATTTCCATTGGCATCTGGGAAGTAAGTTTTGCTATTGTTGACTGTGTTTGACTCGTCCAATTGCACTAGACATTTTGCACCAATCTGCAGCTCCGAGTTGTTCCAACGGGTCCAGCCACTGCAGCGAACCTCTTTGCGCAGCTCGTGCCAAATGTCAAAGTCGATGTTTCGGTAAATAGTGGGATCAAGTGCTTTAGCCACACGATATGGAAAGGGGGCGCGCTCCATTTTGATACGCTAAAAGACATAAGATAAATAATAATTCTTCTCCATAATAATTCACTACTAAAGTGGTAGATGGTTTGACCTCAGGCGATTTTAACTCTAAGCGAGTTTTTGACAAATATTTCTGAATGTAATAAAGGTAATGATATGTTCCTGAGAACCTATTTTGTCAATCTTGCGAGAAGTATAAAATAAACTTTTTTATGAAAATTTTGAGAATCTAGCCTGACTTCCCTGATGATCGAAAAAAAAAGAAAAAGCCAAATCAATAATTTGCCTTTAGCAGGTCGCTGGATTATTTTATATTCCTGTTTGTATCAGTCAGTATTAACCTGATGATTTCAATGAGTCTTGTCACCTGAAAAGATCCACCGAATCAGCTTTGGTTTTATTTTTAATTTCGCCTGCAAATGATGTACAATACTATGCACGTTAATGTTACTAGTTTGTATTCAGGTTTACAAAATTTAACTAATAGGATGGTAAAAGTTGAATAAAATCCGCCACATCTTCACTTTTTGAAAGAACCGTGTCAGGCTAGAGAACAATTGAAATCCAATTTTCCGTCCGATCACAAATTCCATTTCCCCTGAACAACAAATTCATCATTTTTCGCGGCAACCATGCATCTCATTTTAGAAAAGCTATTGACAAACTGATACAGATTAATTTTAAGCACAATTTTGAAAGATCATATGAAATTCATAGCTTTCCCCTGGAATTTTGTTATAAATATGAACTTATGGAGAAATTTTGATAGAAAAATCTGACAATTACAACAATACTCTGCATAATTACGGAGTTTTTTTTTATTACTAAACATTAAAGTAATGCTTAACGTAAAACTGATATGTTATTGTGAGTGAATATTTAATTTTAGGGCGCCGATGTAATTTTGCATAAATTGTTCACTTGCTGGTTTTTTTTCTTATATTCATTTCTAAGAACTTTTATGTCAGATTGAGAGGCCATCGTGCCTACCATCAGCGAAAAAATTTAAATCCAAGTTTTCTCTGGCGTGGAACAATTAGCTTTGCAAACCTGATTTCTTACTTCCTTTATAACTGTGTTTTACGTTATGATAATTTACACCCCGCCACCTGTACTGATCATTTTCCAGACTTTTTTTGCCACATGGACCTCAGTCAATGGCGATTAAGGGTACTCAAACATGACCCATGCATAACATTAACGACTTCCGTGTTGTAAAAATCATGAACTCCGTGAGGTTAAGCATGGGATTTAATTCACGCGTTTATTTCAAAAATCAGATTCCCTGCTGCCCGTGAATAGTTTAAAAGGCGTACGCAACTTTTTCAAAATCTTATTGTCTTCGATTTAATTGAAATAATTAAAGGCCGACGGCGCCACCCTCATCATGCGAGTTCACAAGCCTTAAAAATCATCGTGATGTAGTAAAATTTGTTGATTCATCAAGAAATTATGAAATGTATAGCTGTCGTATTTTGCCCGTTAACCCGATCCGAAATTCAGCAGAATTGGACGAAAACAACATGGCATTAGATTGGGAAGGTATAATTTATAGTTGAGAAAAGAAACAAATAATCGCATCGACTGAAAACGTGTGATGATACATAATGGTTTTTCTTTTTCGAAGCTTTTCAGATTGCGTTTCCACAAATCACGAATAAAAGAAGTGTGTAAAACACCTATTTGATTGGTCAATTACGTGCAAAGAAAATGTAAAGGCATTGTAATAAAATTATACATAATCAACGAAAGATTTTTCAGACGTTTGGAGTAGTTTAAATGTAAAGTAATATTGATTCATGAATATAGGTTTGTGATTATGAACTAAATCTCTTCAGAATTAATTGGCCGTCAGATCATTCCACTACATGGAAAGCAAAAGTAGCAGATGGCTACTTAACACCTGTTTGTATCGAACAAATTGTGAGCTATATGTTCCGTACAAAAACTGTCGAATATCATGGATTCACCCTACAATAATATTCTGGAATGCATACATCTCCATTTTTTCCAAAAATTAATTTGCTATATCAAACTATTGCAGAAGTGGAGCAGCTCACAACTAAATAGAAAATTAAATTTTAAATCAAAATGAAAACTAGAGTTTTTTTACCAGACGCTATATGCATTCATAAGAGATATGCGTTTGGTTCTTGGTTCACACGGAGGAAACAGTTATCAACATATACATAGGCATGTGACTGCTCACAGTGAAATTACTTTTCTCAATAGGTAATCTACAGTGAAGTAGTAAAACGAGATAACTACATTTGTAACCTTCGCTTTTGCTAAATATCGCAGAATCTACAGGAATTGAGACAGTCTCCATAAGAACTTTTGTGTAGAACTTAATGGTCTATACAGAAGTTTTTCTCAAATAAACCGACTTACTTTTGAAATTTTCACCAAAGAATGGCCTGGAGGTAAAGTAAAAATAAAATTAACAAAAAAGGTAAGCACACCTCCATAGTCAACATTAACACTGTTTACGTCAGGGAAAATCTTGAATACTCAACTCATGACACTTGCTAGTTGATAAAATTCAGCCAATGATTTGTTTAATATAAACAGGTATTAGTTGATAAGCAGATGCTTTTTGTCTCCATGAGTATCCCTAGGACCGTGGCCAGAGAAATTGATGAAAGTAACATTACCCCTAACCCCTGCTGAGGGGACTCTGGTCTGTCCTCTGTATCCATTTTTGTCAAGAGCTCAGCAGCCAAATGATCACGCTGCTCTAGATTACTCTTAAGAAAGAACTTGTCGTGACGCATACTGGACGCACGCTCGTGAAGCATCTTCTGGACCACTTCGTCGATACTCGACATATGGAAGACGTCCTTGTAAAGGGTTCGGTATATCAGGGCTGTAGAAAAATATGTGGTGTAAATGGTGCAGGTACACGATGTCGATTGCTTATATTTGGAAATTTTTTGTCTAACTACGGTGATTCTTTTCCAACTCATTTGGGGATGAATACGTTCATTACTTAATGAATCTTCTCTAAGGATATACCTTTCGGAGATCAGGAAACAGATTTTCGGAAAAAAAATTTATCTAAACTTTACCATGTTTGTAATTCTTCACTTGAATTTCGTGAAATGCAAATCTATTGCTTCGGACTACCAGGAAAAAAAAATCATATCTTTAATCGTTAAGAAAAAAATATTTACACTGGCAGAAACCTGCATTCGAGATAGTCTCTCTCTCGAAAATGCTCTCGTAGATTTTAGGGCCCAGTTGACAGAGATAAATAGATTTTTTAAACCCATTGTCGGTGGCCATATAGTGTTCCAGCTTCGAGGCGTTAAAAATGACGACGTCTCTCTTGTAAAGTCGAGCCATAGCCCGAATTTCGATTTCACCACCCCATTCAGTAACGCAGGCAAGTTGATCCAGGTAATTATCAAAAGATACTTTCACATCCTAACAAAATAAATAATTATAAATGTCAAACTTGTAAATCAATTAAAATTTAGACAATCGTCATTCATTTTGTGCCTACTAAATACGAGAAGAATACGCAATTAACATTTTTCTTTTGCCACTGAAAACATTAGCTAAATTTTTTTCTTTCAATTATTTTATAGGAGAAAAATCTAAGGGCCTCCTAAGTTTTCTTTCGCAAGTCATATATTAGAGCAAAAATGAGTGTGCAAGGGAAACTATTTTTTTTTCACTTTTGTGTATCTATTCAATATTCAAACATAGCGGAATGCACTCCATGAATAGGGGATTACACCTGTATTAGCAGAATTTACTTTCTCAACTACAGAAGGGCATAAATAAGAATAAATGTTATCTCGTTGTGAAAAAAACGTATCTGCAACTTTTGCCTTTTATGGAAAATAATATTTTACGTGTTTTTTTTTTGTAATTTAGGGATCAATCATAGTCAATGGATATGAATTATTATTCATAAGGACCATATGACTATCCTGTCTGACGAAAGAATAACGAAGATGAGATGTAACCAAGCTCGTTTGCAAAAAGATGTCCTGTGAAAAAAGATATAATAATAGAAACTCAGCACATTCAGGTAGTTTATTGTATAAGTTACGTCAGGATAATATTTCTTGATGTGTAAAATTGCTTATCTCAGAAACTACCGATGACCGGGAAAAAAATGGAAATTATTTTATTGATACATGGTACATATATATGGATCAGTTGATATAGACCAACATGAAATTAATTCATTCATCAATTCGATACAAGCATAGAAAATTTAAATAACAACATAAATTTGTACTTAAAGATTAGGACATGGGAAATACATTGAGAAATCTATTCCTATGCAAGAAACAATACTGATCATTCGCAGTCCGTCGATTATCTCAAAAAATTTGTACATTTTTTTCCATGAGAATTAAAATATTTTTCCTATATGAAAATGGAGTATGTCAATGATGTGGGAGGTTTTTCATTGATGGATTTTGACAGTGACAAGCAGGCACATGTCCCAATGGAAAGAACCAAAGAAGTGCCTCTAGGATATAAATATGGCTTTCCTGCCATAAATATCGAGCGTCAACAAAGTCATTGTAGACGTATTTCTACAAGAATCCAAAGACGATCCACAGTTTCAAACGACAAACTGTGCATATTAGGAAATAATCAACTATCCATTTATTTAATGAGTTACGTTATCAAAATTTATACATTACCATTTTGATAATTTTTTCCACCAAATTCCATTTTTGTGAACGAAACAAAATTCTAAAATAAAAACATTTGGTTCTATTCATTTTCAACACCAGATTTTTTCTTCGGCACTTACACCCATTTGGTTCCGTGGCAACATATGCAGAAATCTGAGATATTCCAGAACATTTCGAGCCATCTAAAGTAACAATTTACCTTTTCAAATATCTCTCTGTTCACCCGCATGAATTTGACACATTGCTCTCTAACTTTGAGGTGATAATACTGGGTCAGGTAGACCTGCTCACTGACTGCCCTGAAGAGACACGTTGCATCGTGCGGTGCATTTTTTCGAAAAAATCCCTCAGTCCTTAACCAGTCATCTACAGGCTCTGAGGCACGCTTAGCTCCGCTGCGAGGTGAAATATCCATTTTTTCTACCTCCTGTAAAGTTATTTCCGCAATATAATCGCGCGAAGCTCCATAGGTCACGGCACTTACCATCAGAGTGGAAATTACATCTGGATTTCAATGTGTATACAGTGTAAAACCATTATTAGCAATTTGACGCTATTTGTGAACATATAGATAAATTGATAATTCGCTTTTTTCGAATTATCGTTTCCCCCTCGATCAATATGGGAATTTAACTTTCTGCTCAGACAAGTTCCATTCCCTTATAACTTATGAAATCCTAACTCGCTGCAAAGTATATTTTTTTTTGTCTTTTTATTTTATGGTGGACTGTTAAAGAAATGCATTTTTTCTGGTAATGTGTATTACAACGGTTCTGCTGTTAACTTTTCTTAATGTAACAATGGCGTAAATGGTAAACTGAGGAGCGCGGTAAAAAGCGAGTTGTTGTAAAAAAAACAACGGAACGGGTCTTGAAATATCGGCGCAACATATTATTTATGAAATTTTAATTTTGCTTTGCTAGGCCTGAATTATTGAGCTTTCCTTATAGTTGCCCGAAAGAAATCGTTCATATTACCCCGTTCTTCTCTATGCATTCATTATAGATGAATTCACACAGTGAATAGTACAAAATGTTTTGATTGGAAACTGAGATTGGTCGTTCGTATGTGACATATATATATATACGAAAACTGATGTATCACAGATATACTGAACATTTGTGTATGCTACGAAAAATGAACAATTAAGAGCAAACGATGCAATCATCAACATCTTGAAGCTCGGTTAATATTTCACTACAACTTTTCAAGCCACGTCCAAATCGATTTACGTAATACATAATTCGTTGAGCAATCGCTAAAAATCAGATTTCAAAAGACAGAACTTCGAATTGAGTTCGATGAAGCGATGTTTTAATAGTCGTAAAAATAGTTTAATTTGAATTTTGAAAATTACAATGCTTCCATTGAAATGATAACAGCTCGGAAAAATGAAATATTTTTGAGCATTCATTGCATATTGAAAAAAAAAACTAATCTCAGAGAGACACGTCAAGGAAAGTTGTTTTTACAACGTCATGAACAATCCAAATAGAGACATGAAAACATGAAAAATGTCGATTTTTCAATTATACTCTCGCCTCCATTGTCCGCCGAATTCTGTTTATTCCTACATTTTATTTGATCGAATGCAAATACCGCAATGTTGCCATTTATTTTACTCCCTCAACGGCTCTACAATTTATTATTTTTAAAACATTCCACTCACCCCGTTCTCCGTATTTTATTGTTCTACAATCTCCAATGGCGCGCCGTGAAAAATTTTCCACGTGTAAATAGAAAAGTTCAATCCCTTGCAATGAAGGACAACTCGACGCACACACACACGAATTAGGCGGGAATGACAACAAAGGGATGTGTTGACTGGCTCAAGAGTTTTTGTCGACTGATTTTTCAACGTCTCGCTTGTGTTTATCTACGAGGCGGTCATCCCGGGGAATTCAGCGTTCGGAGAATTTTGAAGGTTTATTGCCAACTTGTAAAAACTAAACTTTAGCGCCTTTTTAACATCGCGATAGAGGAAGTTATTGTCTTACCCACGAAAATGAAAGAATGTAGTTGCCACTGAATTTCATATTTTCCGATATTGTCGATCGAATATATGAAACGAGGTGATAGCAATTAGCGATCACGGAGGCCTCTTCAACTCTTCAAGATGAAGGTCTTGACATCACCCGTCAAATCACAAATGTAATGTCCATAAAATTTCCGCATCTTTCGATTTTGGGCACCATCTTTATCCATTTCTATTTACATACGGACATAACGGAGCGTTTTTTATACAGATAATTAGAGTATGGCATAAAAAAGTATAAACGCGTATTCAACGTATCTTTAGCGGATCGGATTTTCCAAATAATCAAACCAGGCCTCTTCCACTGATTTGCCTAATGTAACGTGTCGCGAAATTTCGAATTTATCTCGTGAACGTGAAGTTTTAGACAGTACAGTTGTTTTTTTGTCACATGAAATGCTCGATAAACAACGTCACCTGGAACTTTTCCGTAAAAGTGTTGATTATTATCTCTCACATATAACTTATTATATGACTTGTCGTAAATAAGTAAATAAATGATAGTTCAATAAAATCTGTCCACGATGAATTTCTATTGGTGAATTATTATATCGCGGACTTTTATGACGCAATTTAAATGTTATCTCGTAAGATTTTAGTTGAAAGAGGTATTTCAATTACGCGGATTCACTTACAAACTTTTAAAAATCGGTAATTGATATTAAAAGTGGCTATTTGTAAAGGGAGACAAATAAACTGTATGTGCGGCGATGCAGTTCTCTATGAAGAATCGATTACGAAGTTTCTCTCTAAACCTACTTGTTATTATAAGTTGCTTTTCACGGAAATAAACAATTCGGTGGAAAAGGTTGTTCTAACGACAGGAGGTAAAGTAAAGAAGTCGTCACCTCGATTCGACTCGGCTGGTAATTGCAGACCCGGCTGTGGATTCTTCATTTTATATTCCTAGGTCAGAAAAATACTACGGAGGGCGAAAAAACTTTTCTGGCGACTGTGAGTTTGCAAGACAAGCCGAAGGCGAGTTAAGTGTTATCAACTAACACACCTAAGTGCCGGTAAAGTGACGGTAATGGTTGTGTGATTAGAGCGCAGGTGATTTGTAAAAGATACGGCTGTACAAATTGGAATTTCCATGGTTTCTCTTCAATGACTGGATAAAACACGGAATATAATCTGCATTGGGCATTGGTTCAAACTATGTGAATGCTGCCCACTTTGGGAAACAGTCGGTTTTTATTGGCATCACTGGGAGGGCTTGCGATCTTAAATCGGATCGAAGTGTAAATAAAAAAAAATTTCGGAAGGTCAGACATCGAATTGTGAAATTTTGCAGGGCGTTAAGAATTAGTTCCTGCACGTTTCTTTTCTCAGTCACATCGTTTTAATACACTCAGTTTATTGAGTTCAAATCGGTTCTTATATTCCTGGCAGTTCACTCTAGGGTGTCGAGCGAGGTACTAAGCGATCCATTCGATCCAATCTTTGTGTTTTGGGTAATACCTTGCTTGCGTTAAACATTGGAGACATCCTTATGCAAGAAACATGGCCACATCTCGTGATTTCGGGCAGCTTCTATCAAGCAACAATCGTCTTAGGGGGTGTTCGAGTGCCATCGAAGACTGTTCACATGATCGCCCAAAGCTCGAAAGTGGGTTGAGTAAGTTCACTGCTCAATACCTCCTCGAGTGACAATCAAAAACTGCAATCGAGTGAAAGGCCAAGCAAAGAAGTGAGATATATATATATATCTCAAAATGTACTTTCCCAATTGTAATAATTCGGTTTTTTTTTCATCATCACCTGGATGTGGATCATACAAATCACTCATAATATATATCCTCCCCCGTCGAGAGAATGTATAGCCTGTTTTTTCCTCCATTTTTTTCTATTGGCTTTTTATGGGATATCTTCTGGTTTTAGGGTTTAAGAGGAAAATGATTCATAACAGTTCAAGTTCAAGAGAGAAAACGTGATAATTGATGATTTTATAAAATGTCACATATGGTTTTAGCAAACAGTGCTCTCAACACAGAACTTCCCGCTGGTTCTTGATGCTTCATCAGGTGCAAATAGAAAACGTCGAAAAAATACTTATTTAATATCGACATTGATTTTTCATAGACGTCTAATAGAAGAACTCGTTTAGAAGAACTCCAATATGAAAATCTGATACTTTTTTTTCAATTGACAGACGGAAATATTTCTCAAGTCAAAGACGTCATAATTTTAGGAATTGCCAGCAGTCATTTATAAAGAAGAATGTGAATTGCATGAAACTTTTGGGTATGGCTTTATATTAAATTTGTTTCATTGAAGATCTCGAGAACTATTGAATTCGAATATGCATTTGGTGATTCATCCAATGTTGCTTGAACAGTATTCAAAGTATTCTGTAGAACCTAACATCATTCATTTGATATACAAGTTGATATCATATATAAGACTCGACATTTTTTGTAGAAAAATTATTGGATTTCGAATTGGTTACAATTTTAAAAAAAAATGTTTTTGACTTTAACTACTCATCACGTTTTCTCACCTAAAACTCAAATAATGTCTCTTATTTTCCATACAAATGATGTATCTTTCATTTATTCATCGAAATTACTCCATTAGGACAGTATGAAGTGCATAAAAAATTGTTAAAAAAGTACAATAGCCCGTTATATAAAATATGAAAATTCTTACAAAAGTATATCAACCTTCTACCGTTCAAATGCATTTGAAAACGCATGTAAAATTACGCAGTTGCAGTCGTTTATCAATTACAGTATCAAAATGTTGATTTTCATGAAGAATTTACGCAGAGAGGTAAGGAATCTATGATCAAGAGCGAAATAAAACGCTGTCTCAATTTCTTATGAAAGATTCTCAAAGATATATCGTAATTCGATTGAGACTTTGTATTGATGAATCCATTTGAATTCATTACGAAATTTCCTAATGACCAAACCTCTCAAGAAATTGAGCCATATCGTTGTACTTTACTACTTTGAAATGCCTTTATTAATTCAATTTCCTGCGCATTTGCTATATTGAATTATTGAAGGAGCCCCTGGGATTACTATAAAAATACGCAGATCCATCAAATTGCACCAATTCCATTGGATATATACTGGCCATCGGGGCAGTGTTTTCGACAGCCTTTGTTGCACTGACAGCGAACTTTCTTTTTTTTCTTCTCTCGAACCCTCTAAATAACATTTTTTATCATTAATAAGCGAATTCAAAATACTCCGACACTTGTCATCGCTGTGGTATTCACTAACGCTCAAACATAACGATGACTCATTTTTTTCGCATTTCTTTTTTTTACACTTTTGCTTGTGGTAACATATGCGTGAATTAACGTTAGGATAATTGAAAGAAAGATTATTAAAATGTCGGGCAAACGCGCTTCGATGATTCTTAATACGACGGTGGAACGTTTAAGCTGCTATTTTCTCAGCGGCGATGGCTGCAAATAAAAAAATTATTTGTTAATTACGATTTTTTGTCTTTTTTTTTTTATACTTAAGACGGAAGTATGAGTTTGATCGATTATCTGGGGAAGAAATTAGACTATGCAAACATTTTGGATCATCTGTTTTTCTTCGTATCTTCGTAATTCATATTGAGAATAGGGAATTTGCATGCGGCTCATTTTATAATGATTCCGATAATCTGTTTTCCATTTTTAACACTTTTCGGTTGACCCAGCAATTAAGGAGAATTTTTGAAAAAATCCAAATTAAAAATACTCTGAAAACACTCGGAAAGTCATTGAAGAAGGCGTGCTTGTTCTGATGGTTAGCGTCGTATAGAACTCGTTTAACGACGTCACCAGAGCTTTCAGAGGGTTTCAAACTTGAACATTTTCAAAAAGTCATAATTAATTATTCGGCCGTCCATTTTTTTTATGCAAAGTAGATTATGCTAGTCGTATACTCATCAAAGAAATAATAAAGACCGTCGAGCACGTTTTGCCTCCAATTCAAATTCGACCACGAAGATGAGACAGACACGAAATTATCATGTTTTTTCACGTTGATTTTACAACAGTGCGACGAAATTTTCTGACGCAATTAATTTTTGAGAAATAATGTGAAAGTAAAAAAATGGTTAATGTGTAAAAAAAATATATGGGAATCAAAAAAAACTTTCAAAGATTGAACCAAATGGATTCAAAATACAATCACCTGTGGTGAAAAAGCTCTATTTTCAGAAACCTACGATTTTTCTGATGTAATCGGTTTACTATTCATTGGTTGAGCGGTGGTAAGCAAAACAAAAAGATAAAAAAGATGTAAATTTTGGATTGTACTGGGAAATCAATCACCGGAGTTGCCTGTGGGATTATTTCTCAGAGGCAAGTTGGAGTTGAAATGAACTTAAGGTACCTATTCACCTCCACAATAAAATCGTATTGAATAGTTCTAAGAAGTTAAGAAACAAATATTGGAATTTTTTTTGTTCGGAAGTTAAACTCTAGTAACAGTTATAGGACATATGTAATTTGCGCCTGGGCAGGCGCAGTCAGGGAAATCTTGCTCTGCGTGTACGCTGGAACGGAAAACGATGTTCTAACCGGGGAACGTAGGATAAAAAAAAATTTAAGCCGCGAGTGCGATTATCAGACGAGCCGAAGGCGAGCTTTATTTTACGTCCCTACGTTAGAAGAATAATATTAATTTCAACATGACTTAAGATTTACATATATTTCATTACTTTCTCTTATACTCATGCGCTCAACCTGTTGAATTAGTAACATCGTAGGTCGTTACCTGAAAGCGTTTTAACACGATCCAGACGTGGGATATTAATTTTTCAAGGTGCACTTTGTGTTATATCGTTTTTCATATTTAAATATTTTTTTCTCGAAAACTAAACGTGCTAGAAAATTCTTTTAAACAGATTTGAACTAAACCTGAGCAAACCCATATGCCGGTCTCAGTATTGTTTCAGTCGAAATAATTGAAATTTCGCAATGTGTAATTAAAATACCTTTTGTGAAGTGAACTTCTTAGTCTTACAGCTAGAACTACTTTAACCGAATAAATTTATTCTAATCACTTACTTTCTTTGGTTGGCAATGGATTTTTCTCCAATGTTTCAGCATGTTTCAGCTGAGCTGGATTAAAGTTTTCAATCCCAGAAATGAATTGTTGCTTCCCCTTCTCCTGTTCAATAGCTAAATGAAGAAACGAGTAATAGAAACTCATTAATAAATAAAAATGACCAATTAAATTGGATAAAAAAAATCATGAAATTGTTATGTAACTATTTATTACAGATTAGATTTTGTTCATTCCTGATATCCAAGTTTTCGACTAACCTTAAAATTAGATAAGCAAAATTTAAAAAAAATTGCATTTCCAGAATTGGCGCATACGAAGTTAGTTGCGCCGTTATCATTGCTTTCCACTAATCCCTAGCTAGGTCTTTTCAGAGCCAACTATTTCTTGCAACACATGAATTTAACAATGTTTCGGTAAATTTCGAAAAGCCTCAATCCTTCCAAATTTTATAAATCTTTCAAAATATTAGAATCTTCAGAATATTGCAAGTTTTCCAAATTATATAAAACTCTTCTGAAATCTTTATTATTTGACATTCATAAGAATTCCAAGACACTGGCGATTCTAATCGTTATTAATTCTGAAACACTAATTTTGGGGGAAATTGTCAGCTTCACAATTTATTGGAATTGTGAAAGTTTTCGAATGTTGATGAAGCATCGCAAATTTTCGAAATTTTGTAAAATGAAAATTCTAGAATGCCCGCAGTTACCGAGATTGTTGCAACTTTGTAATTTTGGAAAACCGTGTCAATATAACAATTCAACGTTGTAAAATTTCTGGAGATGTTATAATGTATCCCTGCAGTCAATGTTATAGGCGTATCGCGTCTGTCGCTAATGTTACAGACGTATCACGTCAATGAATCAGAAAAAGTCACCAGTTTTATCAGGTAGTGGGTTCTTCTCCTCGGTCTTCGTGTGTTTCAGCTTGGTCGTATCGAAGGCTTCAATTCCCGAGAGCAACGTTTGCTGTGTCTTCTCAGCAGCCACGTCTATGAAAAAAGTCGATGAACTGATTAGCATTCTCCAAAGAGAGTCGAATTAATCAATTGAGAATGGTAATCAAGAAATTATAGAAGCACCGACACCATTACAACGTTTACCAGACCACCAATTAATCACCAAACTAAACTGTTAATTTCTACAATTTGCATTTTCTCTAATTTAAGAAGAAAAGAGCTGTTAACCCGAGCTAGACTTAAATCCTGGAATATTCCACCTCACGTGGCCAGTGGAAAAAAGGCATACGGACATTCGCAGAAAACTTTTAATCTAGTTTCCATATACAGAATTGGTTAGGTATTGCTCCTAGTATGAAAATCCAAAATTTTTTGACGTATTCCTCCACACATCAAATGATTTAATACCGAAATAGTAAAGGCTTATGAATTAGTTTTTTTTTACCCAAAATTTTATTTATTTATTTTAGAATTTTTTTTTGTAGAACTCAATTGTCTCTTCCTCAAAATTTCCCCATCTCTCCTTACTTTTGAGATGTGCATACAAAAACGGGCCGTAGGCAAGTGAACTTCCTTCGTTTTACTACTCCACGGTTTATTACTGATTTGGTTACCGTATGTTTCAGGGCCAGTTCTCTATTAAGTTAATCTCTATTAACTTTCTATTAAAATTAAATTAAGTTCCCCCACCATGCTACCTACGTGAGGGGAATCACTTGCCCTACACCCCTGAGGGGCACGATTCCCCTCACGTAGGTAGCATGATGGGGGAACTTAATGTAATTTTAATAGAGAGATAATCGAGATTAACCTAATAGAGAACTGGCCCTCAAAACCAAAAAATAGTATTTTTTTTTATCAGGAGTTTTGTGTCTCCAACAAGTCTTAGCAGCAGCGAGGATTGACATTTGCGAAATGTTTTTTTTTCTTCCAAATAACACGTAAATTATTTTGGGATTTTGCAAATGTTCCTAAATTCAATATCTGAATAGAGTTAAGAAAATCGGTGATAAGTAGTTAAGATTAATCGGAAAGTTAAAAAAATCGTTTAAAATATGGAGGTTCATATAATGCAGAAATGAGAAGCCTTTTTTCCATGACATACGCAATACATTCCTCGTGGTGACTTGTACCTGTTGCATTTGGCAATACTATTTTCTCTTTCGTGTCTGCGTGCTTCAATTTGCCGGCTTTAAACGTCTCCACATCGTGAATCAGGTCTGAATGCTGTTTTTCCTGTCGTACGTCTAGGGTTCGTATTTCAGAAGAGATTAAATAAACGATAAAATCATAAAATCATAAGCTTAATGAAGGAATTCACGGGAATTAATTAGCATGGGGATTGATGATTGGTGATTGCGTGGGGGTCATTTACCTTCTGCCGATGGCAGAACATCTTTAACGATGGTTGGCGCCTTCTTCATGCAATCATGGTTGAAGCCCTCAAGCTCACTCTTGAAATCGAGCGAAACCTTGGGAAGGTCCTTCAGCGATGGGCTCACGGGATTCGACATAATTTTATTCGGGTAATCTGGAAATTTTGAGATACGAAGAATTTTAATGAAACGTTTGGTGGCACCTGTGACGTGAAAAACAATTTACTGTCGATTTGTGGCAACTTTCGGGCCAGAAGTGCTGTTTTGGGAGTATAAAATTAAATTTGCTCTCTTGATTTTCTGATTTTGAGAAGTTATTATAACGGCCACGAAATTTCAAGTCATATTTTTATCACCTTGGTGGAACGATTTAGTGATTGGTAATGAATGAATTCGATTGACCGATTGGAGTGATTTAGTTCTCGCAAATGCTCATTCGTTGATACATCTATTAACTATTAACGAATCACTTTGATATTGGTTAACTATTAACGAATGGGGCAGTTAAATATGGCCCAACGAATATGGTAATAACGAATATGGTAATAACGCACCAAGTGCTTCTATCAGTGTACGCAAGTTATCTCTTAACGGTACTAAAATGTTCCCCAAAACTAATTTTTGACACTCGATTAAAGACAAAATAATAATACGATTCAAGTCACTCAGGTTGGAATCAAAAAATCTTCATGTGGCTTAGAAGTAATTACTTCTAAGCCACATGAAGATTTTTTATGACATATTGGATAAAGCGCTTCAGTATTCTTATTATCGCAAACACTCTGCAATGTTTATAACGCCACATATCAACGTTTACAGCTAGGGGAAACTGTCTAGACAAGTTAATGTTTTTAACTTAAGAATACACATTGTATGTTTTATGGTTTCTTCCCGATTCGTATAACTAAAGCGTGATCGTAGGTCGAATTTGCGGATCGTACTTGAGTGTTTAAATTTGACGCGCGTGCTCTCAGCCGATTACCCACAGGGACTTAAGGATATTCCACCTATATTGGCGAAGATATTAGAATTGCTTGAAATTTTGACATAATGTCAAACAGGTAACAGATGCCTGTATGAAATTTGAGATTTATTCACAACACCGTTTTGTAGTTATTAATTATCAAATTTCTCAATTAACACGGCCGCTTATGGGAAAAATAAAAGTTTCTGTAAATACAGTTCAAAACATAAAAATTTGTTGAAATTTTGAAAATTTACTATTGAAGCAGATATAAAACGATGGTAAAAATTTATGAGGCTGAAGCTAGCCGCCATGACAAAGTTTTTGATCCGGACGGTACGGCGTGGCGGCTGTGTGTATTGCGATCCCATACTGTATTAAAAAAAAACGTTTAAAAAATACTCCGAGCTCGCGAGATCCAAATTTTTTTGTAGAAAATAGTTTGGGGGGGTGTTTTGCATATTCTGTGAAAAAACCAAATCGTTTCAAAATTTCCACGGGGGTGCAGGGAGGGTTAAAAAGGGGAAAAATCGCATTCGTTATTAAAAAAATCAATTTAAACATTTGAAAAAAATACTCCGAAGTGGCGAGATGTTAATTTTCTTGCACGAAATAGTTTGCGGGTGTGTCCAACATATTCTGTGAAAAAACGGAAGTGATTCAAAATTTCCACGGGGGTGCAGGGAGGGTTAGAAAGGGGGAAAAACGATGCTGTATTAAAAAAATCAATTAAAAAATTTGAAAAAAATAGTTTGGGGGGGGGGGGGGGTGTTCTACATATTCTGCAATTTTTTTATTGATTTTTCAAATACCGAATCCGATTTTTCCCCTTTGAACCCTCCCCGCACCACCGTGGAAATTTTGAGCCATCTTAAGTAGGCAAGGCCAATGTAGCAGGGACAAATTTTGTGAAAAGTACCACAATCAGAGAGTTTTTCGCGAATTTTTTTTGACAAAAAAAATTTTTTCGTGTAGTAATTTTTTTTGTTTTTTATGGCCTTGTCAGGTTTTTATTAAGCCAGCAAGGCCATAGGGAAAAAGTTTTAAAAATGTTTTTCCCAAGAATCTGATGGGTGTGCAAACTCTATCACATGCTAGTGGAGTTTGCTCAATTAAATTAAATATGAAAATAATATTATGAACAAATTATTGTTAATTAATGATTCAGCCCGATTTTTGGCTGGACTGATAAATGCTTTACTGAGGGTGACAAAATTTTGAAAAGTGAGGTGGACCTTCAGAAGGCCACCCCTGAGTTTTGTCACCCTTCAAAAATGCACAAAAAAAAATTAACAAATTAATGTTAATTACTTATCTAGTCAGGTTTTTGGCTAAGTTGGGAAGTGCTCTTCTGAGGGTGACAAAATTTTGGAAAATGAGGTGGACCTTCTCGGGGGTGGCCTTCTGAAGGTCCACCTCATTTTGTCACCCTCAGAAGAGTGCTTCCCAACTTAGGCAAAAACCTGTCTAGATGATTAATTAACAATAATTTGTTAATTAATTTCTTTCACATTTTTGAAGGGTGACAAAACTCGGGGGTGGCCTTCTGAAGGTCCGCCTCATTTTCCAAAATTTTGTCACTATGTTTTTCCTATGGCCTTGCTGGCTTTATAAAAACCTGACAAGGCCATAAAAAACAAAAAAAATTACCACACGAAAATTTTTTTTTTTTGTCAGAAAAAATTCGCGAAAAACTCTCTGATTCTGATACTTTTCACAAAATTCGTCTCTGCTACATTGGCCTTGCCTACTTAAGATGGCTGAAGTTTTGAAACGATTTGGTTTCTTTACAGAATATGTTGAACACCCCCCTAAACTCTTTCGTGCAAAAAACTTGGCGTCGCGCCACTTCGGAGTATTTTTTTTACATTTTTAAACTGATTTTTTTACCAAAACACCGGATTTTTCCCCTTCTCACCATCCCTGCACCCCCGTAGAAATTTTGAAACGATTTGGTTTTTTCACAGAATATGCAGAACACCCCCCCCCCCCCCCCCCCCCCCGCCAAACTATTTTCTACAAAAAAATTTGGATCTCGCGAGCTCGGAGTATTTTTTAAATGTTTTTTTGAATGCAGTATGGAATCGCAATATACACAGCCGCCACACCGTACCGTCCGGATCAAAACTTTGTCATGGCGGCTGACGGCTAGCTTCAGCCTCATTAAAAATTTCATGGCGATTGACTAAAAATTTTTTTCATTAATTTGTTTAAACAATATAATATTGATTCGCAAAATCAAATACAATATAATAATTTTCTATGGCTATCACTTCAACTAATTAATGCATTGAAATATTAATGGAAAATTATTGGCGATAAATATAACGAATTATAGAAAGGGTCATGAACTTTTGTTTTGACTATACGTGTTGAATATCCTTAAGGTCGGGAGAAAACTTAGAAAAATATGTCAGGCAAGAATTACAACGCGAAAAGTATTCGTTTCCACCTTACTACGATAATCTGGTTGTTCTGAGTGTCATGCGATGGACGATACCAGAAATATCTCAATTTTTGGACGATCAAATGAAGTCGCGACAATTATCGAATATCGAAGGAAGTGGGTAGCATTAGGTAGAATCGTCGTGGGTCAGGTCGCATTCTACTTGAATCAAGTGTAACAACATATTGAATGTTCGACAACATTTTTGTTCGGAAATTCAAAAAACCTGAAAGACTGCGTTCTGACAATTAGCGCTAGAAGCAGCGGTTACACTGATATTGAGGAAATTATGTAGACGGAAATAGTAGCGATAGTGAATTCCGGAAGTGATGAAGGCAGCGCCAATTGGCGCATGCAGAAACATATATGTTTGTACTTTTTTTTATTTGAATTTCGATTGCACCATTCAACGTCACGTGATACAACCAAGACGATTTTTAACACATAAAATTTCTACAATTATCTTGGTAAATCAATATCGGTTTCGCAATTTCTAGGATTCCGTAAGTCAAAAAGATTTCATGAGCTTTTTGTATTACGGTACTTCTTGACAAAATAATGTTTTCTTAAAACAAACTTTGGCGGCGCTCTATCGAGAAGTTATTGGTTGGACCCATCAAGGTGCACACTCAGTTTATTGATTGTTTTTTTGTCAAAACAGATATAATTATACAGATATAATTATGTTGAAATAGATACCACACGAGTTCCTTATATCCTTGAGAGCAACAATCGCACCGCAAGGAAGAGCCTAGGGGAAGTACGAGGCCGCAAAATTCCGGACGAGTAACGGCACCCGCCCGCGACTCACTGGGTGGGTAGAAGTTGTGCAGCCATCGACTTCCGCCCGTCTCCCCCTGCGACTCCCTCCACACATGCCTTTTTGTTTCTCCTGCAGGACGAGTACATTGTCCATAACGGAGCGTCTGAGCCTCTTATTTCAGGTGTGAATTAAACTAGCTACCTCTTTGATTCAAGTAACACAGACTAGTGTTTTCCTGTTTTTTCAAAATGATTTTTTCTAAGTAATCGAGCATTTCTAGGAAACTCAAGCCCATTGGAAATCATCATTATCTCCATTTTTCCATCTTCAACTCCAAACAGAAATGTTGAGGAACCGTTACTCAAAGTGTTCAACCAGGGAAACCTAAATCCTGAGACCGTCGATATGGCTTAGATTTTACTCAATGATTCTTTTGCGTTTTTTTCTTAACAACTCATTCAAGATTCATAAAGAACATTTTTGCACGTCTATTAGATGATGAACCTTATTTCTGGATTTACATAATGAACGCCGCGTCGTCTTCATTTTTATATTTGTATTATCAATTGAACCAATATCAATAAAAATCAGGGAAAAACTGAATGCATCTTATTTTTTACGAAAATTCTTATGTTGAAAAATATTGGATATTGAAAAGTAAGCGGAATCGATGTTTCCACCTTTAACATTCATGATTTTGTCGAAAGAAAACGCTTTAATTCATAAAGTAGTCATTATGATGAGGCAACTTGAGTATTGAGATGTTATGAATTACTACTAAGAAGTATATTGTGAAGAAAAAATCTCAAATTTGAGCACCGCAGGCGGCAACGCGCCGCTCAACATGCGTGTGAGCTCGAGAGGGTTAAACTAGCTTATTATGCATTGATATTTGCTTCGTTAACCTTTCACGTTGGTTCGTGATTATTAATGATATAGTGGTGATTGATGAGCAAGGAGGATAATCCCGCAATGAGTGTAACATATCACAAAACAGGATGGAAATCCGATAATACAAATCTGGGTATGATCATTTTAGTTCTGTGAACCCAACAAATCCCAAGCGTTGAAATGGTGCTACCCTGAATTTCCCTTGACTTCCCGCTTCGCAGGCGAAAGGTACCCGAAGGGTATCGATTCCTATCTATCTTATAGTGCAAAAATTTGTTTGGTTATTTCTTTGTGGATACAAAATATGATTCCTTGAGGGATTTTTACAGAGACGAAAGTGGAAATGAAAGTGATTGAGTTTATTTTCTCAATTAAAAAACTATATATAAATTCACAGTGTGATAAAGGCTCCTCATTTACACTCTATGCTGTCTAGTATTTTAGGCGAAAATTGCAAACGACTATATTTTTATAGATACAGACCTCAATAATTGATTGCGCATAGAAATTCTAAAAATCGTTTCCTTTAGAGTTACAGGAATTTTGAGAATCGTTTTGCAACAAACATACAAACGAAACTTGGACATGGTTGCTTAGCGAATTTTGAAACTGTCCACATCGCTTTACAAAAATGCTTGTATGTCCACCAAACTTGTAATTTCGCTATCGACTTGGTAATTTCGCTATGGAAATTTTTGATTTTAATTTATCACTTTTTATGACGGCATTGCATGGAAGTCGTTTTCTTCTTTACTATTGTATTATGTCAAAACTTGTGCTTTAAAGTAGCCAAAAATTTTAAGCGCATTT
The DNA here is from genome assembly GCA_026005395.1 of Asobara japonica. Lineage (NCBI taxonomy): Eukaryota > Metazoa > Arthropoda > Insecta > Hymenoptera > Braconidae > Asobara > Asobara japonica. The sequence continues at coordinate 4,533,456 of BQMI01000577.1, forward strand.
TTTTGGACTATTCATTTGTTATATATAAGCCTTTTGAAAATTCATCGGCTTACTAGTCTTCTATGTCATACAGAAATCGAAAAGGAGATTAAAAAAAAACTGTGTTCAGTAAAATACAGTCAATGGCATCTCCTGTGTGGACTATACATTTCACTTCTTTCTACAGGACATACGTGCATGTCCCAATATTTCATAAACTCTGTTTTGAAATTACCAATCCAATATCATTGATTGAAGAGGAAGAGATGCATATTATATTGGATGAATTATGCGTGGACGCTAAATTTCAAAGGGGGCAGGGGGGAGTAAATGTATTTTTTCAGCATAAATATCAATAACCTGCATAATACTACATTAAATATACATAATTATATTAAGATGACTAATACACAGTGAGAATGACTAATGGAATGAAAATTTTTATCACGATATGCTGAGATTCAATCCGATGAATTGTAATTCAAACGCAGAGACGTAGCCGATTCACTGCAATAGTACTGATGTATATACGAAAAGATGAGTCTGATAAAAATTACCCGTCCCCCTGGTAAAGCGATGATATGACTCATTCTTCAATGTTTTTCTTTGATAGAGGAAATAATCCAGTTTGCGAAACTTTGTGAACATTTTTGTTTTCACAAAGTGAAAAATCAATGGCTTTAGTTCCTGTCTGATTTGTAATCAGTAAGCACTTACTTGAAACGTAAAATCCGTCCGAATTCGAGTAAGGAAGAAATTTCGCTTGAAAAGTGATTTTAAATCAACCAAGCAGTGTTCCACACTACTTCCCGTGATTCAGAAATCAACCCGATAAAGCTACTACAAAGGGAATAAACGAGCGGAAGTGATGGAGGCCCATGGCTTCCTGTTATACTTGAGTGGCTCTCCTTTGACTACTTAGTTTTTCATTCAGGAGTCTTTCATCCTTGACGCCGGAGCCACAAACTGAGTTCTTATGCTTTCTAACTCTTTGACATATTATGACCAGGAGAATTCCTATGGGACGAGTATACAGTCGAGACCTCGGCACGGAGGAGAGCAGCGCTCGTGGCCTTATAAGGACTGCGACTGTATGCCTCTTTATAGAGAATACGAAAGAGGTCGACGCCGGTGAACATACTATATCGTAACTTTCAGCAGTACCGAGGTACCCATGATGACTGGCATCTGTTGATCATTATTTTCATTATTTTTCGGTATCTCTCACCATTTTCAAGGAAGATAAAAATTTAAAGCGACCCAGAAAAGGTTTGATAACTAGCGAGCTGAATATGAGTGTAGCTCATCGCGGCTACACACAAAATCTTCCCGTTTTATAAATTTTAGCAACTTAGGGAACGTTTTTTTTCCTCACTTTTAAAGAAGAAACTGAATATATTCTTAACAAATGATGACAAACTCAAAAAAATGTGCGCTTCCCTAGTGCCTACCATACTTCACAATTGCGAGCAGTTATCTCTAAAGTTCTCGGTGTTATACATCGTAATGTTTAAAAGGTTCAGATTACTCTTGAGCCGGACCGGGCGTTATACATTGTACTATTAAACAGTGCTGAGAAGTAATAATAAATCGTACAGTTTTTGGAGTGTAACTGAATGTGCTATAGGACGTTTTTGTGAGAAATTCAAAATTTAATTTTATCGGGGTTACAAAAAAATAAACCTACGTAGTCAATTTTAGCCAAAATCTAATCAAATGTAAGTTGTTTGAAAGCGCATTGGCCGCGTCATTTTGCACCTCACGAATTGATTCGTGGAAAATCGTAGATGAAAATTGTTTAGAAACGTGTGCAGTTAGGGCTGTAAGAACGCAAACGATTGACATTAGGGTGTTACTAATCAATTCTTCCAAGAATTACATTGCCGAAAAATTCACAGTTATTTTTAAATAAAAACTTCATTGCCCTGCACAGCCCTTTAATGCTCTTCCAAATTACCACCCTAAACGATTTTACGACCTAACGGTCTCCGAACCCGTGAATATATCCGCATTTAATTGCATTCTTCTTCGAGAATATTTTTATCCAACACTGAAGTGATACATTTTTATACAATAGAGCATTTATTTATTGTAAATTCATAAGTAGATTACTCAAGGGGGTAAAGAAATTGAATGATATTAGCTTGGTTCGTTTTGTGCTACTTGCCATTCATATCACGATCAAAAAGTGACATTCAACATGCAACTACACTGCAGGTCAAATTTATACGAACATTCCTTGCAATTTTTTTTTTGTTTGACAATTCGAATGAAACATTGTTTCGACGGCGAATTTCACAATGCACCTTCTGTCTCATCTTCTCCCACATTTGTTTTTATGAAATATTCCAAAGTTGTGATCATCCTAATCAGTGGGGTAGCAAAATTTGCTGATTGAAGCTTTTTGACAATTTCATATTTTGATTTCGAGGAAATCCATTTTTGAATTCAAAATTGTCGCAAATGATTGAGCCTGAAAAATTTGACTCAAAATTAAAAACCACGAAAAATATGTATTTCTCCCACATTCTTCATAATGACATCTTGAAAATTGGTCATCATATTCAGTAATGTACCCCAAAAATTTTGGAGGATTCTCGACAAGTTGCTATTTTAATTTGGAAAAAAAAATGAATTTCGACTTTGAAATGGTTGCAACAAAATTAACTCGTAAAGATTAGATATTTATGAAATTATGAATACTGATTGGATATTAATTACAATTGATCCACTAGTTGCCAGCATCATTCAACTATATATAACACCTATTTTTTAAAAATTCGTTCGCGTCAGTGGACTCCTTCACAAAAAATATCTTGTTACCTTACAACCGTTTTCAGACGACCATTCATTCACGAAATTATGCATGACATGTGTTATGAATCATCATGTGTTCTCATTTAAATCGAGAAATTATTGTTTCAACCCGTACAAGGCCACACCTATATTCGATTTATTTAATTTCCAATTACCGACATTAGTGGGCGGGCGTCTATTGCAAGCATGTACTTGTATAAAACTTGCATGAACGAGAAAATAGTGAAGTATCAATTAAGCTAAACTCAATCCTCGGAATGACTTAATAAGGTAACTGGGGCATGTACCATCGATAGGCCGACGAGTATCGCCTTGAGATGAAAAATAAATCACTGATTGACAATTGTTGTCCCAGAAGTCAAGGAAAATAAGAAACAATGTATATTCACTTAAATCTCCAGTGCCATCAATTACTGAATTAACTTCGCAAGCTAGAAAATCCTCCGACTGAAAAGTAAGACAAAAAAGCCACATCAATTAACTCAGTTAATGGGTCCGAGTGGTCTCGGAGTGGCACGCAGACCCAGTGGCACGCGTCTATTATGAAATAAGTAGTGAGCAATTGCAGCGATACTCAGAGATGCATTTTTAACGGACTCAAATTCGAATTTAACGTTAACTAACATGTCGGTACTTTTGCGAATGACCGTGACGGTTAACGAACCCGACGAGGGGGGAGACCGCAGTTTTTATCGACCCGCTGGCGAAATAAATGCTATTGACAGTTGGGTGAAAATGGTAAATTATTACATCATACTGGAGGAAAGTGCGATAAAAACTACTCTTCATGATAAAGATTGCTTATTGGTGCAGCTAAACTAAACGTCATTCTGCATATTATTTTTTATCGAGAAAAACAGACAATTTATTAAACCAAAATAGAACTGTAATCTCAGATATATGAATTTTATCACCCTAAAGGTAAAAATTCCTTCGTTTAATATTTTGTATATTGAGGAATAGTAAGTTTTAGTATTCAGGGTAAGAATTGATCGACGACGCCTTGATATGCGCATCAACTGGAGCTATTTGTACCTTTAGTCTGATAAAATTTAGCCTTGGAAGAATAAATTTTCATTCGATTTCCATGTAGTAATTGTGGCCCTATATACTTGTGTATATAAAAACGCATCCAAAATGTAGCATAATACATCTTTACTAAACAGCTGGCGAATTTCCATCATTTATTCTGACGTATGTATACCTGGCCGCACCAAGTAGCAGAATGCAATTTTCAATGTTGCATAATTTAAAGCTCATTTAGAGATAATTTGATATGTTGAAAAAAAATTTCCTGTTGACGGGGCTTTGGACGAAAAATGAGTTGCGGCTCGCTTCCATGGAAGCTAGCAGAACAATGGCTAAAAAATAAACAGATTTTTTTTTCTCCAGCTTAGGTTTTAAAGCTAATTTAATATGTTGAAGAAAAATTTCCCGCTGACGGGGTTTGGGAAGAGAAATGAGTTCAGGCTAGCTCCCATGTAAGCAATCAAAATAATGAATAAAAAATTAACAGAACTTTTTTTTCTTCTACTTATTTTTTGAAACTAATTCGGAACTAATTTTATATGTTTTTAAAAGTTTTCCTACTTTCATAACTTCCACGGAAGCATAACTTACATGGAAGCTAGCTTTAACTCATTTTTCTCCCCAAACCTCGTTAGCAGGTAACTTTTTTTCAACATATTGGATTAGCTCTAAATTAGTTTTAAACACTGAGCAGGAGAAAGAAAAATCTGTTCATTTTTTAGCCATTGTTCTGCTAGCTTACATGGAAGCTAGCCTCAACTCATTTTTCTTCCAAAACCCCGTCAGCAGGAAATTTTTTTTCAACATATTAAATTAGCTCTAAATGAGCTTTAAATTATGCAACATTGAAAATTGCATTCTGCTACTTGGTGCGGTCACGTATACATACGTTTTATTCTGTTTGTGTAGAACTGTAGAATTAGAAATTTTGAATGTTTTTCTCGTAATCCTCCAGTTTTTCCAATTGATATCTCACTACGCTATAGGTATCGCTGGGTATGGTTTCTGCTAACAGTACAGTAGTAACATTAAGCCACTCGTATTAATATTCCCCCTTTTTCACACTTGTAACGTAATATACTATTAATGCTCTGTACTATTACAATTCATTTTTGTTTTCGGTATCAGTGGAAGTACACTGATAGAAGGATTTAGTCCGGGCACAAACTATCCGTCAAAAGTTTCCGAGTTTCATTTATAGTTTATGAGCCCCGGTAACTGCGAATCGATTGCTCCATCTTTTGTATGCTGCGTACCTTTAAATAATTGGGCATTTGGACAACCGTTAGCAAATAAGAATAAAATCCCAAACCAATGTGTGGACGGTATTAGAAGAACAATGAATAAGTGGATTTAGGTGAAAATGCCGACACGCTTTTCATTAAAGGCATAAATGGACCACAAAAAGAGAGCATCAATAATGTGGAAAAATGAGTGATATGGTCCCTTCCCTTGAACATCACACAAATTATTGAACTTCCAGAAGATCACACAAATCGATGAGGGAGGGAGGGGAGATTCTAGAGAAAAGATATTTTGATTTTTGCTCGTGAGATAGATTGTTACTGAGATCATTGAGCATCGCGGAAAGTTCTAGGAATATAGCAGACTAAGAATGGCGGTTCGATTTTTATTCTTTAGCGTATTAAACGAGCCGTTATTGAAGTGACTACCGATTTGACAAGTGAGATCTAAATGAAATGGGAAATCGAACCTAGAAAACACAATTATTTTATTTTGCTCCAGAATTGACAAGTCGCATTTGATATAGTTTGAAAATTTGAGGAATTTAAAAAATAAACTGAAAAATATAAAAATTCCAGTATTTCAAATTTCAATGTTCAGAATTTTTCAGAAAATTTCCTGAATGTCAATAATTTTACATTGTTTGCATTAATTTTCCTTTTAATTCAATATGCCAAAATTTTGACGTTATAATGATGCTAAGAATTTCAAACGGTTAAAAAAATTACAATAATTTTGCAGAATAAACGCGATTTTCAGAAATTTTCAAAACGTGGAAGATTGCTCACCATGAAACTCTAGATGAAAAACAAAGGTCAAGAAATTTGAAAAATTTGGAGACCGCCCAAATATTTGAAAAGTTGCATTCTTTCTCTACTGAAATGATGTACCCAGTACCCCGTAAGTGGTGGCGCCATGCTGTCAACATTCTCGCGGTGATCCCAACATTGAGGGCATTTCTCGCATTTTCTTTTGGCATCATATATCGAAGTGTAAAAAAGATAGCTTCATTTTCGTGGGAATGTTTTTGGTAATGCATACTAAAAGCTGTAATAAAGCTTCATATGAAAATTCGTTGTTGTTCTTAATTTTGGGGATATCCGTAAAACATGTCTTCGATTGATCGCTGCCGAATTATTATATTTTCATTTTTCATATGTTCGGTAATGGGAAACTTTTCATATTATAGGGAAAGTGTTATGACGCAACTAATTTTTTAACTCTCCAGCATCCAGCATTCCATCCCTTATCACCCGGCAAAAAGCCCATGACCTTGCCGGCACTCTCCCGGTGTCTAGCCGGCGGTAGTTGCGCGTGGCCCGATCGCAAGCCGCAGTTGAGCAATCGATTTTATGTTAGGTTTCCCCCGGGTCTTGTCAACGCAAACCCACTGCGAGTTCTTTTCCTCCAGTGGCGCAGCGACCGCGGGGGAAGGCGCAGACGGGGGGGGGGGCAACAAACACATCTGCAAGAATCTGCCGGTTTTCATGGTCACGGATGCGTCATTGTCGGAGCCCAAGGTCGATGGTATTTTTTCCCCGTCAACGACTTGAATTGATTGAATTAGCGGATTCCTCATTACATTCGTTTGCAACATAAAGTCTGAATCATTGATAACTTATCGTCCGTTGGTGGCTTTATATTGACCAGCGAATGTCTCCTCATTTGAATCAATCGCTTTATAAATTCTTTATCCTCTCTTTTGTTATCATATTACACTTATGTGGAATCCAATTTTCTCAGAAATTGAGTCAACAATGTATTGTTCATCAGTATAAAAACATTTGTGAAAATGAACAATGAAACAATGATGTTACGATCGTAATTCTGTAAAGCTCGCCCCTCTATAGAGCCTGAAATATTGATAATTGTATATTAAGAAATTGTTGGATTATCTGAGTAATGAGTGGAGTAGTGCAAGAAAATGTTTCATAATTTGTTTATGGTCCCCGATATTCCCCATAAAAAAATCATACAGTGTTTTCCCCTAGAGCCACTCCCTTCTGGGATAATTCTAAAATTACGATAAATGGTCAATTATAATTGTTTCATCTTTCCAAGATGAGAGGAAGCACGTGCTCGACACAACTGCATCGACACTATTTTTAGATTCTAGGGAATTAGCATTCCAGAGATGAAAGTACATGGCATCTCTCAAAAACCACGCCCTTGTCTGTTCTCTCCTCTGTTTCCATGCCCTCCCTCTTCTCACATCGTTTACTTCACCTGCCCCTACCGGTCAAAACCCGGGAGCTGTCGATTCAATAAATCCGTTCCAATCTCTTGTTCTGTCATTACGTCAAACCCGACTGAATTCAATAAAAAAAGTCCTATCAAATTGTTAAAGGTGTATAATGAAATGATTTCGATGAAGGAACATGACCGTACATCAGGCTGACCGGAAAGAAAATTATCAAATTATCATCAAAAATATCAACGTAAAAAAATGTCGCAACTGTCGTCTACAATTTCGCTGCGAATTTAGCCGAATTGAATCTTCACTCAAGAGTGATTGTGCCCTACTCAACGAAACAATTCAAACGAATTTATTCATCGCACAGAAAAGCCGAGGCCATGAGCAGAAATGCCTCGATAATTGATGATTCAATTCACGAAGAACGTTTTGTACTGATAATCAGTGAATTACGTATTGGCAAGTACCCATCAGGATGTGAGGTCTCATTCGAGAAAAGACGCAGATCAATACGGAAACCTGGAATTCGGTAGTAAAGTCGTAAATAAGAGGCGTAATTTCCAATTTATTAAACACGCAATATTTCGGTATGGGGATGGGTCCAGGGATGAGTAAAAAATTACAAAATTTAAGGAGGATAAAAATGGTATGAAAATAAAATCCTGTGATGTATTTATATGCAATAACTAGTTGGGCAGCAAAATTCATAATAACTAATAACGATGTAGAGTACTTGGATAGCCCGACTAATCTTGCAATTACCTCGCTCATGGGAAATGTCATAAGACAATGGTAAAAAAAATATTGGGGATGTGAAATTTATGTAGTAAAAGAGGCTTTTGCATTACCTTCTGAAGCCACTCCCTATCTAGTCATTTGATAGATAACAGTTCTCTAAATTGACGGACCGATTAAAGTATATTGAAGGAAAATAATGCAAATGACAGTTCAACGTCCTGAGCAACTTCGCAGAATTGACACCTTCATTTTTGCGCAGTTTCATGTTTGAGGATGGGTAGAAACCGGTAAAAGGAATTCAATGACGTGTCTACATATTCTCATATTCAAGTTGTGCGAAAATTAAATTTGCCGTTCAAGTTGGGAAATTTGACATAGAATTTAGGGGTCACTGACCTGGTGAAACGTGGGACGACAGCTGGAAGAATCCAAGGGGTAGAAATAGTTTCTCTGAATCACTTTACAGCGGGGTATGATCCGTCTTTTAGGGTAGAGAGTCGAGTTTATACTGGACGTACGGTTACTAGTTCATGGCATAGAGGCCCAGACCGGGCTTGTCCCCTTCGCCGGCAACTCGATTTTTCCCCTTCCAATATCACCAGCTACGTGTACTAACTGCCAATTGGATTTGGTCCCCCAGTACTTACGCCAATGCACACCCGGCAACCCCTTTGTGAGTCACTTTTAGCGTCAGAGGGAAAATGGATTCAATGGCATTTGGGGGGTTGGTGAAGCGATTCATTGGAAAATGTTTTCGATGATTCCCGAGGTACATCCAAGGAATCCTTAACAAATTAGGCGTTTTTATTGAATTCCTATTATTTATTCAGTATAATCTTTGAGAGATCTATAAAAAACCTTCACGGTGTACTAAAGACTTGATTTAAAGTACCCGGTTTTACTTTTTATACAGTCTTATTGCTAAATATCTGATTATTTGAAGACGCTAACAAAATTTTACGACCAAAAATATTTTGTAGAGAATTTACAGGGGAACGAAAAACATTCTCGAAGAAGTTTCATGGCATTCCTTCCATTCAAAGATATTCGCCAAATTCGCCGCAAGCCAAGCCGAGTTGGTACGAGTAGTCACTTCGTTACTGACTCTGGTAACATATGTTTTTGGATTCGAAGCGAAAAATTCTCAAATCACAAATACTGTAACCAAAAAAATTAAAGATTCGGCAAAATATCAATTTCTTGTAACCAAGGATGTTTCAAAAATTTGGGATTTTTAGAATCGCTAACTCTGCATTAACCCATGGAACAGCATCATGGAACCCTACTCTACTATTTCGTGTTAGTGCGCATGCGTAACTGGGGTTTTGTTATGGTGCACTAGTCAACACCAGAGTTCCTCCACTCCTCTTATGCCAACACGTTTGGTCGTGTATGCTGTTCAACGGGTTGATTTTCTTGTTATAGTTCCCAATTTTTATCTATTTGGTCACATATTGTAATTACACATCCTCAATCAATCAATCAATTAAAATAACGAACGAGTGTAATCAAATTTGTGACTCTTCATCATATTGTTTGCTCTGAATTTTTTCTCAGTAATGAGATAAAAACATTTTCTAGATATTTATTTTGTAGATTAAGGGTATGTCGAGGAGGAAATGTCGCCAAACGCTTTCTGAACTATTGCCAGTAAAACTATGTCCATCCCTACGAAATACTTAATTCTATATATCTGGAATAAACTTCAGTTCGTAAACTGAAGACTCCAAATAGCTTGCTGGATAATTACCAATTTGCAGTCGTCTTAAACGCAATATTTTTGCATCAAAAATTGCATCTTTTTGAAGGATCATATCTCCCTGGAAAATAGCATACTGCAACTGAAGCCTGGATAAATTTGTAATTTCCGAATTCATTATTATTAAAAAATTAAGTAGAAGAAATTTTCCATCAGGCGTTTTTCGTATGACACAAATGATCCTGATGTGGAGAACTGAACTGTAACTATCAAGAACTTGAAGAAAAAATACATTTTTTATAATAATCCTCTTTGGGAGAAACATTAAACCACATATCATGAAAAATCTCATGAAGTTTAAGAATGGTTCATTGACGCATCCCAAAAACTCTCCCTTAACTTACTTCGATATTTTAAAAGATTGAGCGAAAAAAATAGAATAAAATTATGAGACTTTTTTCTCTGAATTGAGAATTTTTTTCCGCTGAATTGCATAGGACACTCTTATATATTCAAACGGAGTGACTGAGAGGCGTTAATTCGTTTCACAACTGGCAAATTGCAAATGAGTTAATAGCCTTATACCGTCCAAGTCCCAGTTCCTGCACACCTTAGGCCTAGTTCGTAGACGAACATATGAACGATCCTAACTTGTTATTAATTCAAATCAAAGCTGTTTTAGTGGTTTTTCTTGGTTTTCTCCAGTAAGATGAACAAACTGCAATTGGATATTCAATGCTGTAATGGCATTTCACCACGTAGGACTAAAAAATGTCTACGATCTGGGACCCGTGCAGTAACGGGAACATTGACGGTACCAATGAAACAACCTACCATCGCCTGAAATCAAATTTCGATTTAATAGAATACCATCAACTCCAAAAAATGTAACTGTTTCTACGACACTTTCTTCCTGACCTCCCAGCTCACCACATTTGAAGTGGGAGACATGTTTAGAGAGGGGAGACTACTCGATGATTCACTACCCCCAGCTGTGCCGCATGTGTCTCGTATTACACGTGCCGGTAAAAATTGCTACAAAACTGATGGAAACTCGTGACTAAACTCCCAAGTATTCCCGTCCAACGAAAAGTAGAAGGTAAAAAAAAATTAATAAAAGTAAAATAAACTAAAAATAAAATGAAGAAATGCAATAGTTCACGACTGTGGGATGTCTTTATTGATCATAAGACTTACCTAGATTTCAATACACATCACGTTATCATTAATTTTCTTATCGTACTGCAATTGTCTGGGGCAAGGGGGGGAATTATATACAAAAAGCCATGGTAAAGGCAGAAACCGTTTTGTTGTTATTGAAAAAAATACCAAGGGATAATTACATCGACCAAATAATTAAAACATCTTAAAAACTTGTTTTAATATAATTAGTTCAATGGACCAGACCGTTTTCACCAAAGTGGTTTTTTTTCTTCCCAATTTAATTCTAAATACGTGCGAATGTGTAATTACTTGTTAATCGTCATATTTCTTACAATGTTACTTCGTCGGAAAAAAAAAACAAAAAAAAACCAAAGGATCCATTGGTTCACTTGAGTCAATAACTGTCAATGAAACCCGACTTACTGCCTAGATAATTCCACAATTAAATCGTATTAATTAACACCTCGTTTCCACCGAGCAAAGTAACATTTTAAATTGATACTTCATGGAAAATGTGACAATTTCAAATTTTTCATTGATGAATAAAATTCGTTGAATCATTACATTGAACAACGGAATTTAATTAACGAAAGGAGAATAAAGGGTGAGGGGGATGATTGAATTTTACCCTCGTCCGTTGTGTTTAACTATAATTATAAATTTAAAAGTTGACAATTCTGAGGGGAACATACGTCGTAGGCGTTCTCAAGTTGATTATCCTCTTCATTTTCGTTTTTTTTTTTATTGTTCTTATTACTTTTTCATTGGATTATTATGAGGTTTCTGTTGGTGATGCCTAATCGGCTTTTGCGCTGTTACTTTGTGGCGATTTATCGCCATTCATTGGTGATCGGGAACGACTATGGCTCTTACTGTGTTTGCTCCCTGAGCGGCTTCGAGAACGCTCACCCCTGGAACGCTCCCGGCTCGAACGTTCCTTTGATGGGGACTTTGCCTTTGACTTGGATGGGGATCTGGACTTGGAACGCTCAGCCTTCGACCTGGAACGAGATCGCGACTTGGACTTTGACTTGGAGCGATCACGGGACCTGAAATTTCATAAGGAATATTGTTGTTAATGTCTTAATTCAATACAGGTTTCTTACTTACAGATTGGCCTCGGAATCGCACTGTAGCCAAAGCTCACATTCATTTTTATTACCCAGTCGTTCCATCATGAAACAAGTTATAGCCATAGTGTAAAATTCCGGAAAATTTCATTGAAATATTTTTTCTATTAAAAAAGGAATAAATTGAAGGATAAATTATAATTTAGAATTTAGAGCACCACCGATAGACAAATTTCGAGAAGTTCTAAACGTTTCAATCTTCGAAAGTTTAAAACCTCAGAAGCCTCCAATTCGCCCCGTTACAGACTTTAGAGCTGATTGGATTTTCGGTCCAAATCGGGTTTTTGGTAAATTAAATTTCTGTAAAAATTGAGTGTTCAATTTTCCTTTTGGAAAACCGGAAAACCCCGCAATTTTAGTTTTACCTTCAAGATACACAGGTTTCCAGAAAAACAACGTCTCATGGGATCGACAATAAAATATACTATAAAGTTTTTCAATAAGATGTTTCCGTAAAACGATTTGTAAAAAAAAAAATTGGCCGTAAATTACTAGTCAGCAAATTCTGGGTTACAAAAGACTGTATGATTATTAACACATCACTCAACTGCGTATTCGAATACACTGCGGATTTGGGAACTACCAATCATTAGTTTGTTGGCAATTAGGCAATTAGACATTGTTATCCATATTGCGCATCATCCAGAGTGCAATAAATACATAAATAAGTGTATAATAAGAAATTCGTTAATCTCCCAACCCCCAGATGGTCCTCGTCGAATGGATTAAGGTGTAAAGCGTGAACAGAGTAATCTAAATAATGGGGCCGAGTTCCAGAAATTTTTGAAAACTATTATGCAGTTCAAAAATGTATGAAAGATCTAGTACAATAGAAACTCGTTTATCCGAAGTAGTGTGAGGAGGCAGTACTTCGGATAACCAACAACACGTATAAGCCGGAGAAACATCGAAAATTTGAATAACTGCTCCTGTATCCTATGCTCGAGCGAAATGTAATGTCAGAGGTATATAGATTTACAGAGAGCAGACGTATATAATTCTAGGGGAGCATTTGAGCTGGAAATAACTTCTGAAGTTTTTATTGGTGTATGAACGAAATTGCGTGGCGCACTGAAGACTTCAGCATTTTTTTTATATTAGCGAGTAGAATGCTGCTGTTATTGTCTTTTATCCCCTAATAGCATCCTCATCGATCAGTAGAAACTGACGAATCCAGGGATTTATTTCTATAATAATTATTATATTATATAATAGGATGATATTCTAATTGTTCAAATTAGTTAAATAATCAGCCTATTGAATGTCATGGACTTGACTGCATTTTCCAGATTCTGAAGTTTATGTTGCGAAAGGAGAGTGTCACCAGATCATTTTAATTGAGAAAATTCTATTACAAAAAGAAGATATTTTTCAACATTTACACGTCAACTCATAAATTACGAATATAATTCCACAATGGTTATGCATCCCACATCAACTTGCCATTACGTTTCGTGACAAATAAATAAATTTGTTATCGTCTCATCCCACCATAAACTCCTTCAACACGTGATTCCTTGAATCAGAAGCAACTCTATATCATTCGCCTAGTGATCCTACCATTTTTGCGTTTGTTTATAGTGTTATTTCCTCAAGTTGGCATGGTTTACAGGAGGGTAAGTATGTTTTCATGTTAAAAGCGGGATGAGAGGTACTCACTTGGACTTGGAACGAGAGCGGCTGCGCTCAGGAGACTTGGATTTGGATTTTGATTTGGATTTCGAGTGTGCCCTTGACTTGGAGCGGCTGCTGCGACGGCTACGGCTACGTGAGCTGCGACGGCTCCTGGTATAAAAATAATAAATTTGCTTCCATGAAATCTCCCATCGCAGAATTTAATATAAACTCCGATTTCAGAATGGAATGATTAAAAAAAAAAACAAAAAAAGAAAAGGATTGAATTATACGTTGTTCTTTATTACCCTCCAATCAACTTTTTTCTTCCTTCCACTGAATTGATCATTGAATACTCTTTTCCCTTTATTTTTTTATACTCGAATGCAAATCGAGGAGGAGGTTCAGTGAGTGGTTTTAGGAAAATGGCAGGAGATAGTAGCGAAAATCATGCAGTGTATGGTGTTGTTACAGTTAATGTAATATAAACGCAAATTTGATGATTGATTACCTAATTATTCAGCCAAAGTAAGCTACTATCCTTGTAGCTATTTCAGATTGAAGGGCTTCCCCAGTGTTCCCGTGATGAAGGGAGATGTGAAAATTTTTACAATGCGCAACGGTCATAAGATTTGGAACATACATAGTTCTGTGGGATGTTTTTGTTTATATATACTTCATAGAAAATTCGAATTATCGTTATTTTTTTTTTCATTTTCAAACGTCCTTAACATTGTAAACGTCTTCACAATTTTGTATTCGTTTCACAATCCATCAAAATTCATATAGTCTATATTTTACGACAGTAATACATTGTGAAATTTTTCATGTTTCTTCATCAAGAGAACGCTGAACAATCTTCATAATCATTTCTTTTAATTATACGTTACAACGAATTTGACTCGTAAAAATTAATTTTTATTCACTCTTAGTAAAAGTAATGACATTTCATGAGTGAACTAACTTACTGTTCTAAAAGCGTTTATTGAGTTAGACAGTATTCCTTTCATTGCAGATGTGGTGCAACTTGAATCTGACAAGCATATTCTAAATAATACTGTTGCTTTTTTTGCAATATTTATCGTGGTTGTTCTTCAATAAACATTACATTATTCGATTTCAGATTGGTGGAAATTGTCAGCGAGTCAAGAATACACATACGTATATATGTGTATCAAGAATACACACACGGTGCACTATGAGAAATTCGACGGAAATCCGTAATATTTCAAATGCTCGTCCTTAAAAGAGAAGAAACTTCGTACTTTTTCAAGAATTAAATAAATGAATGAATAATTAAGTAAATCAATTACTAAATAAATATATGAGAAAATGAATGAATAAATAAATGAATAAGGGAATTAATGAATAATGAAAATTGTAGAAACTTGCAAAAACCTGCATTTTATCAAATTGTCATTGAACTCTATTCAGTTTTTTATATGGGTTATTCCACGAAAGGAGTGGTATAAAGTTGAGCCATCTCCCTGTCTATACAAGCCTATAGTTTACGCTTTAACGTTTCAATAAAGCTTCAACTATGGGCTTGTGTTTCCTGCAGTAAATTATTGATCATTGAGACGTAAATTATCTTCAATTAGCCATCAATCGTGCAGAGAAAGTCCTTTTTAATTGTGAATACCAGTATCATGGAAATTTAAAGATCAATTACTATACATCTATGCTATACTCCAGAATGGTTCTGCGGGAAATTAATGACTTATGACAGCCACATAATGTTGAATATGTGTCAAATTGAATTTTCGTGCTTGACACATCTCACATAACACATCACCATTTTCATAGAATCATGCATATTATATATATATATATATATATATAAAAATTGAAGAAATTGTTTGGGGTCTTAGCAATCAATGGTTTATCAAAAATATATTCAATTCGAAGTATATATATTTTTCCCCAATTTCGCAAACAGTTGGAATTTCCGTTGAGATGCTCTTTCAAATTCGAAAATTGAGAAATGAAAATAACGAAATGACTGGAAAATACCCGTAACTTACTACCAAATGAAAAGGATGATATTTGATATAAGGTATCCTCGAATCTCTAAAGTTATGTTTTGCTAGCAGAGACCTAACTTCCCAAATCTGTCATTCGGAATTCTGAATCGATGAAATTCAGATTTGTGAGGAAATAAACTCATGACGGATTAAGCTCACCTTTGGATGCGAATTCATGTAGGGCATGACAATTTTTGTTGGAACATAGGTATCGACTTACCTTGAGCGGGAACGAGAACGACGTCGAGAGCGTGAGCGTGAACGAGAGCGGGATCTCGAGCTTGATGAACGAGAACGACGTCCTCTCCTCTTGTCCTCAACCAGGCGGATCCTCCGGCCGTTCAATTCGGTATCATCGAGCTTCTCCACGGCATTTTTCAAGTCCGAGTATGTAGCGAATTCTACAACTCTGAAAAATACAATAAAAAAATAAAATAAAAATATATATATATGCCGCTTTTGCAGACATGGAAAAATATTTTGGAGGATGAAATTCACCCGATTATAGGACTTTTAGTGAGAGTCAATATCAACAAGTGACTTCATAAGGAAAATGTGGTTATTTCTTAAATCTTTCGTGCTCACAAAATCTTTGAATCAATGATTTTTCATAACTTCATTTCGCATGCAGTTTAGTAATTAGCATCTAGCTTATATATTCCATGACAAGTATTCTGGAATTTATTTACAGAAATTTGTAATTATTATTAATCTGATTTGAGAGAACAAATGCTTACCCTTCATTTCTGCGTTGTTTATGGGCATCCGCATAAGTAACTTCTCCGGCCTGTCTCATGAAATCCTTCAAATCCTGAGACGCAAAAGACAAATATTAATAACCACAACTTCCCACAAATATTCAAAATTCTAAATTGTGATCAACGATCCAAAACATGAATTACTATATCGTAAATAAGTACAGGGGATATGACCTAAGACGCTGTGCACTAACACATCACCCTACACTGTATCAAGGCCCTGATCTATTGAAATTTGAAATATAACTTAACCATTGAATTAATTTAATGAAGCAAGTTAATGTAAGATGATGTGCTCGAATTTAGTATCGACAGCTCAACTTATCCTTCAATGCAATTAGAGAATAGAAACTCATTTAGTGATTCTTATTGTTATCCTCCACCAGATAAGTTAACACTGCAGATAATCTTAAAATCTAATTGTCACAGAATTGAACAAAACCATATATTTACTGCTCAATAAAAATATAATGTGAATTCTCATAAAATCTGAAAATAAAGAGATTAGTTTTAAAGAATTATAATTGATAATGAAAATCAGTCTTTCTTGAATGCGGTAATTTCTCCAAGTATTTGATGCGATGAAAGTTTTATACTGGCTACGGGGCTGTGTGAGTAGATCTTTATCCACAAATTCTCAAAGTGCTCCAATCCATGAGATTATCATGATAGGTTGAATATTTTCAAGGCTATGGATTACTCCCAATCCTCAGGAATTCGTTCTTCGAAAATTTTCTCCAAGCAATAAAACTGCTTTCGTCAATGGCGATGATTGAGTGTCTTATCGATTCGTCGATTGAGTTTGTGGGAACCAGGTACGGCTTTAATTCCAAAACCACTTGAGTAGCAGAGGGGGAATGGAGCTCCGAAGGATTCAATTTCATTCTTCTCTCGACGCTGAAGAATCCGAATGGGTTTTCTCCCTATCTCCATTTCTCGAAGACTCTTCAGGGTGATGGAAAATCGATGAAAGAATGACAAATTATCTTACGGCGTTGCACATCGAATTATTCATCTTGCATGAAGAAAAGTTGACGAACTTACTGACTTCGGGAAATCCAAGGGTATTAAATTTAATCAATCCTATGATTGTTTTCGAAACTATCTATCTAAACATAATTGTAATCAACTTCCTTAGTGGAAAAAGGGAGTAAATTTCACAATGTTTTGCTGTTGTAAAACATGCAAAACTGAAACTTTTTTTGGTTCCCTTTTCAATTTTTAATGATTTGAAGAACGCTTAGAATATTATCGAGTACAGATTTTGTAAAATATATACTAGACTGGAAATAGTATTGAATCATAGAAAACAATTTGAGTCAAAACAAAATACCTACAATCAATGGTTTGGCAAAATTCTACCTAGTTATATTCATGAAACAGTCCACTTCATCAAACCTTATGAAAGAACCTTCTTCTTTGTGCCCACTTGGATCTCCCCTACCCTCCTCGAATCCCTAATTTCGAGCACATGAGAATTCTTTGCACCTGTGTCTTTCCCCGAGAGCCTTCCACATTCTTCGGGGAAAAACCCCTCGTTTCCTTCTTGCCGATACTCCACAGCTCTCTGATCACCATGGAAAACAATGCCCTCAGTGCACAGTTACTTCCAAATTATTAACAAGGTATGAGCAAATGATAACATATCAATACCTTAATAATAAATCCTATGACTAAAGAGAACACTCGGTTAAGGTGTACGCATTTACCTTGGGCCCAGGCACCACCTTACGGAACAGTGAGAGAAAGAGGCCAGACACACGGCGTTTGGTCGGGTCGTACGGATCAGTGTGGCGTCTCGCGTGTGCTTTTGACAATTGGCCCCGCGTGTGTGACCCTCAATGATGGCCCGTCTGCCTGAACACATTACTGACGGCCCAATAGTAGTACCAGTCGTTGATAGTTGTGGATGCAATGGACTTATGATATACTTTTTTTCAATAAATGAATGTAATGAAATCTATGAATATATGATGATCATGGGAATGATCGTGAAGTAATCATGATGGTAATGATGATGGAATTGTCAAGGAAATTGAAGAAAAAAAACAGAAGGGAACAATTGGGGTCGTTGATAGAGTTGGAATTCTTCGATGATTCATGCCACAATTTGGCTGAAGCGTCGTCGATGTGTTTAATAAACTCCACTGGGTTGAAAAGCGTTCATTAGTCTAATGGGTTGAATAGGTTGTGGGTCGACAAGGTCCGGGTTGTGGTGTACCTGGTGCCTCCTAACATTTGCCCCCGTTCTCACGCATTAACAATAATCGTATGTGTTTAAAGAGATATTGCTTTTCTTTTGGCTATAATCACGTCTCAGTCTCAGTTGACAACCCCTCAACAGAGATAACCAGGAGGGTATAGACTGTTGCCACTAGATCCGTCCAATCTCTCATGTGTGCATCGTCATCGGCTCATTAGTATTGCGCACATCATTTTACCGGTTTGGGCCCCCTCCACGGCGAAGAGGTCAATGGCTCTTCGGAAAGAACATCAATTTGTTTTGTTTAATTTCTGCCTCTGATTTTTGCAATTTCGAATTTATTTCAATTTTTTTTTGATTGTTTTATTTTTCAAATCAATACTGCTGACCATAACGTATATATATATATATTAAAAGGCGAAGGACAGGAGACTAGAGGTTTGAGTGGGCGAAAACAGAAAAAATCCAACCTTCGATTATATCGTCTCAACTCGCTACTCTGAAGTCATTCCTCAATACTATTAAGTTTCGACAGAATGAAAAAACTACCAGGTTATCAGCTGAAACTTGTTTGTACCACACCAAATGTTGTGACTGCGGAAATAGAAAAAAAAATACTGAACGTAGCGCTATGAATTATCAGTTAATGATTTGATCGAAAAATTTGGCAGGTGAGCACTGCAATTTTGTTTAGTAATACCTCATTCCTGGGCAAGCTGATAACCTTATGTTTTTTTTCACCCTTTTTTGGGCACCCTTCAAGTCCGGCACCTATACGACGCATGAAAAACTGTTTATATTTCTGATATTTAAAAAACTTAGATCCAACGTTTTTCTTAGTGAAAACCGATATGTGTTTTATTGAGTGGCGCAACTTTCGATATTAGAGATTTGGTTTATGTATTATAACATCAAGTGCTTGCAAGAATGGTACATCTTGTAGTAATAATGAAAAGACTAATTTTTCTGCAGCTCAATGCGCAATAGTCCCTTAGTGCTCGGTCCCTTGGGGGTTTGTAAGGACCATTACTCAAGGGCGAGGGAGGGAGGTAGTTGCCGCTCCTTGGCTATCTTTAATGTGCGTCCTCGTCATGACGCCCACGTAACGCAAATAAATGAAAACATACCGTTACAATCAAAAGACGAATACAAAACACTGCGACACTATTCCCCTGGTGAATTGACCACGTCAGTGCTGGAGCTTGAAAGGTTGAAAAACGTCCCTAACTTTGAACACACTTTGTCAGTAGGCTTCCAATTTATCGATTGAAAAAAAAAAACTTCTTTGCTTCTATTCTAAAATGGAAATTCCCACTCAAACCTCAACGGGAAATGTGAAATTATAAGAAGGCCGTTTGTCTCAACGTAAACTCGAGCGATTCGGCTAGACAAAAAAGAATTGAAATTTTACACAATTGACAAGAGAAGAAAACTCAATGTAAATTGATCAAGTAAGACCTAGGTATTGTCATTGATTAGAGACTTTCTTAATGTATCCTGCATGACGATTCCCACAGTTATTCCATTGGCCCTTGGACTCTGGCTTTCTGCGCCCTGGTATTTCCCACATGTCATATGTCCAGTGAGACTCGCTGCCTCCCTGTCTCCAGCGCTCTGAGGGCCTTCATGGGTATGAATCAGAATTCTATCGCCTCATCCCTCAGAAATAGTCATCCATCTCAAGTTCGTTCGATCTCATTTTAAATTCCTCTTCTCGCGTTCTATTAGTTTTCCTTCCTTCATTTCTATTTCCATAGACTTACTTGATCAAAATATACATCGTTCATCACGTTTGATTATATCTCGAGAGAAATGGAAAACGAAAAGACTCTAAAACATTTTTTTTTTGGTTCAAAAACACAAAAAGACTCGATTTTTTTCACACTCGTTGATTTATACCTCGTGCATCGCTCTTTACCGATAAACAACAGTGAAACGTGAGGAAAAACACGCTCCAGGAAACAAAAATCATAAATACCGAAAAGAGATAATAGGAGCTAATAGTTCAGTGACTTACCTGCCAGCTTACACGACTAGACAGATTTTCCACTGTTAGACGATATTCAGTGCGAGTTGGAGGTCCATACCTACAATAAAAGGAAATAATACAATAGTCACCAATAGTTATTTTTAAAATGATAACATTAGAGGTTCTGACAAGATTGAAAAAGAAAAAAGGAAAATCTATTGAAGTTGTTTTGATCAGTATCTCGAAATCACTGATAAATAACGAAGTTTTAAAGACTTGCGTCATCACTTTTGATTTTTAAGATATTTGCGAAAAAAAAACAATATTTAAAAATTAATTTTCTATAATTTTTTTTTTTTAAAGTTCATTAAGGTAGTTCTTCCGTATTAATATGCTGCTGAGTAAATTCCACAATTGCAAAAATCGATACCATTTTGAGGTATGTATTGACTAAAATTGTTCTATTTTTTCTACAAGTTTGAAAGTTACAATCATGAAATTTTGAGGACTATTTCTACATATACTGAACAAACATAAAATTTCATGCTTTCAGCACATTGTGAGATTTATATTTTTGACTGAGGAAATACCTTGAACACTGAAAATCATAATAATTGAATTCGAATGAATATTTTAATGTCATTGGTATGTACCTGGGCAATAATTGCTTGTAGTTAGATGTAGTCCTTGAGTTTCTGTCACTATCTCTGCAAGAAGGGATTTTTCATGTGAACAGAAATAATTTTTTTTTTTCATTTATTCATTTACAACAGAGCATGGGGGTGATGTTGTAGTGAGGAATGATTAACCTTCGGCAAATAACTACGAAATTTGCACTCATTGCTCAGGCATACACAATCAATCACCTATATTCAATCGACAATAATATTGATGTTATATAGAAGAATTAAAGAAATTTTGATTCTAGGGATTTATTATGCAGCTAGTGAGCATACCTGTCTTGCCGCACATCGTCTCGGCTGTAACAAACACATCAATACATCTATTAGTTTCTAATCGCATCATCGTGTTTGAAATTTTTGATTGATTGAGAGTCAAAAACGATGAGCAAAACAAAAGACTAATTGTGTGGTAAAGTGGGAAAACTAGACAATTCAATTTAGCTTCAGAATGATTTTTAATGACTACGTTAACTTTCTAAGGAAACTAAAGGAATGAATTTAGGTCCCCCGGGACATCTGACATCTCAGCAGTTTAAGTTCGCAATGTATGCAAAAAGAAGCATTTCAATTTTCGTTGTTAATTTCTTAAGGAGTCCCAAAAAATCAAATTCAATGATCGAAAGCATTATGCAGTTCGAGGGTATATGTATTTTGTGCAATTAGGTCATGATAACGAGTGTAAATTTGGAATATTCGATACCTACTGCCCCTGTCATATTTCACTGAGGTTGAGCATACCCAGCATTATTGAATATTATTTCAGTTTTTGTCATTGAGAATCGTTCAATTATAAATTCGAAAAAAATGGCGGGAAATTGTGCAGTAATTCGTGAAAGCTATACTTTGCGATATGGATATGCATGCGTTGGCGTATCCCAAATTATGGTTGGCTAGAGCGGCGCCACTTTTGACGTCTCCACTGATACTTGAGCAAAAATCGCTAACATTGTTGGCGCTTAGTAGAGCCCAGAATTCCACTCATTTGCGAAACCTACAAACCGCTAACAATGTTTACAATCATGCGTAAAGATTCACAAGCATTCGCACTTTTGGGAATTACTGGGTACTTATCTGCAATTCTCTTCAAAGACAAACTCCGCTTATATTTCATGAAAGGGTCATCTGTTATTGCCGTAGTTACATATTACAGCTACACAGCGAGCCACGACAGTGGCGGCAGGTATCGAATTTTCAAAATCTACATTTTTGGTTACCGCCTAGTTGCATTAAACTGATAAAACACACTCTCAAACTTCATGTACTCAAATTTCTCATACTCTGAATTAATTTTAATCATTTCGTTTCATTTTTTGCGCCTTTCTACGAAGAATAAATACCAAAATGTTAATGCCTCTTCCAAATTAAATATTAACTTGAACTACTTAAAGGTCAGATAGGACCTGTACCTGGGGCTAAACATGCTATATAACTTTGACGAAAATTACCATTAGCGCCGAAAAGTTCAATGCAATTATTTCTTAAGGTAAGTCGAGTATGTCCAAAAATCAATTCTTTATATCGTGGTTATACAACACCCATAAATTTGGATGTTTCGATATAATAATTTCACACTGAAAATAATTAGTTTTAAATATTTGGCTCCGATGGTAAGTTTCATCAAAATACTCTTTCGTCATCAAATTATTCCCCTGGTTTTTAATTCTCGATTCCTTCGCGCGGTTAAAATGTTCAAACATACTGAATCACAGATACGAAATTACTTTTAAGCTAAATTGGGAGCATAAATCCATTCGAATACTTGTTCATCCGTATAGTTTGTTTTGCCAATTATGGACATATTTTTCGGTATTTTGTTCTCATCTATCTTCTCTCTTTCACTCACCCGAAAGTTTACAAAGTTAAGACGTCCGAGATCTTCATTTCGTTTTAAATTTTCCACTATCTGTTTTTTTTCCTTAGGTATTTAATTTGTGTTTATTTTCTCTTCACTAAAGTTCGAAAATCTTAGGTTGATATGGGTTTCTGCATATGAATACTAACAATGCAAAAAAAGTACTTTCAAATTTTAGAATCAATTTGTTTAGATCCCGGACTAGCAAAATAAATAATTGATAAATGAGAAAAATGCCAAAAAGCGAGTCCATAATTGCCAAAGTAATCGACTACGGATTAATATTGAGTTTAGGTGAAATCTGCAATTCTCATTCCCGGTAAATAAATCAATTGAAGGAGCTTCAGAGTGATTGATTTGTTGCGAGATTGATAACAAGAGTTCATGTCAGTTTATATTTGACATTCCAAGTCAATTGACATAATTGTATAGTTGAAGACAAGGAACTTCTTCAGCAACAAATATGTGGTAAATTGACAACCTTTTGAAGACATAAAATTTATTTATCGAGTTGAGTATATTGAAAAACGGTTAAAATTTCAAGGATCTTCGCCACCTAGATGTCCCGAGATGGGTTAAAAATCAATTTTTCGGGTTACTTGTCATAAGGTTTGATACACATGAATTCGTGTGGCAACATTCCTTAAAAAACTGAAAACCATTTTGAAATATAGACAACGACATATCATCAAAATTTGATGCCTTTAGAACAGTGCAAAATAACTCATATTTTCTAACCGAAGAACTACAGAAATTGCAGTCATTAACTTTCTTTACAAGAAAAAGAATGATCCTACCGCGCTTAGGTTCCAAGATATTCAATGTAAACATTAACATGAATCAATTGGTCATTAAAACAAAATGCCGGCAGTTAGCTATTACTCAATTTGCACCCTGAATTATTTGCCGAGAGTTTCTCAATTGTTTATACATCATCACTTTTTCACACCATTGAATATCAATCGCTCAAGATTAGTGCAAAAAAATAGTGGATTGGATGGAAAAAAATGAATAAATAATTAAACAAAATATAAAAATGATCAAAAACTGGATAGCGTGTCTTACGCAGATCGCCTCGAATCCCCAGAACCACCACGGGAGTCACCATAGCGCCACTGGTCACTACCCCTAGGTGTCCCCCGGGCCCTCTCTACAGTAATTCTGTAACAAGACATATGGGATATGCTTACTTGTCTCTCCAGGAGCGTGAGCGTCCGTAGCCACGGTCGCCTCGCCTCCCTGAAACACCCCGTGCTATCTCGACCGCCACTCTGAAACACACCCAACAAAACCCCGCCTAAGTCCTCGACTAATTTTTACTTAAGTCCTCTTTTCCTGTTTCGCCATTCTTCATTATAGTTTTAATCCATGTGCCTTTATTCGTCATTAAAATTGATTCTTTTGAAAATTATAGAACAAACATCCGTATGTATTCCCCTTTTGTTGTCAGTCTTAATTTATGCGTTAGATAGAATCGTCACCTATCCAAGCAACTTTTTGTATTCAAGCCATTAGATTCATGAGTGTAAAACGTATTGTTTTGAGTGTAATGAGTATAATTCGGCTGTAATGAGATTCAGATAAAAAAATCAAGATGTTTTTTTATTGAAAATTATGGGCAACATAACTTTTCTGATATTTTCCTGATATATGTAGTTTCACGAATTTAGAACAATTTTTTCAGATGCATTAGTAAGAGAGCTCACTTTCTATCGATATATATTGATACGTGGTGTAAATACATAAGAAAATTCGTGCGAAAAATGAATTCTGGTTCCCATTCCACGTGTTGTTCACACGTGTAAAAAGCCAATCCTCGTGATGTCTTCCGTAAAAAAAATCGCTTTCTAAGGCAATGGAGGAAATCTAAGATCAGAAAATGATTGAGCATAATCATTTTTATTCATAATAAACGACACTTTTTTCTGAGATTCTGGTCACCTCGCGACAAAAAAAAGTTTCATCAAAAATTTGTCCCAAGTTTTTTTTTGATAAATTTGTTCTCTACACAAAGAAAAATAACAAAATAAAAATGTGGAGGCCAGATTGTGTTGCACAGCTTTGTAGAATGTCTTGTTTTCTGATATGCAGGCTACACATTCTATATCTCTATCTTATGAGGAAATATTTCAGATCATTCTCCTTGATGAATTACTACGAAAGTACCTTAATGAATCCGAAACAATTGTTATACATCGTTGAAGTTTTGAGGAAACTGCGGGAGGAGTTCATTCACAACATATTCGCGTTGTTAAGGTACTTTCTAAGCCTCGTCACTTACATTCTACACGTTGTTTTTTTTGTATCCATTGTAAAGAGCAACCTTTCTCACGTCGGCTCAAATTTTTTACGATTTTTTTCCCTATTAATTAGCAAGATATCAGTACATAAAGAAGTACATGATTAGAGGAGAGCGCAGCAAAAATCTCGACTTTTCACCGGAAGTTACTTGCCTATAAAAAAGTTTCACATTCGACCTGCTGAAAAAAATTTACCACTAGGAAGAGCAATCCTTTATCTATGTCTCATTGAAAAATTGGCTCAAAAATTTGGCTAGGAATTAGTTATGAAAAACGTTCGCGAATGTTTGTCGAATCGCTTTTTCACTAATTGTGCATGGCGGCTCACAGCTGTCAAAACAGTGTGAGTTGTGCGATGTGAAGTTTGAGGTAACAACGAGGTTGCACTGTTGTAATTTCCAAACTATCGAGCGTTTTTCTAGGTCGTTTAAGCTGGCATTTTTTAATAAATGTTCCACTTAATCGAAATCTTTCCGCGTGTTGCGCCATTGTTGAGGTTATGTATTCATAAATATTGCGATGTTCGCGCCTTATGTTGATTGACCTAGTGACAACTAGGGTTTTCAAAATACTTTCCATATAAACAATTCATAATAAAACATTTTGAATGATAGCGCAAATGCATTGTCACATTCGTTACATTATTTTTTCAATTAATTTGGTTTCGTAGCAATAACGTTTTCCGCAGCAAAAAAAAATTCTTAAATCATGAACCTGAGTGGAGACCTACTTTCGGAACGACGCTTAGAAAGTACCTTAACATTTTTTGCCAGACATTCGACATTAACTTTTTAATTGCCTGAAGATTTGGAAAAGAATACCTATCCAAGACGTTTCAACTCTCACTTTATTAAACCTTGAAAACATAATCTAGAAACGTTAGATTATAATTATTTCAAGTTTGGACAGATATTATGTATGAATAAACGTTCAATAAACCATTGGAGAAGTGACGAAATATCGAACTCGATATGAATAATAAAAACAATTGCAAATCAGGTAAGTTAAAATCCTACACACGGACATCTACATTCGGGGAGTTGATGGTAGTTTCCAAAATGGCGGCAAAGTATATGTATATCTATATATATGGATGTTTAAAAGTATTTATGACTGGCAATACTCAAGCAAATTCATAGGCCATGCCACAATATTATTTTTGAATTATATACATTATTAGTGCAATTTCTAAAATGATAAAGTAGTGAAGAATTGTTTTACCTCTCGCCAAGAAGTTCTTTTCCATTGAGCTCGTACACTGCATCATCTGCATCCCTGTAGTCATCAAATTCCTGTAAACAAATCGTGAAATTTATTAAAATAACAAGTAGAAGAAAGAAATCATGCAAGTCACCGTTCATGCATTTTTCAATTTGGTAATGAAGTGGCAAAATAATTGCGCTTGATGGGATATGTTACTATGTCGATAATGCTTCATATTACGGAGAAATGGTAAATGGCTTTTCATAGATCATGAGATTTTTTCCGTCACGGATTTCAACTGTAAAACGAGAATCAATACTTCTTTTCCACTTCATTACTGTATCAAGTTTCTAAGCTCATTTTGTTTTTGAGAGATAAACAGATGCTAAATCAGCGTCCAAAAGTCTCCTTACCGACAGGGAATCTAGATCTTTTTTTGTTTCTCTTTTTTTATTTTTTTTTTATTTTTGTATATTTTTTTTTCTTTTTTTTTTTTTACAGAACAATACTCACGACGAAGCCATAGCCATTCTTGATGAGAACATCGCGAAAACGACCATATCCTCTGAAAAATCTCTCAAGGTCTTTTTCCCTGGTGCCGTATGGAAGCCCACCGACATAGACCCTTGTCCCTACCATACTGTAAAAAGAAAAGCAATTGAAAGATTAGACTTACCACAAAGGCAAATCCGTTCTTCATAGCGACCTCCTTGATTCTACCATATTTCCGGAAGAACTTCTCGAGGTCGCGCTCTCGCACCCGGTATGTTAATCCACCAACGAATACTCGGGTGCTCATTCTTTAAAGGAAAATATAAAAAACACCTTACATAACAGGCCTGTTCACCTGCCTTTCATTCATCCATGAAGTAATAATGTAATTTTATCACTTTTTTTTCTTCCATCTAAATTGAGGTATCTTTAAATTTTGATTACATATGGAACTGACAATCTAATTGAAGGATAATTCGATTCAATGAATTTAGTACTATGTTATTTCCATGACCATTCAATCGCACAGGTACAGGCCCCTTGTAAATAAACAAAAAAGGGTGTTGTCATGGTGAACTGGCGGAAACTTGGATCGTTAGCTTTTTTTTTTCTTTCCAGAAATGCCCATGAATTTAAGTCACATATAATCTTTATTCATATAATTCCACAAATAAATCTGATATAAGAATAAAAACAGAAATTAAATTGTTTTTTACTTATCAACTCAGGCATAGTTTTGAAAAGTTGAAGTTAAAATTTCCAGGTCCAATCGGATAGTTCTTTTCCTTGAAATATATTTCTGGAACGAACCAGCAACTCAATAGATTTCTTGGTATGCTAACGACATTATGTTCGTAACGGTTAAATTTCAAAGGCTTCCTTGTGCAGAAGTTTATAGTGTACGAAAAAAGTAATTTACCATTTGGTCGTAAAATGATATGTTGGAAATATGGATAAAAAAATTATACGACTTGATTGAGTTGGAAAAACAAAACATTAAAAGAATTAATCGAAGTCGATGTTTAGTGTTTTTTCTGTATATGAAAAAAATGCAAAAAACTAAATACACATAACTTATCCGACGAGTTTGCTGCTGAATTTGAATATTTCTGCAATTATTTCATGCTCGCGTATGCCTATTCCACCAGTGTTCAACTAACAAAAATGTGCATTGATACTATTTGTTGACACAGTCATTACTGTTGCATGTGTTTCCAAGCTATGATCATTTAACGGTGCCTGTGGGCATCCGAGAGAATGGCCTTGAGTCATAACGGTTCAATATTTTATCTGGGGAATCTAAGGTTCCTAAATGCTTTTACAACTTTGTATTACTTGGATGAGACGACCAACAGACAACAAACGCCATATTCCACAATTAAGTTTTATTTCAATTTTTTCCATTATTCCTAAACATATGGAAATTCTAATATTCATCCCATAAGTCGAAAATTCGATTTTGAATTTGTCAAACAAGCTAGAACTTTCAAATACGATAAAACTGAATGTTTTGAATTTACTCGAAAATGCTTCAGAATTACTGAACGATAATGAATAATTCCAACATGGCGGAGTCCTTTTTAACGCTATCTCTCGTCTACCTCGACTCGATAAAGAAAAGCTCCTATTGACACTATTTCAATGATAACAGGTAGATAAGCTACAACTGCATAAATCGAGATGGTTTTTCTCAAAAAATGCTCCAGATAATGAAAAAATAGAATGACAGAAAAAAATAAAAAAAACATCATCAATTAAAACCAATTTCATTGGCAAAAGTAAGCGATGAAATATTGAACTACATTTTCGGCGCTCACTTCTATTTTATATTAATAATAATCCATTAAGACACGATAACAATGATAGGCTGTTTTAAGGGATCGTGTGCGAACCAAAGAATTTCCATAAATATAACAAAGGAAAAAAATAGATAAATAAAAATTCATGAATCTACGGGATTTGAGGAATGTAGCACAAGCTGCCGGATTACGCGTCCTCTCAAAAAAATGATACGCAATTAACTTTTTTGGGGGATAAAAATGTTATTCTTACCTGATGATCTGGAATTTCACTGATGACAGCAACTACTGATGATCAAGTGATATTCTGGACACTAAACGTATGTTTATCAGTAAAGAATTGCGCACTAGTATTGTCGGCGTCTGTTCTGAAAGGCAATATGAACGGGGAGAATGCGACTATGGGGACGGTAAAGCACCGGAAACAAAACGGGGTCGACACAAGTAAAAACATGGAACCCAGAGTTTTAGTCTCGTAACCAGGCGCGTATGCGTTTGAGTCAATAGACGATTTAATTATTTCACTAATGCGTCGGCCATCCAATTTTTCATTTTTCAATTTTTCAATTTTTTCACTGGGAGCTTTTGATTTTTCCTTACGTTTTATTTTTTAAAAATTTGCTATCCTGAAGATATGTTGAATGATTGTAATTTTCAAAATTTGCGAATTAAAGAAAGAACTAACGAGGCATGTATTTATACCCCCCTGCATAAAATAAATTTTAAAAATGCCAATCCTGCCTGTATTTTCTTAAAGGTTTTTCAAACTTTCAGTAGCGGTGAGTACCGGCATTCCAGCAGAATGCACGCGCGCGCCAAATTCAAACATTCAAGTATCACCCGCAGAATCTACCTGCGATTACGTCTTCGTCATCGGGGAGTATTATCTTCATAGGTACTATCTCATCGGTGTTTGCATTTTGCAAGGTAGGAAGAGCATCAATAAAACATGAAATCTGTATTTTTTACGGGAGGATAAAGTTTTCATTTTTATACATTTTTGCATAATAGGATTTTGTCAACTGAAAGACAGTTTTGGAGTCCATTTGATTGCACAAGACAAAATAAAGATCTGATTAGCAGATTCGAAGTCTTAAGCGTAACTTTAACAAAAACTGAGATAAGAATTTTTATTTTTTTTTTGTAATAAAGAATCTTGAAAACCATAGACTTGAAAAAGATGAATAAAATTGACGACGGAAAAGCTTGGGGGGTGGACAAACTAGAATCCGAAAAAACTGATTTGGGATAAAAAACACTCAAAAAAGATAGACTATAGAGGAACAAAACTTGGAAAAAATAGAGAGTTGAGTCGTGTGGCTCGCTAAATGAGCAGTTCACGAATGCATTATCTCGAACACAAAATATAGACATGAAGTACATGGGCTTTTTTGATTCCTAATTTCAAGCAACGTCTACTTTTCCGAGTTTATTCTGCCCAAGGCACCGTTTCTCGTTCATTTTTACCAAATCTCTTTTCTTTAGTGACGCCACAGTACCATTTCAGATTCATTTTTTTATTCAGTTTGATTTTACAATTACAACAGATTTGTAAGAAGTTCACCCGACGAAGGGGAAATTTCTTGCAGCAATTGTTTTTATTCATAAACTATTAATGGCTCATCGAAGTCTTAAATACAGGAAGTGCAAGATTTACAGAATTTTAAATTAAAAAGAAAATAGGTGTGAATACGAAAACCAATGAATCCGAAATCCTTAAATATTGATGAATAGTAATTTAGTTGATTAGCTCGCAAATACTCGTAACAACACTGCAGGATCAAAAGCACAGTGAACGTCATAATGCAAATTGATATTTGAAACATGTATCAACACACTTTCAACAAATGTTTATTAAACTGTCCGCTAAATCAATGCGGCACTTAATATCAATAATGCATAATCAAAAATGCCGCATATCGAAGCTCTGACTTCCCGTCAAGCGCCCGTTTATCGAGGAAGTGTGGTTATGCTGATCGCTAATGCCGCTTGTCGCTAAATTCCCATGATTACTAGTCATATGAACAAATGAACTGTAATGTAAATTATCTTACGCTCAATTTTTTTCAGCGAAACAACTCCTTTAACTTGTTCAAATTTCGCGGTCATTTTTCGTAGTTTCCTAAACGTTGGGGAACATTTGGCGGAATTGTGCCAAAAGATGACGGGACGGCGCGACAATAAGAGTCGTTTCATTGTTGTGATATTTAATATCCATATCATGGTTTCGAACTGCATCAAAGTTTATAATGAAAAAAATAGTCATGCACATTTATAGATCACGGTAGAAAATCATTCCGTTTTAGTTCATTGCAAAAATCAAAGGAAGTACTCAAAAATTCCCAGAGACAGTGTTTTGACTCCAGTGTTGCCGAGCGCGGGAAAAATATCACTAGGCATCTAGGGATTTTGGGGAAATCGGAAATTGGCCGTGCATGTTTTTGTTTTTTTTTACGCTTGACTTGAAGATTTGTAGAAAACACGATCTGACACGCTGCCGATGCGAGTGTAATTTATTCCCTACTGTTCTTTGTCGTTTTGTGTGAGATTTTTCATTAATCTTCATACATGTTAGCATTTTTCAAAACCTGTGGTCACGAAATTATAATAAAATGGGACCTGCGGAAGGACGTCAACAATTCAATGACAGGGGAACTATCGTCGAGATTAAACTACAAAATTTCATGTGAGAATATAACCATACTATTTCTCCTTTTTTATACTAGACTAAAAACTTACATTCACACTTGCGGTAAAAACAACGTAAGAAATGTAAGAAGTAACATCCAATTTCCAGTGATTCTTATAGTATTCAATAGAAAAAGTGAACCATGATAGTGACTCGAAGTTTATAGGTATCGTTCATTACCTTAATTGAATGATGTATCATTTTCTTAAATCTTCGTTGCCGGTATCCTAAGACTTTTGTCTCGATTCAGAGAAATCAGAATGTTTTTTTTCCAAAGAAAGCTATGTGTCGTGTGTAGACACAGCTTTGTTGATCTGCGGAAAACGAGTTGTGAGAAACTGATGAACAGCGATCATACATAATCCCATCATAAATATTTGAGGCATCATGTGCTAATGGGCTAATGAGGGGTAATTCTTATTGTTGAATAATAAAGCACACACTGTATTTTCACAGCTAAACTTCGTAGTTACACTCAGAACCCAAAATTGTAAGGGTGTTAGACACAATATTGTTTTATAGCGTATTTTATTCAATTTTTTCATCATATTTGAAAATTATTAATAATGATATAGTAAATCATCATTCTACCAATTTAAGTTTAAAGTAAAGGTGCTGCAAACTTGGTTAAATCTTTATGCGCCCAATCTCAGATTCAATCCATTGATATGAATGTCAATGATTGATAATACACTTACAGAAAAAGAGATCTATGGAGCATGAAGGATGGAGGATGGAGGATATTTTGAAGTCTTGTTCATAAAAAAAATCTTGACGAAACGAGCATTGAATACTGTTTTTCTTTTATAATGACTTTTTTTTTGTTTTAGAACTTATGGAGATGCAGTAATTCACCCTGGTCGTCATCTAAATGTGATAATCGGTCCCAATGGGACGGGAAAGTCGACAATTGCAACTGCTTTGGCTCTGGGCTTTGGCGGAACAACAAAGTTGATTGGAAAACCTGACATGCACGTTGGAGCGACTATCAAGGCTGGTTGTGATAAGGCTAGGATTGATATCACTATCAGGAATACCCCAACTGAAAATATGGTCTTTTCGAGGACCATTGATCGTCAAAGCAAATCTAGTTACTTTATTAATAATGTTCCTATGACGCTCGTTAAATTCAAAGAGGCTGTCCAAGGGTTTCACATACAGGTAAGAAAAACGACACCTAATATAAATTTGTGTATAATAGCCGTCAATGATTATGGCATGCCAAGTATAAACAAAAAAACTAAAAAAAATTATTCGTTGCTTATAGGGATTGGTCGAACAAAATGATCCCTCGCATCGCGTTCTAAATTTGACCCATTGAGATGTAATTGGGAAATTGAATTAGGAAAAAAAAACTGCAATTCGATTTGCTTCGATCTGTTAGGTAAAATTTCAGCACACGGAAAGATTTTCATTTTGTAACAGCTCTTTGCCATTTACTCAATGTTTTACTTTTCTTTTCGAATTTCATTTCTTGAACTCCATTCTTCTGGAGATAACCATTATTGTTAATATTATCGGATAACCAAAGTATTCTGATGGAATTTTGCACCATCGCCTTGTTTTATTTGTATTCTCTTTGACATCCTTTAATACCGCCAACACTATAACTGTTTGTACCTAATCTTTAGAAGAGTTTGCGATCATTCACTATCTTCCATCAGAGAACTATGTGAGGTCTTATTTGAAATTCCCCTACTTCATGATATCAAATGTGTGCATCATGTCTTCTATGATAACTAAATTCTAAATAAAGAATCTTATGTTGCGCCGCATTCACGCACCTAGATTTATGGTTACTCGGTTTGGGTATATTGGTGCTACAGTAGAGTCTCGATTATTCGAGGTAATGTGGAGTTACGCGGTGAAGGGGTTACGCGGATAAGCGAAAACTCGGATAACACGAAGGGAATAGGGAATTCTAAAATTCCAATCATTTCCCACGTATTTTTGATGGTGAAATGAAATTTCTTCAGATAAATACATGAAAATAGAAATGTATTGTCGAACCGACGGTTGTGGCCGTGCGGGTTAAAGCACTGGAATTGGGGGGAGCTAATTGAAATCTGAGATTGCCGGTTCAAGTCCGGCATGGGCGCTATTTGTTTTTTTCAGGCTTTAACTCACACGACACAACCGAGCGGGACTTTCGTGAAAGAAACGAGCTGTACAAATCTGAGGTTTTTTCCAATGGTTTTCCCTCGATTCCAGTGACAAACTGGGCAAACGCTGTACAGTGGGGGGTTAAAGGTGGGACAATGTATTGTCATATTTTACTATTTCGTATAAGAATAATGGTGAATAGAAAGTTTAGATAGTCACTGATAAGTTTTAAGAAAAGGTGTAATTGAACACTGCTTCAACTTGCTCATTCGGTTTTTAGCTGCGATATCTCACTAACGTTTGATCAACAAATGTTCACTTGCAGTGCGTTTACGCGGTTCTTCGGAAACGAAGGAAGAACGCACAGAGTGTATTGTGACAAGTATATTGTGTGTATTGTGGTATTCGACACCATCCGTCTTATCCGAGTTCTTCCGCATTATCCAGGCTAATTCGGTGTTGCGGATAACGCGATAGGGTGGATAATCAAACACCGGATAATCAAGGTTCTACTGTAGTTCTAATTTCATTTATCAGTCTTGCCAAGTTCCTTGTGACAATGACGATATAAATTTGTAAAAACTGATGAATCATGACTAAATTTGTAGAACCATTCTGTCTGATATAACTTATAATTGTGTTGTAACTATGTGAAAACTTCAAACATGGCTTGGTATTTCTCAGACACGTCTCTCAATTTTCCCTAATTCCTAGTGGTAGTATAGCGGAAAAAATAGTAGATTACATACCTAGGCCAGCAAAGTAAGGAATGCCTCAGATCACATTTAGTTGTTGGCCGAGGCGAAGCCGAGGTCGACAATAATGTGATCTGAGGCTTTCTTACTTGCTGGCCGAGGTGTGTATACTATTTTTCTGCTCGACGAAGTCCGAAAGCGGTAACTTCGTTTAGCGCAGCGGCCCGAAAGTTACCGCTTTCTGGCCGGAGGGCAGAAAATGGAAAAATTGTACAAATATGCCAAGATTCTGATGATTATGCAAAGTATTCAGAGCAATATTCAATGTACTAGCTAGTCATGGGCATCTGCATCATTTATGCAACACTCGTTACCGATACAAATGGCCGAACAGTTTACTACAAGTGCTGGTTCGTCAATTCCGCGAATGTGTAATTTTTTTTTCACATTCTGGGAAAAGTTAACATTTTTTTGTATTTCTTGACTGTTATTTCTACCTGTATTGTGAAAAACAAATATCATTCCACACTTGTGTAAAAAAGTGGGTTTCCGCGATTCGCCAATCTCTCCTTATTAGCGAGAATAATAAAAGTAAAAACCCTAACAATTTGCTTCCCCCAGGTTGACAATCTTACACAGTTTCTCCCCCAAGAGAATATTAAAGGATTTTCCGAACTCAATGGTAAAGATTTGTTACTTAGTACAGAGCGCTCGGTCTCTGACACAAGCCTGGAGGCCAACCACGAGACGTTGATCGACAACAGACGCCGCCAGAAAGTTCTCGAGGATGACATTGCGCAGCGCACTGCACGCATGGAGGCCCAGGAGAGGCGTTATGCCTCTCTGTCAGAAGAGGTTCAGCAGTTCAAAGAACGTAAGAACCTGAAGAAAAAGCTCGAGGCACTGAAGCAGAAGCGAGCGTGGGTGGAATATGATATACAGCGGAGGGCCTTCGGGGATTCGAAGAAGCGTCGTGACGAAGCGGCCGCAAGAAGGCAGCAATGTGATGATCGCTTAAAGCCGATCGACCAAATGATCAGAGCTCTTAAAACTGAGTTAAAAACTTTGGAGCGAAAGTTGAGTAGCAATACAACGAAAACCAATGACTTTAACCAAATCTATAAAAAGTGTCTTGATGATATTGATGATCTGAAGCTTTTGGTGAAGGGAGAGCATCAAAAATGCAATCTTGAGATCGATAATGAGAAAAAGCGAGACGAGAAGATACATACGCAGCGCCAGATGAGTGAGAAATATGAGAACGATCTTCTAGCACTTGAAGAGGAATTTGGTACGGAGAATGTAATTCGTCAGCAAATAAACGAATTGAACCAGAAAATTGACGTTAACAGGAAAGCAACGAATCAACTCTCCGAAGATTTTACAAGCAAAAAGGCACAGTTCGATCAGCTGACCTATCAGGTAATATAGATATTATGAATAATGTTAATTTTGTTCCACTGCGAGAATATTTGAATGCATGCTTCCTTAAACATGTAACGGAAATTGAAAAAAAAATTGATACATTCATGCAATTTATTATATTGTCCGATACTAGTGAACAACACTTAATTTTATATTGATATTTTACAGACATACGATCATATATGATTTGTTCTTGAGGCGAAAAAATACCCTAACTGAGCAATTATTGTATTGGTTTTGTGTTACACGAATTTGTATTTTTCTTAAGTTGTGATAGAAATGGATGCTTTTAAGGGGGAACTTTACCGAAAAAGTTGTGACGTATCTCCAGTTGGGCGGTGAGACGTATACAAACGTTATTACCATGTATCTCTACTGAAAGAACTGTTTTTTACCCATTTATATATGGTGCGCACTCTTAAAAACCTCAAAAACCGATTTTTTTTTCGTCGAAAGAAACTCTTTCCCTTTTAAAAAAATATAAAGTGACTGAGCATAGCTAGATCGATTTGAAATTTCTATAGAGCAGACGAAATACTGTGGTCAACCAAACTAAGTACCCAAAATCAAATCCGACAGGTTTTAGGTGCTGAGTGACATAGACATTTTTTTTTTAACTTGTTTTTTAGAATACGAAAAAATTGGCAGCTTCAACTCGCTTGTGTAATTTTGTGGTTTGGGATGTGAATGGGTCGTTTTCTGGAAGAGAGCATTCTCCGTCAGTCTACCTTTTTCATCTCTAAATCTGCTCTATCATTTCGTGGAATTCCTTGGTGGAATTCAATAAAATCATCGTTCTGTGCGTTTTATTTTGCGTTAGAAGTATCAGTGTTCGGGGGAAAACAAATGTTTTGCAAGGAAAAATGGTGAAATACTCAGGTAGATTGAAGATGAGGTTCCCTTCATCATAAATAACAACACATCCTGCATTATCTAAAATCGAATCGTCCGTGTATATTTTGACAGGGTCCCCGTATTAAACAGGTCGAGACACTG
The DNA here is from genome assembly GCA_026005395.1 of Asobara japonica. Taxonomy (NCBI): domain Eukaryota; kingdom Metazoa; phylum Arthropoda; class Insecta; order Hymenoptera; family Braconidae; genus Asobara; species Asobara japonica. Next base: position 4,570,256 of record BQMI01000577.1, read on the forward strand.
TCGGGGAACTTTTTCTTTCATTGATATTTTGAAGGATACCAGTATTCATTGAAGGGATAAAGATGAACCCTCTAACGAACAGGTGATTTCTCTTGTTTAGAACTGCAAGCTGGGAAAGTTCGATTTCATGGGCTGGCTAGCTCGACGGAAACCGGGTTGATCTATTTTCGAACATGAGTTTCCTAGATGGAAATTTGACGGCTTTTGGATTAATTATTTGAGCAGGATCTTTTAGTGTGAGACATACGGATGAGATGCACTGCTGTACCCTTCTACAATTTAGGGGCTATTCGTATGGTAGTAGCCAGTGTGCTTAGATTTGGGATGCTGTGAACGGCGCTCAATGCTTGGTAGGACTGTGGTGGGAATTAAATTTAGTTCCGTGAAGATACTGCGCCTAACTAATTCATAAATGATTGATCCATAGTGTAACTTGGAGTGAATGATAGCTTTGTAAGTATCGATATACATAGTCAGCATTTGAATCCCTTGGACGCGCTGATTGCATTCCAGGTTTAGAAAGTTTAGATACGTTGTTCATCAGAGTTGAGAATCACCACTTAAGAGCAATATTTTCATCGATTCAGTTTCGTCGAATTCAGATCCATTCAGGGGTAATTTTGTATTAATATCATCGGCTTCTTGAGATTCCCTCATGTTCATAAATTATGATTTGCCAGTGGATAAATCTTTCTTCCTAAGCACATATAGATCAAGTCGTCTGCCAAGAGAAATTTTTTAATAGGGCGTTATATTTTCGACTGAATATCATATCAATACTTGACATTGGATGTAACTTGTTTTCTCAGTGTATGGCAGTGGACTTTTTGCTTAAATCGAATAGAAAAAAAAGATAATTTTGATATTCCTTGTCATTCCTGTATTGAACTATGTGCCAGAATTACATAGACATAGGAGTCTGCAGGATTCTTTACTATTAAGATTATATTATGTATAGTAAAAGGAATATTTTTACAATTGTCAATGCTGAAGTTTTCATTACGAAAGCTGTTAAGACTGAAATGAAAGACATACCTTGATTATTTCAATACTGAGTGATATTGTTGCTTATACTTCCATTCAATCTATAATGAGGAAAAATTTTGTTTAAAAACTTGTAATAATAAGGTTACATCTTCGCAGAAACAATCATGGAAAATACGTTCTGGTGTCACGTAATAGCAAAATAATGGGAACTAAACTTTATCCGAGTATTGAGGACAAAACTGATTAGAATTTTATTGGCCCACTGGCAATTAGAATCATAGTGAACAATTCGGCACGTTTCATTATGGATCACAAAAAAACATTAATTTTTTAATCATTAACTAGCCCGTACTCCCGACATCGCCGAAGGGGAAATAAGTCAGAAAATTATCTTCTCTAATCTCTTAGAATTGTTGAACGGTTGAAGGTTTTCTAAAAATTCTCGAAAGATTCTTGTGGAAATCTCTATGACTTACCCCTTATTCCATTTGAAGAAAATTAAATCATGCGTTTATTCATTTTTGATCGACAATCCGAATATGGTCGATACTCCCCAAGTACAGGCTTAGTCGGTTCGATACTCGCCAAGATAATTACTTGGAAAATTTGGAAATTCCGAGGTTACTTGTGATCCCCCGCAAAGGGTACAGCCCAATTCTTATCACGATTTTATACGGCTCAATTACAGTGTATACTGTAGATTTTGAAAACAAAATCCGTAGTTAATGGCCGTAAGACATCAAATTTTTCATTACACAATGTTTGGGCATATCCCTCAGCACAGAGGTAACAAATTTCAGCCAAAAAGTCATTTACTAGGGGACGATAGGGGATAATGTTTGAATTTGCGTTAATCACTTATAAACAAATGGAAACTAAATTATTAATAGCTCTGACTCATGAAGCATGAAATTTTATACTGTAGAATATTTGAGTAGAAACTCTTAAACAGATGAAATGATTTTGAACTAAAAACGTATTTCCTAGGAACCAAAAGGAAGGGCGGGGGAGGGGGGCAAAGCGAGTATTGCAAAATAATTCACTAGTGGAATGGTAAAAAGAAAATGTGACCCGAAAAAATTAATGCAAGACATATTTTTAATTTAATTCCCTCGAAACATGTAAAAGATCTTTTTGGAATGTGTCCCTTATGTTCAATCTTATCCCTCATCATTTCAAAAATTAACTCCAAGAATTTCAGATTAGGGATCCCTTATAAAAAGTGAAAAACAAATTTCGTTCTATTATGGGTTGGTAAAACAATCCAATGTCTTCCTCACCAATTATATTGAAACAAAAAAAATTAGTAATTTCATGAATTCTCAATTTGTACAGATGTCGAGCATGAAGCGAGAGCAGCAGCAACTCAAGGACATTGAGACGAAGCGCTTGGAGATTTTGCGGTCGCGTAGCAAAGATGCTTACACGGGTGTAATATGGCTACGCCAGAATGATCAGCTATTCCGGAAAAAGGTCTGGGAGCCCATGATGCTGAACATTCAAGTCAAAGGCAATCAGTACTCTAAATTCTTTGAGAACGTCCTTGCACAAAGGGATCTTGTATCTTTTGTGTGTGAGGACAAGGACGATATGAGCCTTCTCGTCAACCACTTGAGGAATCGACAGAATTTAACAGTGAATATCGTACACTCCGATGTCTATAGACCAGTGAACATGTCCCCCAGAGCTCCTCTCAACGAGATAAGACGATTTGGTTTCACAAATTATCTGATTGATCTTGTAGAAGCCCCAGAGCCTATCCTCAAATATATCGTTCATATGTATCACATTCAGAATATCCCCATCGGTACAGCCGATGTCGACAAAATGTTTGAGCAAGTGCCTTCGTATTTCTTCACGTTTTTTAGTCCGACTAAGATCTATGGAGTATCTAAATCGCAGTACTCTGGCCAAAAGTCTACGACAATCAGGGAAATCAGTTCTACGGGGACTTTATCGTTGGTGCTGGATTCTGCTAAAATCAATGCTATCGAGGAGCGAATCCAAACCATAATGGAAAAAAAGGATGTTGCAGCACAGAATGCTCAGGTATTGAATGGATTGAATTGAAATAATCCACGAAGTGATAAACTGGATTATATCTCTTGACACACTCAATTTTTACCGCACATTTAGAAATCTTGTGCAGATAGTGAGATCTGCGCTATGAAACAATGTTAGATTTTACTCTCATCTGCAATTAAAAAAGGTAATTAAGATGCTAATATGCTACTTAGAATCCGAGACATTTATTGAGAACCGACATCGGGATACAAAAGACTTAACTCAGTTGACCACTTCACTACTGAACAACGGTATTGCGGAGGAGACGGAAAGCTTACTTGTACGGAAGCTTTAAGCAGTAATTGAGACACTGGTAGAAATTATCGTTTTTTTATTAACTTCCCCGAACTTGAGGGAAGTTATTATTATAGGTCTGAAAATCGACATAGCAAATTTCACTTGATCTCCACGTTTCATGACCCTTAGAAACGTTTCCAATTTTGAGAGAGATGTTTGTCTGTGTGTGTGTGTATGTGAGCAGAATTTTGGAGAACGATTTCTTTTGAACAAATTACCCGATTTGGGTTTTCTTATACTCATTCGATAGGTTTCCGCCGAACTTACACCTGATTACATTTTGAACATAATAAACCCAGCGGTTTTTCAATTAACAAATTGAATTATTTATATCGTTGCATCGTGAGAACGCTCAAAAATCCGAAACAAATTATTCAATGAAAGTTGTTTTACACGCAAAAATACATATTTGATGTTTTATGACTTTTTTTGTGTAAACCCATAGTTAATTGTTATTAACAAAAGGGATTATTTATCTCGCTCGATCGTGAGAACGATCAGAGATACGAAATAAACTGTCGAATGAAAGTCGTTCCACACGTAAAAGTACACGTTTGATATTTCATGACTCTTCCTCCGTAGGAACATCCGTAGTTAATTGTTACTAACAAATTGAATTGTTTATACCGCTCTATCACGAGAACAATTAGAGATACGGAACGAGGTATTCAGAGAAAGTTGTTCTACACGTAAAAATACACATTCGATTTTTTATGACTTTTTACGCTACGAGAGCGGTAGCGCGTGCTTCGCACGCGCATTTCCTTTTTCCGCCACACTGACTGGCGTGGCGTTAGTTTCGGTTTTACGGGTTGCGAGCCATTTCGTCTTACGCGATATCGAGATATTTCGAGATTTTTCTTCGCTTCTCCTTTTTACCCATAGTTATTCACAAATTGAATTGTTTATCTAACTCTATCTCAAGGAAGGTTATATTTTTTAAAACTTTTTTTAGATTTCGAGAATTATGGAATTAGGCATATTTGGTAATTTTGACAAGTTTAAATAGTTCATAATTTGATACATCAACGGAAATTTTGTATATAATATAACGGGGGAAAGATCGGGCAGTTATTGGTTCGACCCGTAGAGGGTCAGACCCACATCCCGTTTATTTGAGTCAGAAATGATTAACTCCTGAAGTGCGAGTTACATATGCCCTTATGAACCCAGTACATGCGTTACACTCGCGTTCGGCCCCCATTTTTAAGATACCTCGACCATCGTAATTTCATTCAGTTTCATTTAAGTTTCTAGTTTATAGAATACTATAACCTATAGAATACTATAACCTATAGAATACTATAACCCATAGAATACTATAACCTATAGAATACTATAAACTATAAACTATAGTAAAATATAAAATTATATAAACTATAATTTCAGTTAATTAAAGTTTCCAGTTTAGCTTCAATATCGCACTTATTGATTTTGTTATGTAGCTTGTTGCTAACAGAACACATTTTGGAAAAACAATTTTTTTAGTCACTTGACGTAGTAAACCGAAGGTTCGGCCTGTAAACTTTACATTTGTCAAAAACTTGTACTGCAATCTACTATTGTTCTTTGTGTCCCCCCAATTTTGCTCCAACACGTTGAAGGTCAATGTGCAAAAAACTTAGTACTTATTGATGATCACTTATAATATTATTCTCCCTTTAGATGGTAGACGAGAAATTGACACAAGAGAAGCGACAGTTAGAGAAGTTGCGTGAGGACAAGCAAACGCTGGTGGCCCATTGCAATCGAATACAAAATACAATGTCCAAGATCCAAGACGCTGAGAGAAAACTACGTCAACTTGAGGCCGAAAGAATTGACATTGAAGATATCAAGAAGCAAAGAGACGGGGTTGTCAGGAATTTAATTAAAAAACAAATCAAGTTTTATGATCAGATAAAACACCTTGGTGTTGATATTTATAAAGTAGTTAAAGTCAGCGAGGCCATTGAATTGAGCGTCATATTGAAGACCAATACTGTTTCGAAGAAGGAGAAGGAATCAAGGGCATTAAGGGAAGAATCTAAGGAAGCTGAAAGGGTCTACAAGGAGCTAGATGCAGTGATGAAGGAATTGAACGACAAGTGAGACAGAATCCGTTTCTAAATCAATTAAGATACTTCGTTACCATTTACTTCATGAAGAAACATTTCGAAAACTTGACTATGATTCAAAGTCACCAAATTTGAATTGTATATTTTTCGCTATGTTTCAAAATGATTTTCAAAATTCGAATATGTTTTTATGTCCATTGATAATTCTGAAAAAATTCATACTCAAAATATCACGACCTCCAATTATTACGACATTCCTATAAACTTTTTCACGGGGCAAAACTGACAAAGTAAGACGGCTCGTCTACATATCTCCGGGACATAAAGTGGAGGAAAACATTAAGTCCTGTTTAATGCGCAACCCAAATCCATGCCAAAAATCTGATTTGTAATTTCTACTTAACACTCTTTTTCGTTGAGATTTTCTTAAACAGATAACTAACCCCCCACCGAGTGGTTGCATCAGAGAATGTTAGATGTTTTTCGCTGACGATTTAATTGCTAACGAAGAACGTTATTTTTGTCCTCATCGATGCGCTATTGGAATCCATCGAAAATTTCAATAAACAGAATATCGGTATGATAGCATATGTGCCGAACTTCTATGACTTCTCGGGCACCGTATGTCCTATATTATGAACCTTTAAAATGAGAGTCGAACTATATAATGTATATATTTTTGAGGTAAGAACTAAATTCATTCATGAACGTTTGAAGGTTAATGAAGCTTTTCCTACAGAGTCATTCATGAAGTCAAGTATCATGTCATTGATGTACATCTAAGATTGAGAGTATTTCTATTTTTTTCATTTTCACTGTATCCGTATACCCTTTTTGAGTTTTTACGATTTGTTCCCTTCAGTAGCGGCACCAATGGAAGTCGGCTTGTTTCAGATGAAGTATTTCTATTTTTCCTTCTTTTTATCAACGAAATGATGGTCAAAAAAAGCAACAAAGTTGACGGAACGCAGCAAGGCTGATAGCATGCTCAACATACACTTAAGTTGAATTAATAATTGCGAACTAATATAGCACTTTTATTCCTGTATAGAACTCAAGAGTGTCTTAATGAAGCTAAAGAATTGACGAACGGAGTAACATCAAAAACAGATCCAGTAGCCTGGGCGGTATTCAACGCGGCCTTCATCAAACTCCCAGCCAGTCTCGATGCCATCGAAGATATGATTGATAATACAAGCACGAGAATTTATGTTTGCAAAAATAATCCAGAAGCTGAGAATATAGTGAAGGAGCATGAGAAAATGGGGAGTCAAATTCAGAAGCATAAAGAAGAGCTGGAAATTATGACTAGCGAGTTGCAGCAGAATTATGCGGATACGGAGAAGGTTAAGGATCTATGGCTGCCTTCTTTGCGAGCGTTAGTTGAAAGAATCAGCGGAAACTTTTCGGGTTACCTGGAGAAACTGGGTTGCGCGGGTGAGGTTCAATTGATTCATGGGGAGAATCCTAGTGACTATGGGGAATATGCTCTAAAAATCATGGTGAAGTTCAGGGATAATGAGCCACTTCAGGAGTTTACCAAGAGCAGACAGAGTGGTGGGGAGACCTCTCTCACCACCGCTATGTATATGATTGCTCTGCAGGAAATGTCCCAAGTTCCATTCAGGTGAGTCAGTAGATTATTAATAAATTTTTCATTGTGATAGCAATTGTTTCAAAAGAGAAGTCTGCTACAAACAACTTTTTGAGGATAATTTTAGGGTAAATAAATTGTCCAAAAGGTACACGGAGATAAAAGCCGTCAAATTATTACGCCGCATTACGCCCCAGTTAGCTTTCAACAACTCAAAATTTTGTTGTATCGGATGTCTTACATTTACTCTGACATAACCATCACTGGCTAGAACCATATAAACTATTGCACGTCACCTCGAATAATGGCCTTAGCTCTTAAAACCGTTCGTATTTTCGCCCTGTACGAAGACATTGTCTGATTATTTTTTCCGACTTTTCCTCTCCTTATCTATTAAGATCTGCTTCTTTCAAGTTTTCAATGCAAAAATTCGTTTTGATCATTGCTGCGCTAGATTGCCTTGTATTTCCACCGACTTTAATGAATAAAAATCGATAGGTTTTCACATTGTATTGGCTTTCAGGAATATTTTTAAAACATATCCTCAGAGCTATTCATGATGTGTCTATATTACATATCCGAAAAAAAAATGGAAAAATTGAACTTTGCATACGTAGGCCTAATAAATTTTGAGAGGATCGTAATTAATAATAGGTAATTTGGCGATGAAAACTGCGATTTTAGACGCGTATAAAGCATCAGGGATAGCCACCACAGATGAATTTATGGATAGAATCTAAGAAGTTCTGTTTCCTCTCCCCTCATCATTTCTTACACATTATTCATAAGGTTCTTTAGAAGTTACTTTTCGGTATGCCATACGCAACTGTATGTACTCAAAATCATCTGTTCCAATGGAAAATTACTTCAAACTTAAAAAAGGTGGTTTAAATTAGATTTGAAGTCAGTGACTGGGGATCTAGGATGGATTATTTAAGTTATCAATGCTGTATATAGCACTTATGATAATTTTGACGGTTTCGCAACTCAGATTTTCGGAGTTGAAATCTAAGCCATTTCTAACGGCTTGTAAATACAAGTACCAATGTAATTTATGTACAAACACTTTGTTGAGAAACACATCGCAGATCTCCGTGATTAGCACTTAAGGATATTCAACACGTATAGTTAAAACAAAAGTTTACGACCCTTTCTCTAATTCGTTATATTTATCGCCAATAACTTTCAATTAATATTTCAAATGCGTTAATTAATTGAAGTGATAGCCATAGAAAATTATTATATTTTATTTGATTTTGCGAATCAATATTATATTGTTTAAACAAATTAATGAAAAAAAAATTTAGTCAATCGTCACTAAATTTTTACCATCGTTTTATATCTGCTTCAATAGTCAATTTTCACAATTTCAACAAATTTTTATATTTTGAACTGTATTTACAGAAATTTTTATTTTTCCCATAAGAGACCGTGTTAATTGAGAACTTTGATAATTAATAACTACAAAACGCTGTTGTGAATCAATCTCAAATTTCATACAGGCATCTGTTACGGCTTCAAAAACGTGTCAAAATTTCAAGCGATTCTTATATCTTCGCCAATATAGGTGGGATTAATTTGTTATTATTAAATAAATCATACTTTTTAGCTGAAGGCCCTCGGACGATGACCAATTGAGAGAAATTTTTGTTTTTTTTTCTTGCAATGAAGACCCTTAAAACTTAAACTTAAACTTAATACTTTTTTCGCAATCGTAGTTATCAGTTCCTAACTCAGCCTTCGCGACAAGATAAAGTTTCTATAGCTATTCTATCTAATTATAGTGTAAGGAAATCTGGGATACCATTGAAACCGTATAAGAAAACCTATGGAAGTCAGACATTTGACTTCATATCGATAACCAAAAAACGGCAAATATTTTTGACGCGATACCCATTTTGCGTTGAAAAAACTATTTTGATGTGAAAATATTTCAATTTTTTTATAGGGAAACCGAACATGGGATAAGTGTTCAAATTTCGATCCCTTCGTCTCTTTTTTCTCGAAAAGATAATACAAGCGAATGCCGAACCGCTTTCCATATACTAGATAAATATTTTTTGAAAGCTGATGTGATGAAAAAAAATTTTTTTATCCATTAACTTTCCTCAAATAAAACAGAGCCATGTTCTTTATCAAAAACTTTAAAAAAACGATATCTTAATAGGCGTACAGTTAAAAAATGTGAAAAAAATCATGCATAGTGGTTGTTCATGATCATTGACAAAATTGGCAAACATAGGAAGACCATCCTGAAAATAATTTTTGACTGATTGGGTTAATAGGTTCAAGTTCGGTGTTTTGATGAATTTAATTTTTCAGAGTTGTCGATGAGATTAATCAGGGCATGGATGCCACAAACGACAGGAAAGTCTTTGAGCACATCATGGACATCACGTCCAGGGGAAGTAGTTCTCAGTATTTTTTGCTGACACCAAAGTTGCTGCCTAATTTACCGTATAATGACGTTGTCACTGTACTTTGTGTCTTCAGTGGACCCAGCGTTGTCCCACATTCTGTCTGGACAATTCCCAACTATGTCAAGAGGCTCAAGAGGCGAAAGAGGCAGAAGATTCATGACAAATAATGACACTCAGCTCTTCACAGTATTAATTTCTCCATTACAAAAATATGCAACTCATATTGATTAAGAAAAAGACGTACCTTGGAAGATTGTCTATTTTTTTCTACTGTTGATAATGTACTGTGTGTGATCTTGGCTTATGAAATAATATAAAACTGAATTAAAGAGAATATATGAACGCGAGAGGTATACGAATTAGAGCATTAGGGTATACAATGAGGGTGCTGTGAAAGTTTATATAGTCTGAATTGATGACAGGAATGTAACAGTTTGATTTCGTTTTCATAAAGGCTGAAACTGATGCTACTTTTTAATATAACTGTTCGACAGATGTTGGGTTGTTGAGATTTTGAAAAATATGATTTGCTCTACATCGTTTTCTTAGTATTAGTCAGTTGATGCAAATGATATAACCATTAGGGGCGGGAATTGCTCTCTGAACAGTTGGCAGTTACTTCACCAATAGTATTTACATCAATTATCATATAATTTTGTTCAACAAAGATAGTACACGCCAAGACGACTCCAAAGTTATCGAAATCGGTCATGAGTGTAATTTTATACCGAACATTGGCATTACTATAAAATGTTTGACGTTACGCTGGAGATGATACTCGGTTATTTAATGCCTTTTTTATTTCGTATTCATAATTTTTCTGATAAGTACCGTCACCTTTTCTTAAATTTGGAAAACTCCATGCAGCATATTTGAATTTTTTTTACGGCTATGAGTATAAAAACCATTTTAGTTAAAACTTTTCGTTTATTCCATGAAATTTTGCTTAAAAACTTGTTTTCATTCCATCTTAATGGTTTACATTTTGTTTCGAAATAAGCGACCTTATTCCAGGTTTAATTTAATAAAATGTTGCGAATATTGCCGTGACTATTAAATACATTGATTAACATTAAAATAATCTTTATAGCAACTACTAGAAGTTCACATAATGATGGAAATTATTCTCTGCCTTGCTAACTTTCTGACCTGATTTATAGAAGTTCTCAATCTGAAGATTATTGCATTTTTAGTATTTCTCATCACAATACGAATTAAATGGTGAAAAATGGAGGTTAATTCTAATTTCAATTGCTATTCAGATCGAATATATTGGAAAGTAAGAATGATTGCATTTATTACTCAAAGTCGAATAACATTCTTCCAATTGTTTCTTTCAAACTTGGAAGAACAGGAAAATGGGGAAGAAATAATGTATTGACTATTTTACAAATTGAACAATTTTTTGAAAATGCTTCATATTTGTAAGAAAAACTTGAATTTTTAACTAATGTTTTTTTAAAGCAATAGAGGTAATGTAACATTCATAAAGATATTCATAATTATTGGCCCTCTCAAATGACTCATGAATTCTCTTTGAACAAAAATGCGAGTTATAAAAAAAAATGATTTAATATGTTTTCCGAATCCATTAGCATCCAACTTTTCAGGAATACTCCAATATAAATTCTGATATCATGGAAAAGTATTGAAAAGTTGTGAATTATTTATCGCTTTTTCTTCTTTTTCTTCTGCGCATCGGGCCAAGGGAAACCCCGACACTTCAGTACATCCATAATATTGTGACAGGTGTAGTAAGCATTTTCCATGACTTCTTCGTTGAAAATGTCCATCGCAAATCTGCTTTTTCCTCCACTTCTTTTCGTTGCCTTCGATGTTTTTCCATTTCCGCTTTTTCCTTTGCCATTTCCGTTTTTTTTCTTTCCCTTTCCCCCCATCAGGCGTTTCTGGAAGTGAGATTTTCAGTTGATTTATTATCATCACATTTGATATCCCATACTATCGCCAAAGCTTCCAAATTTCCGAGTGTTTACTGTAAAGGTCTCCATATTAATCATTTTTTCTGAAAAGATCAGTTTAGAAGGATTACAGTATCACACAAAATTTATCTGGTAATTTCAACGAGAGTTTCATTCAACTCAAAAGTCTTACGTTCTATAGATGTGGGCGTTTATATGAAAAGAACCCACATGAAAGCTTCTAATTTCGAGATATTCACGGTGGTTGACGCTTAAATCAAATCCGCAATTTCCGTTTCTTAATGAGTAAGTACCTAACTTTATCTTCACCTAGCTTAAATGCTACCAATTCAAACCTCGCATCAATTATAGGAATTTATATGTTAAATTTATGAGGCAAAACACCCAATTGGTTCGTCTTCATATGGATGACGATAGAAAGAAAAGATAATTCATAGTTTGTAATGCCGTTAGAACTTCAAAGTTATCTTAAATTTGCTAGTGGCTTCGTTGCTAACAAGAGAAAGTATTAAGTTTTCCATGTTCACAAATCACGAATCATGAGTACAGTTAGCTATATGAATTTAACAGCAGTATTCGGAGAATTATTCTGCATGGTCAGTAGCACTGACTACAGTCAGTGAAATCGCATCATCAGGCACCATTAAGTTATTGCGTCGCGCAAAAATTGTTGAATCCGTTAATTCAAATTGACTTATATTTTAATTTAAATTTAGTTACTCGCATAATAAAATGTGTACCATATTTTGACGGGTTAAAGTGTTTCCTTTCATACAATTAATATGCAAATTTACTAATTAGACAATTCTCATCAGTTAAAATCATGTTTCATTCGACCATGTCATGTCCAACGGTGCAATTCCACTGGCCAAAAATTTGACTGGAAAATAATCTCATTATCAAAATCATTCCCGGCGATGCCCCAAGTTCTATCAAATTATGGGGTTTCATCCGAGAGCTTCGATGTTGCAGGCTTTGAACCTCTTCACTTAATTCGACACATGCGTTCCAAGGCATAGAATCTTGAGAAGAATCATCAGTTAAATTCGGTGTTGGCTCTTGAAAGAATGGCGGCGAATACAATTCGATTAGCTGCAATTTTTAGTTCAACAAATAACCAGATAAAAATAAAAACATATCACCACCTACCTCGTTTATTCACTTTTTCCCCTACTTTTCTTTCTAAGAACTGTAGATTACGCGCAAAGGAAAAAGCAACAGATGCACTTGTGATATTGTTTTATCAATAGGCTGAGGAAAGAGGTGAATGATGGTGCGTATCGATCTCTTTTACGCTCAAGGTAAGTATTGGTATCGTACAAAAAATAAATATGGGTTTATTGGTAATGTTAAACAATGCCTAAGACAAACATCAAATTTATTTTTAGTTTTTTATCACCGAGGAAATTCCAGTTAGGTCCAGGAAAGGGGCATTTAATGCGGAAATTATCTCCTTTATTTCCATTTTTCTAAGACGTTTTGTTGCATACTGGAGATTGGGGAGAAACTATCAGATTTTTTCACCTTTAATGGATTTTTTGTAAATAATTTTTGTTGGAAGATACAGAATAATAATTGAACTCCAGGTCACACAAAATTAGAGAGACTATTATTAGATTAATTTAATCGTCGCAAACGCAACGTTGCAAATAATAGGATGGAATCATAGAATTCGTATAAGTTATACGTGGTGGGACAACACAAGGGTACAACTATTTTTTGAATGAGATTCCAAAATTATTCCGTATTACGAAAAAAACATATGCACAAGGGTGTTCAGAGAATAAATAGCTCAGCAAAAATATTCGTTAATACTGTCAACGAAACATTTTTTTAAAGAAACGTTTGGGCCATAAACAATGGGAGTATCAATAAAAAACGAAATCTAAGGACGCAATGAATCAGTGGGCTGAGTGAGTGTGATTAATTGGGGTTCGTACAAAACACTTCTCCGATTTGTATAATCCCTGGCCAAGATGGGGTGTCAACAATCTTCTTAATTGGAACGTAAAAGATCTCGTCAAAAAATCGTTTTAAGAATAAATGTCGTTAAACATTTTGAGTAGAGAATTTCATTGTAAATCCGAAAAACTTCTTTAACTGGTTTTTCTCACCTGCAAAATATCATAAATTTTCATTGCAAGGCAAAACATTCTCCTGCAAGAGAATAATTATTAAGGGATTCTGTCTGCAGTTGACATGTTGAATCGAGATTAACGTTTTCGAGAGCATTGGACCGAAATATTTTAAGCATGTGAAGGCAATTATGTGAAAATATGGAGAAATTGGGAAGAATAGAGTTAAGGTAATTCCTTTTTGAGTTCACATGTAAAGGGTAGTAAGAGAAAGGCTATAGGTCTTTTATGCACCTCAGTTTTCTCTATAGAGATGGATTCTAGAAGTATACTAGTATACTATAGTTTTCCAGTTTATGTGTGAGGATACCCTTTTAAGTTTCACTACAAGAGAAAAAAAATTCCATTGACTGGGTACATCGTTTTCATGGGTTACCCTAAAGAAGCTCAGTCATAAACCATGGCTCGATTGGTCAGGCGACAGATTCGTAACTCGACTAACTGATCAGAAGTCTTGAGTCCAAGACTCCAAGCTCTACCGATTTATACCTGCACCAATATAATATACTTTGTTTACAATCACATAGTAAACCTCAGTTGTTAATTATCACTTAAAAGTAGCATAACTGTAACGTCAGTAAATAAAAAAGATTGAATAAATGAATCAAATGGCACGTGGAAACGATAGCTGAAGGTGAGAAAATCCGAGCAGGACTTCAATCATTATTGCTTCCATTCATTTTTATTAGCTTACGTTAAACATTTGTGTAAACAAAAAAGCTTAAGCAAACTTGTGATGGAACGTTACGTCTTTTAAAAAAAATTCCCAATTCTCAATATCTGAATTTTCTTTTTTAAAATAGGTCTGGGATTTTTTAGTTCAATGAATCCGGCAAAGCATGATCTAAGTCCGAAAATGACAGTTTCTCGTAATTAGTCAGAAGAATTTAATTGAGTTACGTTCATAAAATGTGGATATTTATCACTTGTCTTGTAAGATGCAAAGTTCAGAAGCAGAGAAGCACATAGCAGGAGCTATAGTGTGGAACATCACACGAATATTTGATTGACGTTTATTTCCCTACGAAATTCATAAATCATCGCAACTACGAGAAAACGGCCTCCTTTCCTTTTACGATAATTCCTCCCTAACTCATCTAGCCATCTATCATGCTCCATCTTTTGAAAAATGACATATCATTCGATTTAATATTTTGCGACATATTTCGCCTTTAGCCATAAAAAAGGGAAACCAGAACACATTGTATTCTCTTTTCCTCTGTAGAAATCTGCATTTTTTTGTCGTTGTAATGAAGACAACGAATCATCTTTTCCACGTTTGTTGCTTAATTTATAATGAAGCATGTTGTTATTTGTATAGGAATCACACGATTTTTACGTTAGCTAATGTATTTTACTTTTTAAGTGGCTAATTTGATCCGTAATCTGAAAATAACTCCTTCGAAATTTAGTGAAAATCGTGTCACTTCGTAAGTCAGAACTAAGGAATCTCGACATCATAAAACCCTTGAAGTTTTGGGAAACAAAAACGGGACCGTTTTTGACCGAGTCCCATGCTATTCGTGAATGATAAGTGAGAACCTCGCTTATCTGACCCTCGATTATTCGAGCCTCTGTATCATCCGAAGCGATGAGGGACTAAATGCGCAAGAATTAGTTCTTAAAGATGTGGAGGCAGAGCGAAAAAGTAATGCAAGTAATTTTTTACTGATGAACCGATGGCAGGTATTGCAATTAATTATTGGTAATGGGTAGATAAATGATGTACAACGCACTTCTATTTTTCTTTACTTTTATTCATTCAATGACACACGAGAAAGATCTGCCTTTACTCTCTGAGACATTCCAGAAGACTAACGACTGGTCACAAAGGCCAAAAGCATATTCCTCACGTTAAGAAAGTAACCTCAAATTTCATTTTTTTCCAGGAAGTAACTGTTTATGCTTATATTAACTCTGCAACGTTATCGATGTCGATTGATTTTTATAACAGTCATTTCTTTATAGCCTAATGCTTAGTATTATATTGAAGTAATCCAATATTAATAAATATGAATAAATAAGAATAATTTATTATGCGGCTTAAGTAGAAAAATAATACTCATTGGCAAAGTTAAATCAGGAAAATTCAGTAAAAAGATTCCCTATGTTCATTAGAGATGTTGGATTTTCCGCCAAATCCCGGAACACTCCAAAATTACCAGGTCAGTGAAAATTTTGGTATCATCGTGATGTATCTAAAATATGGCATCAGATTGTATGATTTTTAAGCATGTTCCACCGTTCTAAATTCTTATTTACGTATTAAATTCTACTTACTCACAAATCGAACCTATACTATTTGGATAGAAAAAAAAACCAAAAAAAGGAAATATTTATATGAATGTTTTCTTAAATTTCATATCTCGTGATATTTCCTCATAAAGAAATGATTAATTAGTTTTGCTTATCAAACTTTTTTTCCTTAGTAATTTCACGATTTATAAAACCAATTTCCTCAGTGTTCTTCAATCTTCAAAACAATTAAAAAGCATCTTTTCAGTAATTGAAGATACATTGCTGAATTGAGGAATTGACAATGTACCCCCCACTTTTGCCCCACTACCCCACCCAACGGCGCAAGGCGCAGTCCCTCATCGGTATTTGTGTTGGTCATGTGTATAGACTTATATATATATATATATATATATATATATATTCGAGCTTCGAGCTGCGTCGGCCCATTACCGAGAGCCGACATGTGAGTGACGGACGTGCGATTCTCTTGCCATGAGTTCCCTGTGATTAACCTAATTTACCAACCTCATTTCCAATTCGCAATAACTGTGAAAAAGTTGCCAAAAAGCGCATGATTACTGGGGAAAAGTGTTAGAAATGTGAAATCATGGACAATCGGGAAATAACCTATGCACAGTGACCAAGATCCTTGTCCCCGAATGAAAGAACAAACATTTCTGAATTTCGGACATGCAAAACTGACAGCTATCACACATCAGTGTCTCCTGGTGATCCTAATTGTTTCCAAAGCTGCAGAAACTGATGATTCAACGAGTGTGAATAGTGACTCAGGGTCAAATTAAATCAACGAAATTTTGATAGATAAAATGTCGACGGCCCTTCTTGCCCTGATCGCAGTGATCTTATGCATTCTCTTCAGGATTCTAAATGTCAATAGTGCAGCTCAGAAGCCGGTACTGGTGTGCCAGGATCAGACATTCTTGGCAACAGTATTGAAGATAGCACCGGTCATTGCTGAACCGTAAGACCCAGTTTATCTCAGTTTTCCTTGTTATGTCAACTTGAAAAAGTTGATGTGAGTCAGAGAAAAATACTTGTTTGCGGAAGAAAGTTAGATCAAACCTGAATTAGTCATCATTGAAAGAATTCGAGTGAAAAACTAGCATAAGTTTAGCTTAGGAACGATAATCTTAGCTTTAGCTTGATTCCTCGATGAATATCGAATAATCTAAGAGAAATACAGAAATATTCGGAATGGCCATTCCGGTAGATGTCATAAAATTTGGTGATAAAAAGGTTTCGTGCAAAGTAGTAAAATGATAGACAATCAAATGGACTTAGTAGCGACATTTACACATGCTAGATCTCATATAGTAACACAAACAAGTATGTATGAAAATTCAAAAATCTCCCTTCGACTCTTACTCATTTCTCAAAAACTTACCAACTGACCTTCATAGCGTGTATCTTCAGTATGCCGATACAGAAATTGTAAAATAGATAATCGATTTGATAAGTTTTCCTAAAGCATTCAAGCCAAATTTCTGTGTCCTGGGGTATTAAATTTTTCGATGATTTAGTATTTTTTCATGATAACGCCAATTGCCTAGGGTAATGAGAGGGGCAAATCGTGGAAAAATGTATAGACATGAGGATAAAAATGATAAAACGTACTCATAAAATATTTATGAGTAGTTTCACACAAAACCAGCAGGACAAGAAAGTCCCCAACGTATTCGTAGCTGTGTAAAATACATTATGGACAGAAACAGTACATGATGGAGGTGTCCACATTTAACTTGCATGGTATTAATTGTATAATCATGAAATATTTGCATGGTACTTGCATGGTATTAATTGTATAATCAATGTGTTCTCAACAATTTTTGCGACATATCTGAACTTAAAAGCCATTGTAACTTATTAGAAGATATCAGTTCTTTATTGTTTTGAACATTAAAAATGATAAAAGTCAATGATTAAATTATTAACTATAACAGTTAGAGACAGTCAATAATACATGACTAACAATTTCTTATAACACGAATTATTGGACACGTTAAATAACTATATAGCTCGGGGATTGAATGGAGCCGAATTTCCTTTATTCTTTAATTAGTTCGTCCAAAGACACGAGTGTATCGTGCTAATTTCATAGATTAAGTAACTCACAAAAGGAAATACTACCCTGGATCGTTCGTGTCGCACTTCTCAGACGGTCCTGTTAAGTTTCCTCTGATTGTTCTTAAGGATGTTCGACCGCTATTTCTCACTTTTGTCAATTATATGCTATTTAAAAAATAGATAAGTATAGATTAAAATTAAATATGGATAAGGCGCCATCCATTCCACGTTCAGGTTTAGGTAGAGAATTCTCGTTAATATCCATTTGATCATCAGACACTAATCAAACAATACCTAACTGACTCATAATGTGAATATTGCCTTTGATGTTTTTTTTTTCTTTCCGTTTCGTACATCATGCCATGAGAATATTTGTACTGAAACGTTAAAAAAACGATTTGTCTTGGACACTTCTAGTTTTTAGTACTCGGTATGGATCCTTCAGTTATAAGCGAAATGTCAAAATAATTTTAACGTGACAATATTTAGAAAATGACAAAACATAAGTTGTGGTTGTTGCTCAATATAAAATTGAAATTAAATTATGACCATTGAAAAAATGAATGGCTTGAGGACCGTGCCCTAATTGGCTTGTTAAATTTTTTAACTCAAAGGAATTCCTTTGCACGTGTTAGGATTTTTTGAATATTTTTGACCATCAACGAGGCTGATGAAAACCGGTTCTGCTTAAGCTTCTAACTTCGCTGGATATATGAATAAGAATACGAACATTTTGTTCTATACTTAAACATATAAGGCAAGATCTTCAAAATTAGTGTAACTATCTCTCATTTGATGATTTTCCTCATCATAATGGTACAAAATACTTAATTTTGTAGGAAGTGTATGCTGCTGATGGCACCGCTGAACATCGATCGCTAATGCATAGATACTTAGCTGAACAATTGTCTACAAGCTTTACTTGAATCAAATTTTGCTTCAACTTCGTTCCAAATCCTTCTTTTTGCGGTTTGAAGATATAGTGATATGAAAAATGACAAAATAAGCATGTTTAGTCATGTTTCGTATTTTATTTCTAACTAGACATTACAGCTCAGTAACGTAGACGTGAAGTACAATAAGTGCATTTATAGTTGAAATTTTTTTGGAAATATATCGACAACAACTATGTGGGACATTTTATGACAATCTTTTTAATTAACACATTCTCCGCTAAACAAAAAAGTTGTAAGATATTTGCCAGCTCCGTTTTTATAACGAGCTGTGTTATACAAATGGTGGTAAAGTTCAAACGCACCTGTCTTAGTTTACCACTTCTTTACAGAATTATACAATTTTTACAGTTTATACAGGAGCAACGTGGACAGCTAGGGTCGATTTTTTAAAGGGCCTTTTTGATAACTTTGCGTACAATATTAGAAAAAAAAATCAAAAGCATTGTCGTCTCGTTTAGATCATGCATGTTTTCCTAGCTTGTTGAAGGTTTAGTTGTCTTGAAACTGCATAATTCGATAACTGAAAATTCTTACATGAGGGCCAAGCATCAAGTCTCTGTACGGGCAGTCTCCTGTTGGTATAGTAGTGGACTTCTCCAGATTTCAATTCATGCGGATTCATCCTCCAACAGAAGTTTCGTAAAAGAAACGACTGTGGAAATTGACATTTTCCATAGTTTTCTTTCCATCATTAGATAAGCTAAAGAATATAATGTTCATTGGTTATTGTGTTCGTTGCTTTAAACTGTGTGAATGCTGTACAGCTTGGGAAAAAGATGGATTCCATTAGCACCGCCATGGATTTTACTCATTTAATTAAAAATCATACTAGTAAATACTTGTAATTTTCTCGGAGCTTCTTTTTAAACAGAAAGATAACACTCGAATTCCATTGAAAAAGAGTACTCGAATATCAGAATTACTTCAATATCTAAAATATTTATCGTTCAAGAAAATCTGTTCTGAAAACTGTCCTAAGGTGATTAGAATAGAAAAACATTGGATGGAAGTATCTTAATCGTGGAACTGAATTGTTTCCTATAGTCAGATTGGTCCCCCCGCAAATACCGTGGAAGAATCATTTGCATTAATCCATCCGATTTCACGTGATGTGATTTGTATTTTTATTAGCTCATGAATATGTAGTGTCAATTGCAAATTATGCAGAAAAGTGCTTACTGAAATTTTTCCCATACTTAATTTTCTTTTGCGAAACGCTTCTCATTTTTTGTTGCGCGAAATACCTCGATAAATCTGAGTCAGATGTATTTTGGTGCCCCATGGACACAACGACAATCTTCTTGATTCGGAATTCGTGCCTGACACGTATATTTTCCGAGATTCTTTAAAAACTCACACATATGTGAGTAATTCAACAGATGGCGCGCGCACAGGCTGTGGTTACCCCGTAATTATGGAAATTACGAAAAGACAAATCATACAGCAAAATATAAACAGTTTTTTCCATCTATATTCGTTTTTGAGATACGACGAATGTTAAATTGAATATAGTAATAAAAATACTAGAATCATTTTATTAAAAATCTGAGTCACATAAAGATACTTTTGTTCCGAGCCGAATAATCTTGAGGTTACACTGTTAAATATTATTATCAAAATCGGGTCATTCGCAAATTTTGGAAAGAGTTGCCGGTTTGTATAACTTTACTTAGCATATCTTCTCCTTGGGTGGAATGCAGCTTGACTACACTGGAAAAAATCATTAGAATTAAGACAGCAATGATTAGCCAAAAACATATATTTGTTTATTTTATAATGTCGCAGATTACAAGGGAATTAGATTTTGCAATTGATTATTTTTGAACTTGCAAACAGAGTACGTATCTATTCCAAGTAGTAAAACACAAACAAATCGATAATTATACAAAACCGGGGTCGCTGTGAAAATACAAATTTTCTCAATATTTAATGCTGGTATTGGCTTTTCTCCCTATTATGTCGTTGTGATAACATCGTTTTTCGCATAAGGCTCAATAATCCATCGAGTCCAAATATAGTATTATTATTGTTTGTGTATTCTAGGGGTGAATTATAGTTTTTGATGCGCGCAAAAATTGTCACGTGGTAATCGATATCACTCTAGTTTTTATACAACTCTAGTGTTATCAGTGTAACGTCATCTACTGTGAGGCACGATCAATACAATTTTTTTCTACCAGATCTATTGTGGGAAAATTACTGAATCAGGCAATTAGCACGAATTGTAGTTGTGGGTGGCTTTTTGCGTGGCCCCTCCCCACGCTCTGTTGGCGGATCGAAACGTGGACTCGTCAGTCAGGTTTATGGGCCGGCTCGACCTAGACCTTGACAGTCAAGTTTGCGGTATCATTTTTTAAACGAGTCGACTCTTTTGGTAATGCATATGAAAAAGAGTAGTCGATTGGGAAACAGTGAATATTTTTTTGCCTCGTGGGAGAAACATATGTGGAAAAATGTGAGCATGGAATATACCCAGGTGCGAATTGACGATTGGGCCAAGCTTGATCCAAGCTTGGACCAAGGTTTACCACGCTTGGAACAATCTTGGCATCCAAGCTTGGATCAACCTTCGTGCAGAATGGTTTTAACACATGGGCCAAGCCTCATTCTAAGCTAGGTCAGCAAGCTTGGCCCAAGCTCAAAAAGAAAGCTCGGTCCAAGCTTGGAAAAGAAGCTCGGCAACTAAGCTCCGCCCAAACTCTGAAACTAAGCTCCGCCCAAACCCCGAAAGAAAACTCGACCGAAACTCTGACAAAAAGCTCCGCTCAAACTTGGGAAGCAAACTCGGCCCAAGTTTCTCGTCAATATTCCCCAATATCGGTCCCTGTATATTTTTTGGACATCAAATTTATCCCAGTTAGATTTGGGTCCCACCTGCGGATGTAAAAAAATTTCCAACTTCCAATGCAATATTCTCCTGGAGAAGGAAATTTGCATTGTAGTGTACACCGTTCACCTTTAGATTTGCTCATCCATGTAGAATTCACGATTCCAACACCTTAGGATAATCCGGTGCATTCGGAATTAAATTGCACATTGAAGTAGGGGTCCTCCCCAAAATCACTCATCCTAAAACACTATTTATCAGTCAGTATTTTGCAGGTTAAAGACATCAGAAGATCTCACATTTAAGACTTTTTCACCCGGTACATGATTATAATTATGAAAACGATTGGAATTTCGTCCTTGAATGACAACACTTTTACACATTTTTGCTTACGTTAAAACCAATTCACTGAAATTGACTACGGGTTCAACTCGTGAATAATAACCCTTGATACACAATGTGATCTGTGATGCAACGCCAATAGCTTCAAAATGGCGGCCGAACGCGCGGGAATTCGTATGTGTGTGACTGTGTGTACCTTCTACGGGAGACTGTGACATGGCGTACCCCTCCTTGCGCAACTGGAAAGCCACTCAATCCCCTCCATAGCTTGATCAAGTGTGCCTATTGGTTGGCCGTACTGAGATGGACCGGAGTGGGGTAAAGGGATATTGCACTACCAAGCTATGGCTCACCCCGGTAACCTACGCACGGCTAAGCTCGGTTAAACGTTCTGAGCTCATGGTTGGAAGGCAAGATTGGACCGTGCTTGGACCGGCCCTGGAATTCAGGCTTGGCTTCGAATGGTACCACCAAGCTTGGCCTCACCTTAGTAACCTATGTCCGGCCAAGCTTGGTTAAGCATTCTGAGGTCAAACTAGGGAATTAAGCTTGGATCATGCTTGGCACAGGCTTGGATTCCAAGCTTCCAATTGCCTGGTATTCCCAAGCTTGGGCTTACCTTGCTAACCTATGCCCGGCCAAGCTTGATTAAGCATTCTGAGGCCAAACTTGGAAACTAAGCTTGGACCATGCTTGGCACAGGCTTGGATTCCAAGCTTGGAATTGCCTGGTATCCCCAAGCTTGGATTTACCTAGGTGTATCGATAGCATCGAGCTTGTTCTGAGCTAGGCATACCAAGGCTAGGCAATCCTAGCTTCTACCAAGCTTGGCCCCATTGTCAAGGCTTGGCACTTCCCGCCTGGGATATAGAACAAAAAAACTACAATACATCGCATATATAGATATGTGTACACTAGACCGACTCAGTTTTTTTTTTTTTTCGTCAAACCAGGCTTAAACTGATGCACTAGGTCTACAAAGAAACCGTGCAAAAAAAAAAAACCCAATCAGATTTTTTTATAAGGTCCCGCCAAATTTTTGAAATTTGCATTGAAAAAAACACGAAAATTTTTGGTTTTTTCAGTGTCTTGTGTGCCCATCCTTTGGTATGTGATAGAAATCAGTTTGATTGGTCCAGACACTTTGTTTATAGGTTAGACTTGAATATATGACATTAATTAATTTTTTGCCGAGCACATAAATAAACTTTCCTACGATGTGATTGGTTTTTGTTTAATAAAAATTTCGCAAAAATTAGCAGTTTATGACGTATATCTCAAAAACTATGAATGATAGTGGTTAATATTATAGGACAATATTTGTAGCTTTTGTAATTCTCTACAAAATCGATCTCCACAATAATTACTTTTAATGTCCTCATTCTTATGATATTTACGAAAGAAATTGTACATTTATATTTTTGAAGTGAAACTTTTTATGAGACTATATGAAGGTGTTACGCTGTCCGGACACTTATGGAGGGTGGGGGTGAGGGTCGAGGGTGGGTGGTGGCGTGTGTCGAGGTTGGGGGGGGGGGGGGGGGGGGGGGGGCGAGGGTCGAAGGATTCCGAAAGATTGCGAATTATTCCGAAAGGATTCCGAAGGTTCCCGAAGATTGCTGAAGATTTCCGAGGCATTCCGGAAGGTGCCGAAGGATTCCGAGGATTGCCGAAGGGGGCCGAAGTATTCCGTAAAGATTCCGAAGGGTGCCGATTGCGGGTGAGGGTCGAATGCGGGGGGGGGGGAGGGTTGAGTGTGGTGGAGGGGCGAATGCCAGGGGTTGACAACGGGAAGGCGCGGAGATATTTCTACAATGATAAGTCAAAATCAAATGTTCTAATCTCCTCCTGTTCTACAAATGTTTAACCATTCTCCACCTTCATCATTCTACCCAAAGCATTATTTCAAATGGGTAAGACAAAATTCATACTCCTCTTCTGAAGTTTCACTTCTCGAGGATTTCATGAGGTAACCCATAATCAAATATCTTGTAATTTCTCACAGTGTTTATTGAATAAAATTGACGTTTGTGAAACTGCTCTTATTACTCTTAGGATATTTCTTTCGATGTGTCCAAGACTCTATTTGATTATGGATTACCCCACGAAATCCTCGAATCCAAAATCTTCACGACAAAATCCTCGAATTCGAAATCATTCTCGCCGCGCATGGCGATCGACTCACCGTTTTTATGTCACCGGTGAGTCAGAGTCACACGCTCAAAGTGGTGAGTGACTTCGACTCTCTGCTGATAAAAACACGGTGAGTAAATCGCCAAACGCGGCGAGACTAGCTCCCCTGAATCGACAAAAATATAAATGTACGATTTCTTAGGTAAATATCATAAGAATGAGGACATTAACAGTAATTATTGTAGATATCGATTTTGTAGAGAATTACAAAAGCTACAAATATTGTCCTATAATATTAACCACTAACATTTATAGTTTTTGAGATATATGTCATAAACCGCTAATTTTTGCGAAATTTTTATTAAACAAAAACCAATCACATCGTAGGAAAGTTTGTTTATGTGCTCGGAAAAAAATTAATTAATGTCATATATTCAAGTCTAACCTATAAACAAAGTTTCTAACCTATAAACAAATGGGCACACGGCACACTGAAAAAACCAAAAATTTTCGTGTTTTTTTCAATGCAAATTTCAAAAATTTGGCGGGACCTTATAAAAAAATCTGATTAGGTTTTTCTTTTGCACGGTTTCTTTGTAGGCCTAGTACATCAGTTTAAGCCTGGTTTGACGAAAAAAAAAAAGAAAAAAACTGAGTCGGTCTAGTGTACACAGATATTTCGCGTATGTCTCGTCTATTATTTTTTTCGTCAAATATATGTGATATATGTATCACGTGGATGTGGTTTAATTGTACAAGCTATTTTCAATCGATAATTCCATATTTGATGAGCCGATAGAACCAATTTTGAGAACCAGTTTTTAAATTTTTTAGAGATGTGAGACTTGCCGGTTTCACTGCCAGATTCTTGTATATGAGATTGTGTGTGTATGCGTGGTATCGATTGCTTTTCATGACTATTCAAAAATGTAATTTGAATTGAGGCAGTCTGGCGCAAATGTTAAATCTGAGAGGTCGCGTTTAATTCTGGGAAAGAAATAAATCCAAATAGTTTGCTTGTTAACCCGTAATTGTATTTTTGTGGATCCTGACAACGAGTTTAGAGTTTAGAATTCCCTTACAGAGAGAAAAAAAAGAGTTTCCGATGAAATTTCAAAAGGATGTATTATTTGCGACTGTACTTTCATAACAGTAAAATAATGAGTCTCTTTTCGATAGTTCTAACTAGCTGTATTTTAATTACTAAGAGTGTACACGTGAAATCTACCTGATATGGAACAATGTAAAGTTAATGGCAGGAATGAGGACCGATGTGTCAATTGTTGCTTGGTCAATGACCGAATGCCGCCCCTTGTCCTGGCCCATTCAGTCCTCGGTCCCTTGGGGGTTTCTTCAGGCCCGTCGGTCGGGGGTGTCGGGTAATCGTCGGTCCTTGTCTCTACGGTAGCAATCCTCATCACACCCGCACAAATCGCAATGAAAAAATCATACCGCTTCAATTCTCTGCTCAAGATGTTCAATAGTTATATTATAAACTGAAAAAAAACGAGCGCCAGTAAAGATGCTTACACGCCAATGACCGTTTAATGGGCGGTCCATGCTATTTTGAGTACAGATCTATCTTTGTGATATTCAAGTCCGGTTACTATGATAAACCTTTATCAGATGAACTCGCGTGTTGCTCTCTGCTAGGAAAAAAAATATCAACTTTTTGCTGATATTGTCACGAAGCGTCTTTAAGAATGGAATACAGAGCTTTGATTGTTTATGTTTTCTCATTATTAACTTCCCGACAGGGGATTATTGTAATCACCCTGAAAATGAGAAGTAAAATTTTTTTACTTACTCTACACAGACATTTTCACTTTTCTCGATGTTCCACATAATCCTAAGTCATTTTCCGAGAAGTGTGTGTGTGTGTGTGTGTGTGTGTGTGTGTGTGTGTGTGTGTGTGTGTGTGTGGACAAAAAATTTTGTCCAACGTTTCCGGCCGAACCACTGGAGAGATGATCTCCCTTTTTTTTTGATCGACGCGTCTTACTGGTCTCCAAGTCTGAAAGGAGCGATTTGCCGAAAAACTGATTCTTCTAATTGTTATTAGCAAATTGAACTGTTTATATCGCAAGAACGATATATGCAGGAACGGTGCGAGATACGAAAAAAAGTATTTAATGAAAATTGTTCCCCGAAAAAAATACACATTTGATGTTTGATGAAGTTTTGTTCTTAACACGCCTAATTAATTAATTAATTAGTTATCTTACACGGAAAATCAAACTTGAACTTTTCATTTTTTTTATCGCTGCCTCTCCATGATGACCAGGCCGGAAAGGATTGTCAAACTGAAATAACAATTATTTCTATTATTATTTACAGTTTCATTTGTTTATAACGCTGTCTCTCACGAAATATTGTAGACACGCAACAACATGCTGAATAAATGCTGTTCCTTATTAAAAAATACATATTTTGTGTCTTTTGACTTTTTTCGTCAATCTTTAACCGTTCCGGAGTCAGAGGGTTATAAACAACAAATGCATGAAATCATTTAGAACGTTCTGGGCTGAGAAACATGAGAGATCGGAAAGAAGGTATCTGATAAACGTAGCTCTTCACCTAAAAAAATATGTCTTATGTGAGACTTTTTTTCATATCGCAAACGGTTCAAGACACAAAGTGTTAGCTTTACGGACACACACACACACACACACGCGACATCGGGAAGTTATAATTTTGGCCCGCGAAGGGTCAAACCCACATCCCATTTGTTTATCTATTTATCGTTATGGTGTTTATCAGAAAATTACATTTTTTATAAAATATCAAGTGGAATAGATGCGAAATTTAATGGGTAGATTGACTAGGTACTTCTATGTAGAACTTGCAGCTAATAGCGAAACACGATGCAAGTTAATAAATAGGTCGAGCGATAGGATGCATAATGTACATCGATTAAGTTAAACATACAATGTTTCGGTATGAAACAAGTTATCCCCTACTGCCTGCTATGAGGTAAGCCCTATGACCACGTATATTTATCGTAGCCTTCATTGATGATAGATTCTGCGAAGTCTATAACATGTTATGTGACAATTGCGTAGTCCATCTTGCGGTATATATTCAACGCAATGTCAGAAACGAAATTTGAGCTCATCCTATGACGATTGGGACTTTGCAAGTTTTAACAGCGTACTGATGGACCTGTGGCGTAATACCGCACGCACTTGGGCAATGATTCGTAGAGAACGGATCATGCCATTCAATATTTTCTTTCGACTTATGCCCCCGGAAATGAAAGATTATTCGACATTCAGTATCTATCTCATAGAAGATTCGACTCAAGAGAAACTCGCAAACACCTTTTTTGTCGTACATTTGCATATGATCTTCTATTGTTGACTTTGTTTCTTCAATTGAAGGCAGTGTAATATGTAACTAAAACACAAAAGAACTTCAGAACAATGATTGCAACTCCATTTGGCATGGGGACACTATAGATTGAACAATTTTGTTAATTTCGCATTGTACGAATGTACCGTAACGTTATTTGTATATACAGGTGTATGTGTGTATATTCAAATTGTTCAAAAATGATTTGTCGGGAACGCACTGCACACTCAAAATTGCAGTAATCGAATTATGTCCACGTAGCTTATATCTGACTAAATTTTGCTTTAACAAAAAAATGCAAAAAAAAACAACAATCCAGTGATTGTTTAATTAATACCAATTCCAATGACTTATGACGTTCTTTCATGAAATCTATTACAAACAGCAAAAAAAAGCGGTGAATAACTATTGTCTTTAGAGGTTTTATCCCGCATAGCGTACTCTGTTAAGTTCTTAACATGTAAAACACACGGATTAAGGTAGAACTACCTCAAAAAGGAGTTGGTAGAGAGAAATTTGGCAAATACTTACCTCTTATCGCAAAAAAAATTCCCGGTCCAAATGCCTTCATTTTGAGAGAACTGTGTTCCCCGAATTCCACCCAGTAAGGATTTTCCACTTATTAGAGAAATTTTGGTAAGAAAAAATGATCTAGGGTAGAAATTTCAAGTAGGGAAGTTCATTGTGTGACCCTAATGGATCACTCTCATGTAGGCATGTTTGTAAAATACGCAATTTTTGGCTTTTTTCCCCCGTATCAAGGTTTTTTTTCTCCCGACGCCCACCGATTTGAATGCTGTGTTTTTTCTACTTTACATTGTCTCAAATTTTTTGAAGTTTTCGCTAGTTGAAGAAGAAATCGATGATCAGGTGGAACAGCAACAATGCGAACAATAACATGTGAAGTACAGTTAACTTTCAACAGGTTTGCCTCTCTCTTCTGTCTGTAAACAGTAAAAAGAGCAACAACAGTCGTAAGCAACAGTAATGCGAGAAATTTCCGGTGAATTGAGGTAGAGCGAATGATTTTAAGTGAAGTCCGTGTTCAGGTTATAATAAGGGTAGTATTAAAGTGTGGTCATCGTGAGGAGCTAAAAATTAAGGACAACAGAGTATTCATAGAGGCCATGTATCTCGTAGATGACCGCTCTCAACTTTGATTGGATAGAACTGGAACAGATAATTATTATAAAATCATCCACACGTGTCCATTCTGTTCTGTCATGAAAATTGATAAACACTATTGAATCATCAACTAGACTTTCGATTCAAATTATACGATTTCTTCAATTCCATTTCCAATGTGGGATTCAGTGAAAAATGCGAATGAAAAGCTTGATTTCTAAAGGTGTATCGAGTTGGCAGTCCTAGGTACTCAAATCGGGTCTTCACCGGGCTCATAATTAGGTGCTTTTTTGGTGTTCAATCCATTTTTTTGGTGCTCGCATAAAAACATGAAAAATGCGGTTTTCAAAATCGGAGCGTCGAGTTAGCAGTCCATCCCTTTTATAAAGCAGATAAAAAAAAACTGTTGCAAAATGTTGAGTAACAATTTCGTTAAGGACGATAGGGCATTACAGTCCATTGTCGCTAACAAAAATATGGTGCGTCTAAGCTAACATCGCTATTCCCCAGGCTAGAGAATTATCACGAGCAGTAACTCGCATTTTGACAACGTTGCAAAGAGCGCCCTATCATGGGCCCCTCAGCGTATACGAGTATATCTATGTGTGCAAGTGGAAACGTCATGGCGTCAAATGATCCGGGTAAAATTGGATTTGATAAAAATGACAAAAAACTCTTCATATGAAAGCGAAAACGGGTGTCGGAAAATTTATCAACAGAGATTAATCCAGGTGCAAGTGGGTAAAAGTAGTAAGGATTGTGTGTGTACAGATGAGGAAGAAAATGGCTGAGCCGGACATAAGTTTTGAAATTATTTGTGATACATTTCCAACTCGTCAATAGAATATCATAAAAACACCACTGGGTATTGATGAGAATGGGGTTGTAAGAGTTACAAAGAGGAAAAAAATTATCCAAAGCATTGTTGATTTTTTAAAGAAATTTCCTGGGGACATGTAATTCTATATATTTAAATTGAAGTTTACGCGTTGTTTGACCCTGACGATTTGGGATCCATGATATTATGTGGATATTGCGTGGATGTCTATTTTCTGTTAAAAATAGGTAAAAATAACCTTTCAGTAGTTACTAAACATTTGAAAATGAACTATTTGAGTAATTTATAGCCATTAGTCACTCATTCATCATCCATTACAAGAATTCGTTTATCCCACTGTGAATAGTAGCGTGGATGTTGCGTGGAAGTTCAATCGCCAGGGGAGGTTTGAGATCTATGCAATAGTTATAAAGAGGTTAGAAATTTATTATGTCTCGGGACATTTTTGTTATTTGTATGATGTGACTGCCAAAATCTAATACACATGAAGTTGGTTTGATAAAAGTTCATCTTTGGTTATATAAATCCAATGCTCCTATGGCTTCACGTGTGGTAAGCCGGTATACCACCGATAGACACTTGAATTTGCCGCTACTGCCGAGCGTCACTGCGGCGTTGTCACGTTGAACGAGAGGGAGAATTTTTATAACTAGGCGGGTGAAATAATTCATTTAAAAATCGCAAAGCTTCCTAATGTTTTTAGAAAAAATTAAAAAAAATCTTAATAACTTTGGCGAATACACCTAAAAACTTTCAGATTTTTATCATTTTTTTTAAAGCCTACAGATTTTTTTAACGCTTTTCCCCATAAGAACCTATGTTAATTTCAAACTTGATTATCTCCTACAAAAGATTTCTAAAGTACTTGAAATTTTTACTGAATTTTTTTTTAGGGGAAACTTAATACAAATTATTTTTTTCAGAATTTTATCACTTTTTTTGACGTGATGCCCTATCACCCTTAAAACCATTTGTTAATAAGATATTTCACTTTTCAAGAGAATCTCCCATAGAACAAAACCTTGCGCCGAAGTAACAGATCTGCTGCAAGTTTTTTTGGTTTTGTGTTGAATCTTATAAATTATTTGAATTCATGAATTTTTTCCAATTTATTGCATTGTTCATGACATTCTCTGAACAATGTTGTTAACTTGAGAACTTTAAGTTAAATGAAAATAAAAAACAATAGATAATGTCGATTCGATCCTTGAGGGTAAAGTTATAGCTCAAGGTGTGTTATATCTTCTCAAAGTGAGAATGAAAATCTGAGAAAAATTGACAACTGCGGAAATCAGGAAGGGCGGCACATAATGCCGTGGGATAAATAATCTTCGATAGACCATCTATGCATTTTTTAAAACCCCCTTTCCCGATAGTCAATGTCAATAACTATATCCAAAAATCATCTGATACGGTTCAATGTATTGACTGTTCCAGAATGATTCATTTTCTGCTGCTATTTTTATAAAACATTCATTACATCCTTCAATTCGCTGTGATATTTCCCGACATCAATGACTTATCAACTAATTGACTTGATCTATTGCCATTGCAGATACAAACCCACAAGATTATGGGGGTTCAGTGGTCACGTGCAGACTATAGTCCACAGTATTATAGGAAGGGTCAGATGTCCTTGGCCAATTGGCGACAGAATTTATATGAGCCTCAGTGATGGCACTACACTTACTTATGACTTGTATCAGCCCCTGAGTACTGGTCACGAAGGTGGGTTTTAATCATTTCATTTCACGCAATAATTTCAATGCACGTGTATCATCAGGGAAGATAAATACCCAGCGTAAATAAATGAAGAGCATCAAGAAGTCATTAGGTTCAATCGTTGTTCATGAGCTTGAAACGTCGATCATGATCATCATCATTAAGGGCAATTAGAGAGATATCATGAGATTGAATTTATAGAATGATTCTATGGCCTCCTTGTGACGTTTTGCAGATGATATCACAGTGGCCATTGCTCCGGGAATCGGAAACACCTCGGAAAGTGTTTATATTAGGACATTCGTGCATTTTGTACAGTGCCATGGATACAGGTGTGCGGTACTCAATCACGTGGGGGCACTGGCCAGTGTCAAAGTCACCGCTCCAAGAATATTCTCCTATGGTAAACCTATATTAATATTTACGTTTTCATTCTATTGACGTTTTTTGATTATTAAGACTTTTGAAAAACTTTTGAACACGCAATCATTCGAAATTACCGGGATTTGAAATTATGTTTAACTTCATTATAACTAAACGAATTGTGATTTATTGCCTCGTTTTACACCGTTGTCGCTTCGATGATTGAAATTTATGGTATTAATTTCAAACGCTTTTCATTGCCATTAAATTTCTGTATTTTCATCAGTAGAATTGCTTCACATTCACGAATATCGAATTATGTGTTTCTATACTATTCATATACGTTAACGCAATATGAAAAAAAAATACATAAATTTTCATTGTCGTCTGACCGAACGGCTGAGTAAATTCACTTTCTGATTTTTATCAGGTTTCATAATTTTCAAATTCTAAAATTCTTGAAATTTTCAAACCTTGACCTTTTTAAGAGTTATAAATTTAAGTTTCCTTTTCTCATTCTTCGATATTATATTTTTTTTTTAATCATTTGAAATATTTGAATTTTTTCAAAATCTGTTTATGATATGTGCAATTTTTAGTATTTTGAAAATACTCAAATTATTTAGATTCTGTGATATTATTTAAGCATTTCAATTTTTTGCCATTTTGGAACCGTTTCCCATTTTGAAGACTTTCACACTACCACAATTTCATTGTGCTTTTTTTTTAAATTTGTGGTTTATTTGCAAATCCATGAATTCCTCACTCTTTCGTAACTTTGAGAAGATTTTTTTTCTCCATTTCTTTTTACCATTGAACTTGTCTGAAGTTTCAAAAATCATTGATTTGAAATTTCGCACGATGATTTTTTTCAATGTACGTGAGTTTTAGAATAGGATACATGTGAGTATTTCATATTTCTCAGTTACAATATCTCAAATTGTCTATGGTTGATGTAATTTTCCCATCCAAGACTACTGTCTCCTTTCTACAGGGATGAACTCTTACTCTATATGATGATAGACGTTTGTATATGGAAATTAGGGATCTTAAAATTTTTAAAGCTCAATTATTCAGATTGCGGTGGTAGCGATCAATTATAGATGGAAGTATGTTGATTATAAAATATTGTTTTTATGACTTTGATGCGAAATTAATTGACACCCTGATAAATTGCTTACCTGCGAACGAGTTGTCATAATCGTAATTGAGGATGAATTACAAGAATAATTTCCCTTTAGGGTGTAATCTTACAAAACATAGTAATGACACCGTTCTTTTGGCTGAAATTCCTCCGTTATTTGTTGATTCAGGCGGTCACACCCTTTATTGAACATGTTCGACTTCCCGCCTTTCATGCACACTATACTATTTTTTCCTGAATGTTTCGAAGTCATCTCAAAACACGATGTACGCATTTTCCCTTTCTTAAATGATACCCGCCACTCTGAAACTCAAATAAAAAACATACTATTCACAGTAGTAAAATTCGAGATATTCCTCCTATATATGGCTCATTCTCCCGAATGCTGTCGAGGTAGTGACCACTATCTTTAAGTATTGAACTGAAAATTTTACCCGTATCTAAAGAAGTATTATCATAAATTTTCAAGTATCTAAGTCCAAGTATAGCTGAGTAATCGCAATCAGTTTTTTTCACAATTTTTTTCTTAATTAATTCTCGCAGCTATAATTTCAAGTTTGGCTAAAAATTCATAGTTTTTCTTCTCTAAATATCTTGAACTTCCCGAAAAAAATATAATGTTAGGATTGGATCACTTTTTATAATAACAAATCCCATTTGTTAATACCGAATTCCTTTTTTTTTATATCAGTCCCCCAGTTTTTTTCCTTTGGCTTTGATTTCACAAAGTATATACTTTCTTACATATTCTGTGAAATCTTCAGTTTGGGCCCGTAACGAGAATAGAGCGAAATAAATTATGTTTACTGAAATTCCATAAATTATTAGAATTATATATAGGAAGTATATATTAGTATATATATATATAGGACTCATTAGTCCTAATGGTCAAACATCTCACTTCAACACGAAACCAGAAAATTCGGGATAACTCATGATATTTTAAATATCTGCGTCCTAGAAACATAGAAGAATAAATTGTTAATTCCGGTAGTTGTAAATGCAAATTAGGATCATGAGATTCTCGAAGAATTACTAAGCTGTGCTAGTCTCGCAAGATGCTAATGCGCAGGTAACAAATGAACTTGGAAATTGTGAAAAGTTGCAGAAAATCTGTTCTCGCCCTATTTTATAAATATGCTAGTATCTTGAAATGAATGAATCATGACAAATTGCAGAAAATTCTAGAAACCTCTAGGTAATTGTAGAAGGTTCTAGATGATTTCTCAAAATCATACTCTGCAGAAAGACTTTCCAGCAGATCCTACAAACGAGTTTAGGGCATTCTAAGATGTTGCACAGCTTTCTAAATTTCCTTAGATGTGTCACAGATGGATGAAATATCAACTTCCTATTGTCTTAATTCCTACCGATTTTTAGTCTGTTTTTTTTTGGTAGATAATTAATTCGTCCATAAAATAGTGAATGTTTTAGATTTTACTACATTGCTAAGTAGACTACTTGAATGATTTTTGTTACATTTTAACATGTTCCAATAGACTCAATTGATTTTATCACAGGACATACAGACGATTATCACGTGATGCTGTTGAGCCTTGCAGAGAGACATCCCAGTACGAAAATTGTCTGCGTTGGCTTTAGTTTAGGGGGAAATTTAGTGACTAAGTACATGGGCGAAAGAGACGGAAATAAACTCTCTCAGATCATTGGTGGAATTTCCATTTGTCAAGGCTACAATGCTATCGAGTAAGTAAACAATAGTATAGTAAACAAATACTACTTCTTTCTAAGCGTGTTTTGTAACACTTCACGAAACATTGAAGCATTTTTTGCTGCCATTTTTAATTTTTTCTTATTGCTGATACATACTTTCATTTCATACTTCCAATTTATAGTGCCCCATTTTTTTAATCGACAGGACTTTGCAACAGCATTCGTTTGTAAAAAAGTGGAAATTAATCTTTTATGAGAAAACCAACAGTTGTCAAAAACGTTGGAAGATACTTTTTTTTTAACGAAAATTCACTATATTTAATGTAGAGAAAGAAAACGTTGAATAGTGAGCATTTTTTAATCCTTCCAGAATTTTTATTTATGATCAAAACATTTTCTCCCACGTTTAGTATTTTTTCCAATCCGCTGGAAAGCCCTTTTTTTACAATGTAGATGAGAAGAACTGTTTTTCGACGTAAATACATGGACAGGCGTTTAAATGAACATGCATAGAATAGAAGTGGAGTAGAAAAACGATAATGCACGCCCTTATTGATTTGAACTGTGTATGTATAGATGTCTTCCGAAAGTCGGTTATAATGCTTTAGTTAAATATGGCTTACAATGACAATTATAATGGAAGAAATAAAGTTTCGAAAGTTATAGAAGGGATATTTCTTCCATTAATAAATAGAATTTGAGAATTATAAAATTAAAAAGCCGAAACATTTCTATCAATTTTTACCAAAAAATCAGTATGTTTTATATTGGTTTAAAAATGCTCCTTTCTCATAATCCAAATTCGTGTAATTTTTTTCACAAGGCATTTTATAGTTTATATTTTTCATAGATATAGGGCTAAACACTGAGAAACAAATGCCCAGGATAATAAAAGTATGTACCAAAGATGAGCAACATTGGAAAATCCAGACCAAAAGGGTTACCAGTGTTTGTGGAACGTCTCATGTATTGATCACTGAAAACTACCGTCTAAGGCTATGAAATCCATAGTTTTCATTGATTGAATACGTTCACTCGTGCTTATTTGTATTAGTCATAGGTGAATTACTGCCCTGATGCAATTAATTAATGGCATGATTAATGTAAGTTCGGAAATTCAAAAGCTTTCAGTTGGTTCATTGGAAAATTCATTTGACACATATC
Source organism: Asobara japonica (assembly GCA_026005395.1). Lineage (NCBI taxonomy): Eukaryota > Metazoa > Arthropoda > Insecta > Hymenoptera > Braconidae > Asobara > Asobara japonica. Next base: position 4,605,712 of record BQMI01000577.1, read on the forward strand.
CAATAATATATATGTATGTATATGTTTATTGATCCCCTAAGGGTTACAATGACTTCCGCCCCCTTTCTCATCTTAACACATCAATCCTGAACATACGGAATTTTAGGGCTTCCGTCCCCTTTACAAAACTCTTACAAAGGGCAACCTTGACCTAAACTTAACCTTCACTTTACCTTCTAATACATTCCTCTTACCCAACTAAATCAACCATAATCAAGCCAGAGCAATGAGTCAGGGAATCAGGGGGGCCTCCGTTTCCGTGCTTCTCGTGTTCAATTTGCACAATCGTCCCACCCACACGCCCCTCTAACCCCCTAACACGCCTCCTCTCCTCAACCCTCCAGCCTCCTATTCTACCCCATTCCTCTTCTGCCCCCTACCTCTATCAGTTCCTTTCTCACTCCTCCATTCTCACCTGCTATTCTCCCTCCTCTCTCCCCTTCCATCACCACTTTCCGTCCTTCCTTAACTAAGCACCCTTTTAATTCGCACCATGTCCATACTTCCTCCTCAATCCATACACTCTCCCTTGTATACCTTAACCCTTTACCTTTAGCTCTCCCTTCCCTCGCTTTCCTTTCTATCGCCCACTTACTTCTTCTCTCCCTTCATGTCAGGTCGTTTTCAATCCTTTCTCTTCTCCCCTTCAGCTTTCTCTTTTCCACCATCACTTCCCTCTTCGCATCCATATCTTTCAAACTCACCCACACTAACTTCCTCTCATTCCTTCCATCCCCACTCCCTAATACTCTTGTGTCCTCAATCACTCCCTCCACCCCTAACGAGCTCAACAGCCCCTGCGCCTCTTCCCTACCACTCATACTCATCACAGACATACCCCTTATTATCACGTTCCTCTTTCTCTTCTTTCTCTCCTCCTTCTCCTGTTTATCCTCCAACACCCCCACTCTCTTTCTCCATTCCACCGCAACCTCCTGCCTTTGAGAGCCCTCTTCTTCTCCACCCACCTTCTCATCCAAACGTACCTCCAACCTTCCTACCCTCTCTCCAAACTCTTTCACTTCCTCTCTCCTCTCTTCTTCCATCATCCTGTCATTCTCACCCTTCTCTCCTAACTTCTTCCATATGCTCTTCTTCTCCTCCTTCTCTACTTTCCCCCATTTACTCAACTCCTCACTCATTCCCCTTAAACCATCTTTAATTTCCTCTCTTACCTCTTGCATCTCTCTCAAACATCCCATCAACTCCTTTTTCAGCGAACTGATCATCGATACCACCACTTCTATGCCTATTTCACCCCTTTCTTTTTCTATCTCATCTCCTCCAACCTTCTCACCCAAACTCACCTCCAACCTTTCTCTCCTCTCTTCAATCACCTTTACTTCCTCTCTCTTATCGTCTTCCTTCATTCTGTCCTTATCACCTATCTCCCCTATCTTTGCCCGCATCCTCTCATTCTCCTCCTCACATTCCTTTCCCCCTTCACTCAACTCCTCACTCCTTCCCCTTACATCACCTCTCCACTGCTCTACCATCTCTTCACACTGCCCCCTCATCTCCTTTCTCATCTTCTCGAACAACCAAACCAAATTTCCGATACCCATTATATCTTCTCCGTTTGATTTTCCTGCTCTCCTAACCGCACACTCCATCTCCCCCCGCCCCGGCTCTAGCGAACTTTCATCCATCGCACCTACCATCCCCACTCTCCTATATTGCCTCACTTACTTCTAATCCCTCAACCTTAACCTACCCAACCTGTCTTGAAACTTTCCCTTTTTCCCACCCTTTTCCGCTGTCGCCTCTTGCTCCACACTCACACATCCCACACGTACTCACTCACTTACACCCACACTCCCTCTGATCCTTCTAACCTCACTCTTCTCTTACCTCCTATTTCACGCTTCACACTTTCCTCACACACTTTTCTATGCTAACTTTACTCTCTCTCTCCTCCGAAATACCACCTACTCCCTTCCCTTACCGCCCTTCACTTTTTCCCTGATTTTTCTGCATGAAAAATCTAAAACACCTATCCTTCCTATCCTCACGCGCCCGACACCTTTCGCACCGGAAACGGAAGCCCTCCAATAATATATATATATATATATATATATATATATATAGAGGTATATATTCCGTGAGATAGTACAATTGGGTTGTTATTGTACTCTTAATTTTAGTTATCAAACACTGAATGTCATTCCAAAACTTGGCATTTTGCAGAGAATCGATATAAGAGATGCCAAATTTAAATTTTCTAATGTCGAATAAAATGGGAAAAGTAATGAGAAATAATTTTTTACGTGGTTTATATCTATATGTATAGTATTTACGTCGGGTATTTCTTTGAATAGATGAATGAAAACATGAAAATTATGTTTAACTTGTGAAGTGTGAATTATGGTCAAGTAGATTATAAAAAAAACGAATATTAATCCATGGATTCAGGGGGACGAAATTTCTCCTCAACTGGCAGAACTTCAGGCGATTCTACCTATACATCATGACAGAATCTGTGAAGAATATTATTTTGAGGCATAGACAAGTTCTATTATCCGAGCACGTTAAACAAAAGCATGGACTCAAGGAGAAGGAAATTTTATCCGCTGCTACATTACCGGAGCTCGATGAAGCCTACACAAGAAGGGTAAATTAATTTTTTATTTGTTGTTGTTCAGTAAATAATTCTACATTCGGGTTCAATCCTTGGTACATAATTTGATAGAAAATCCATAAATCTTGTAGCACTTCTGACAAACAAAATACATTCGTTCAGATTTTCCTGCAGATCTCCTTAATAGTGAATAAAAATTGTCTTGACCATGTTATAGAAAAAAAGCTGTATAGTTTTTGTATTGAAAAAAAATTTAACGACTTTCCACATTGCAATTCGTCTAATAAAGTTAAGCTATTCTCGAATTCAGTGTAAATGTTTTGCAAAGTATTTATTTCACTGATTAACACGTGATTTGCTTCTTATGTTCCATAAAAAAAATAACTTTTGACTCATTTTACATTACAGATACATCAATTCAGATCTGTTAAAGAATTGTATAGGTGGAGCAGCAGTCTCAACTACCTCAATGAAATTAATTCCCCAATGGTATTTATCAATGCTTTGGATGATCCGATCGTTCCGGAGGCCCTTTTAGACCCAATTAGAGAGTATGCAGGTAAATTATGAGTCACGCTTGTTCAAATTTTTTATTATTCGACCGTGAATATGCCATTATGGACTGCAAGGCCAAGAAAGAGCTCCCATAATTTCGGATCCTCATCCAGCTAGCAGTGCAGCAATGAATGTCTGAGATCACTCATGTAAGGGCTTCCACCTGAAACGGGGCTATTTGACATTTTTTTTTCATCATTTCAAATGAGCAACTTCTACTAGCGGGAGCAGAGTTCGCATGTTTCGAAAATTCGGAAATGTTTGGAGTTTTTTGAAATTCAGAAATTTCTAGAATTTGAAATTGTTGAAATCTCTGGCGTCAAAAATAATTTTATAGGAATCTGTGGAATTTCGTCTTCCAAGGGTTCCGCTCTTTTGGTTTTTAACAGCTCTCTTCGCCTCACTGAGACAACCACCTTACGCTTAAAAAAAGGCATCAATAAAGTGAATTGTAACTTTTAATTTTCAGCAAAGAAGAATAATTCTCTCTATATTGAGCTGGCTCATGGTGGTCATCTGGGTTTCTACGAGGGTGGTCTCCTCTATCCAAACCCCATTACCTGGCTGGACCGTACTCTAGTGTCTCTCATCGGCTCACTCACACTGTTTCACGTGGATCGAGTAAAAGTGGCTTAAAATTCTCTCTCAGCCGACTTATAGCATTTTTAGCTTGAAAAAAAGGGATGAGCAAACTGTAATGGGACCCCCAGATGCTAAATGTGACTGCCAAGCGCTTTATTTAACCCGTAAAAACGTACATTGGCATTTAACATTAGGCTTCGGAGTAATTTAAAATTCATTAAAATGCATTCAATGCTATTGTCAGTCGGTGATATTTCAATGTTGCACATTTGTTGTGTGTTGCTCGGATCAAATTGGATCTAATTTTTTCCACCACTTCCCATTGGGAAAAGTATCGAATGTAACGAAGGAATGACGATACGTAATTTTAGTAATTTCCATATTTTCCGTTAAGGTACATTAATCCTTCAGATGAATGATCCTGAAAAATTCGACAGTATCATACAGACGAAACGTTTGCAATGTATTGAACTGAATATGTCACAGAACCAATCCCAAGATGTAAAGTGGATTGCTCATATCATTTTAGAACAATAAAATTTCCAAAAATTATTTAGAACTTTGGAATTGGTTTTGTAATTCATTCATCAATATAGGCCAAAACTTCGTGTCTATAGCTCGTTGCAATTTTTTTTTAGATCTGAGAGAACTTCCCCAGAATTTACATTATGAAGCTTGCTCACATCAAGATGTGAGAAATTTCACAGTATGGAATGAACGAAAAATTTGGACTATATGTTTTTAGACACATTTGAAGACGATTCCTAAAATTTCAAAAATGATCATCGCACATTGTGAAAAAATGTGTCAATAGGTCGAATTTTGGCATTGGATATCTTAAAAGATCACTTGATTACGCGCCTTTGAATTTTGAGGTTCTATTCTATATGAATGTGTCTATATCTGATTCACATATGATGTGTATTTTGTACATTTCAATTTTTTCATATCTATCTTTATATAGATAACCCTGAATTATTTCCCTGAGGTATTCCACCTTACAGGGAGACTATTGAGAGTTTTAAACGGCGAGAACTATTTGGATGACATCTATCATGTGTTGGACCTTGGCCAAACATGATTTAAAAGCGAAGAATTGGTGTAAATAAAAGTTGTTCATTGTCTATTTGACGTCAGAAACCCTTTGAAATATACTTCGGTATACTCAATTTTCAAGGTATGAACCCCCACACAAGAGTGGGTATAATCGCTACTCCCAGCTATTTTTTAAATTTTGTTTTTCATTTTTATTTTGGATGTGTATTTCGTTTCAAAACAGATAGATCCAATTTCACGCAATTTTTCCCAAGCCCATTTTTTTCGTAATTCTTTAGCAACTATATAGAATAATAATTGAACATCATTATTGAGATGTATCAACTTTTCGTCAAGCGTTATTAAAAAGACGTGCAATTTGTTATCTCAAAATTGATTTTGGAAAAAGTAGCTTGCAATTGTTGAGATGCACGTTTTAAACATTCTGAAAATTGATTTAACGGGAATTACGTTCCATTTTTTTGCCACAAACTCTTCGTTTTTTACATGTTGATTTATGTTCATATTTCCATGTACAATAATATATTCGATCGAGTTCATCCAAATATCTCACAATCAAGGGAAGTCTAGTTAAGTTCTCCAACAGTTGTGCAATGAGAAGATTGTAGAGTTAACAACATTTTTAACATACGAAAGGCTCTAAAAAAAAGTATTTTAAATTAAACTCTAGATCCCGTTGTTAATGATATATTTCAATGGCTAAACAAATGAGACAAATCACCTGCTTACGTTTTCCCCACATCTTTAAAATGTAAGATCATTCTCGTATTATTTAATTATACACTCCACGTGTGGCCACCTGAATATTTATACCCAGAGCGTATTAGAGTTCTCAAGTCATGGGAACGGCATTAATCATTAAAACATAGAAGTAATTGGGAGAAAGAAGAAATACCACGTGACGTTTATATGGGACTGAGAGGAGAGTGGTAAATGTTTTCTACGTAATTTATCGGTCAGCGAGATGATGGCTTCAGGCAAGAAACAGAGTGAATCATAGTGAACCCTAGAAATCTTGGATTATTTACGTCGCGAAGTAAATCAAGTCGATTAGACGGAACAATTTCTCTCTCGTCAATCATTTTGTAAATATCTTGTAACCGCAAGAGTCATAGTTAAATCTTGATAAAAGGATTTTTTTGTGGAGAATTTAGAGCAATTTGAACGGTAAAGTAGTCATTTCTACAGTTGATTGGACAGTTAGAGATCTTCAGACATTGATTTTTTCTATAAAATTATTATTTTGAGAAAAATTTCGAAAGAATTATATATACTCATTCTATACATTACAGATAGTGAAAAAAGCATATCTTCTCTCACTTTGTGAGGCATTTGTTTATATTTCACTCTGAGCATTGAATTTGTGCTCATACTACTTTGATGACCCACATGAAATGTTCTCATCAAAATTCATGTTTCCGAATCATTAATTGGAGATTATACCTCTATTCATTACTGGACATTTCATCATAATAGCATTTTATTACGGGACAATTCCTTACCACTTTTAAACAACAAGATACATTCATATATATTTTATTCAGGGGAAACTTGTGGGACTCAATACCAGCCGCCCCCTCGTCGTGATCCCTAGGCCTGGTGAAATTTGATCCTTCCTCACCTCTGCTGTTTTTTGCTAAGTTAATGGTAATCTATGAAGTATTCATCAATAATTCAATTTTTAATGATTATCGGCGTTAGAAGGTACCTCAGAGAAATTATTTACAACATGAGGATAACTTTCAAGAAGTCTGAGGACTTGTCCCTGGAATTTGTTTCGATACCTGTGTGAAATTGTTCTAACGACGTTATAGAGCAATTTACGTAGGTATAATTGATTAGTACTCCATGTGGTACAGTATATTAGATAGTAAAAATATTGAACAACGCAGCTTAAATAATTTGATAAGTAGTATGGTGAATGGTCTCGCAATAAAGTGTGCCGTAATAGATAGAGGTAGAACCCTCCTTGAATATTTCGTCAGTCGGCGCGTTGAGTTAACTTCCCAAAAAATAACATACCATTTCTGCACCGTATAAAGACTGATTGTCGTTGCACCTTGCCTGGGTGTTGCAACAGTATAGAATGATATTGGATTATTTGAGTAACTCCGTCGAGAATTGTTTGGGTTTACCCTCAAAATATCAATTTGTTAGACTGAACAAAATACAAAATTAAATATTTTCCAATTATAAAACTTGGATTATCCTAAAATCGTATTTCAGACGTTGACTAACTAACGTTTCCAATATTTCAGACATGAACTCGGAGATTTGAAAATTGAAATGAATTTCAGTATTATTCTTTGAAACGATATTTAATCAATGTAGAAACCGTATCCAACACCTCACGAATTCTTAGAGAACATATTAAACGGAAATATATTTCAGAACATCAAACTGCGTTGGGTACTCATCACTTTACCATTCATTCCCATATTTCCAGATAGTTGGTAGGGAAGAAAAAAATTCTACTGTTATCATTACCCTCATTCACACTATCAGCAGCAGCGTTGCAATCTATTTCAGCTATAATTATCGCCCTAGCATTAGTGATATTATACACGTGGGTTTTATATGGATTAAATAACGTTTCTACAAAGTTTGACGAAAATGGCTGGATTTTTTAAATTTACGAGTTCACAGGGGGGATACCTTCACAGAGCACTATTGTAAATTTTCCAAGTGTTGGATGATTTTCAAGAAATCTTAAATATGTTGAAACTTGATCAAAAATATCATTAGATAGGGAAATCTCTTATAGAGGAACTTGCAGCTTTTACTGAGCTTTACAACAAAAGGGATAATCAAAATACCACCATCTTCCTTAGTTTTAGGGATATTCATCAAGAACCTACGTCAGTGGAAAACAAACTTAAATCAGTTAACCATTTTGTGTCTGTGAGGGAAATGAAGATTTGGTGTCGGAAACTAAAAAAAAGGGAGGCCCGCTTTTCTCTTCAAACGTTGTCAAATGAAGTATAGATTGACAACTATAAGCTATTTCCTTCAAAGTCGCTTTTGGACGTTGGTGGGAGGAAACTGCATAAAAGGAAGTGATTTCATTCTATTACTTGAGTGGTGAGAGGCTGCGTTCCCTGCAGCATCTAACTCCCCCTACTCTGACATATAGGTTGAACTCGATGCGGCAGCGCGCTGCAAGCGGCGCGAAATTGTAGGCTGAAAATTAGGCAAAAACTAATGGGAAATTCAGAACTGAAACACAATTCCAGAAATATAGTTTGTAACTGTTACTCTACTCGTTTTTCCGAGCCTCTCCGTGCCTCGGAAATTCAGTATTCTGGAGAACTGGTTCACTTCATAGTGGTGTAAAGGCTAAACAAACAACAAATATACAGATATTGTATTTTTTTTAATATTAACCTCTGACTTTTACAAATATGTGATCGAGTTTCACCGTATGAAAGATCGGGGAATGTCCGCTGAGTTTTGAAGTCCCAGTTTCTTCTCCTCAAGGGATGTCTTGTATAGATTGAGGGCATCTGAAAAATGCCATCATGAATTTATAATTTTTTTGTAATACCTAGAGCAGGGGACTAGTATTGGTATACTAGGGCCGGAGACCTAGCAGTACTTTATTGTTACGTTTATAAGCTGTCAAAAATGTGAATATGCGTAATGCAGTAAATGAGAAAGAAATTTAATTTATTACTATTTTAAAATGGTGAAGTTCAGGTAGAAAGGGAATTCAGAAAATATAGTAGTATTACATTTAGGCTTAGCACAGCTATCATTAATTTCTATTGGTATTTGACCACCTGTGTCTATTCATATTTTGCAGACTGTTTCTACAAAAAAATACATAGTGAATAAAAAACATGAATTTACTAGCGGCATCTTTGGTATACCCTCAATTTAACTAGAACATCCTTAATAATGCAATCAATTCGTTGTATCAAAATGTGGAAGTGATGATTGAGAACCTCTTTTGCTGGATGTGTTGGAAACTATTGGGATCACCAAAAAATATTGCAAAAGAAGCTTTGTTAGAAAACGTCAGGAAGTGCGAAAGATATCTCGGTATTTTCCTGTAAATTTAAGTTTCCAATACATTTAATACATTTGTTTTGTCTATTTCCCTTCGCGACATGATTACCTCCATTATTATGAATTTTAAAAACACAAAAATGAAATCTACCCTGATATGCTCGTGATCCGGGCATTCATTGATTCATTCTATGTTAATTTTCACTCGGAAATATCAGCTGTAATGTTTTCCTCGAATGACTAAAGTAATTCTGTTCGCGGCACATATATTTACAGAATCCTATTATTTATAAAAGATGATATATTCGTAAAAACAAAGTGGCATAACGTATCCTTGGATTATCCTCGTGATTTCCTTGATTACCATTGAAAGGTCTGAATTCGTAATGAGTGGACGGGTATCAAATGATTTATTCGATCAGTTGCGCTCTTCTAATTTTTTTTGTGAGTATGTATTAAACATTAGAGTTGTTCGCCTGTTACATATTACTCATTATCTATTTTCTCTTGACTAGTTCATGTGGTGGCCGCTACGCGGCCACATGCCGTTCCTTGTCTGATTTCGAGTTCGATTCCGATAATCGATTTATTTTCTTGATTGAAGCTCTCATTTATATATAAGGGCAGAGCGAGATAGAGACTACACTGTCAACGAAGCGGTTGCGCGCGCATTTCAGCGTGACAGACTTTCGATATAATCGATATATATCGCACATTGTTCTTTTTAGAATAGGAAACAACCACGGAGACAAGACATTAGGTAAAAAGTGTGGCAGATTTAGTAGAGTGAAGTACTGACAAATTGATAAAAAGAGAACACGGAATATTCACCTTTCAAGAGGTAAGTTCTCGGGTAAGTTGGCTGTAGAAAAATTGCTCTTTTTCCTTCAAGAACTTAGGACCTTGCCGAATGCAGGGACAAAATTGATAGAACAAAGTGGAATTCTCGGTCTCTAAATTAAGATATTTCAGTCTGAGCCCCGAGATTTGAACAATGCAGTTAGTTTAAGGACGTTTGTAGTAAATGTTATCAAATTTATTAGAAGAAAAAAAACATTCAAAAACTCAATATTGTTAGGTGAACAGATTGAACGGGAATAAATTTCGAAGTTATTACTGATGCATAGAATAGGGAATTCACGCGTTTTTTTTCATTATTTCTTATATGAATGTATGGCTGACATAAGCTATTCATCATGAAAAAGAAATGTTTACGGCCCCATAATTAACAATAAAATTTTTGAAAATTCCACATTTACAACGCTCCGACTCTTACAAGACTCGTGAGGTCGTTAAGCGAGGTCTATACGCTCCACGTGACGCTGCGCAGCAGAATGTACGTATGGAGTATGTACAGCAGAAAACGAAACCGTTTTGCAACCAGAATTCGGATAGAGTTGCAATCATATCGAAATGTGGTTTGGCACATATGAACTTGATGTATCTGGAGTTTTGTATGGTCCAAAATGGATAGTTCAAGAAAATCCGACGGCGAGAAACTTCCGCAATTGGATAAAGTCCGCAATTGCATAGTTTTGCCTCGATTTTTTTTTTTCGCTCAGTGTATAGGTTCCTCATTCTCAGCCTGTCTTTCCTCCCACATATTCGTCTCATGAAATTTATTAACCTCGCCTGCGGTGCCATGCCCGAATTTTATGTCTGGCAATGCTTGGTTATAAGCTACTCACCCTCTCTAATACTTTGGAACTCCGTTCTTGCTGTTTCATAAGAATATAAGAATATTAAGTTCCCATAACATTTATATAATTTTCATCGAATGGTTCCATAAAGATTTCGTTGAGGGAACAACTTCTGAGAGTTTTTCAGCTGTGGGGATGCTTGAATAATGTGTCTTGGAACTCGGTGAAATATGTTTGAAACAATGAGCAGAGTTACAAGGAAAAGTGTGTAGAAATTGAGGATTAGTGTAAAAGAAATTGTTCAGTGCTGAGCTAGTTTCCGTACTCCCTGGCGCGAAGTCCATAAACGTCTGCTGAGTGGAACTACTATCTTATACTAGCCGAGATCGATATGGCCGTTTATTCATGATTTTATCTAAAGTTATATCGTAAGCATGTGTAAATTCTTCTAAACAGTGCACATTGCACCTACATAAACAGGGGTTTATTTTTACCGCATTTAGAATGTGAAACAGGGCCATTATAGAGCATCTGGCCGCTAACACCAATCGCTCATTAAGATCCACAAACGTGAAAGGTAGCGAAAGAAGGCCAGTTACACGATCTTTGTTTAAATAAATTTCTAACTTGTCCTCCACCATGAAGTCCACGGTAGTGGCCGAGTGATTAAATTAAGGAACTTTGGCATTGATGACTCAGTAACCAGATACTACTTTTTGTAACTGAATGGGTGAAAATGTTGTTTAATCCATTTAATGAATGGATCCATTTAATAAATGGAAATCGCAAAGAAAAATTTTACGAAAGAGTTACGAACAATATTTTTCCGTATTGCTTTGTACTTTTCCTCGTTCGGGGATTGATATTTTTCGCTCGCGCCTTTGCCTGCTCTCGGTTTCGCCTCGAGCGCAAACTTTGCGCGAGCAAAAACCGCCAAAATGACCATCTGGAAATAGCTATTTTCGTCACAAACGGCCGTAAAAAACTTTTCTGGCGAGTGTGTCCTCGGCTTCACCTCGGTCTGCAAATACACACTCGCCAGAAAAGTTTGTTACGGCCTTGTGACCAAAACACCTCTTCAGCCATGGCATCCCGTTGCAGCGTTGTATGAAACCCTGTTCCGAGCCACAGTGACCAAAAGTGTCATTCGTCATTCGGTTGGAAGTAATTTTCTTGCAATTATATTTACAATCCTCGGCTCCATCTGGAACTATGAACTATGAACTATGAACTAGGAACTATGAACATATGAACTGTCTGAATGGCAAGAAAATTTCATATATTGGGCTGGTAACAAAATTTACTATCTGGTTACGAAGGATTGAAGTAGATGTACTGCTTTGCGCACTGAATATAGAACATTTGTTATCTCTTTTCTTTCGCACTTTAGTTCCATCGCATGCCCTCACTATTTAGAACGAAAGTCGAACGGGTTAGGAGCACGGGAATCTCGTAAAAGAGAGAATTGTGCGTTTTGAATTTTCCATGGTGTCCCTAAAATTGTAAGCTGAGTTTGGCATCCTGCGGTATATGCTTTACAATTGGGGAGAACGTCGCTTTCTGGTAGCGCCGCCAGGTACCGAAACAGAACCTGAAAATCCGTAAGGTTATGCAAATAGCATGAACTAAATCAAACTGAGTACAATCTGGTTAACCATGACGTTTAACATTTATTTCGAATTTGTAATTTTTCGTTTCTATCCAATAATACGTGGATTAATATATGGGTAACAATATAACGCTGATTTTCTGAGCTGACGAAGTTTATTACCAAGAGTTTACGAAATTGGATTTACACTTGTTTCGTATACTCCAGCTGTCAATTTCAGGTAATTACAACGACACATTGCTACCGATACTAGTTTCAAGACTAGTCTTGTCAATCACGTTTCAATAAAAACATGTTTTCCGGGTGGGAAGAGAGTGAAATCCGGATTCCAGTGCAGGAGATAATGTGATAATTTATATCTGCGTAGTTTGCTATTCATGTGTTCAGAGATTACAGAGTGACATTCTTGAAACTTTGTTCCGAGATTGAACATTACGGTAAATTAAAATTGTGTGCAGAAATTAGGGACAAAAGAATACTATTCGTGTCGGTATATGATTCACTGTCATTATTATGTTAATCAACATCGTTATTCTGTTATAATACCCATATATCTCCAATAATAACTTCATCATTGTATTTCCTGAAAGTATCTTGTATTAACAAAACAAGCGGAATAATATTTCAGCATTTTATTTTAACCCTTAAGAGGTCGCGCCTCCCCACCGAACGTAATCGGTCGCGTGATTGGCGCCGCGCAGCCGTATATTTCTGAGTGCGGCGTTGCCGGATCCATATTTGCTCTAACAAGGAGCCTTGTAAGTCCAAGGCTCTGTGTAATACGATTTGGTAATCAAAATGTACATTCATTTGCAATAAAAAGCTTTGATACATCTTCGATGTATCAAATACCTAGACGAAAGCCGGTACCCTAGACGAAAGCCGGCAACGCCGCGAGAAAATTTTCTACGACGGGAGTGGTCGCATGGTGAGCGTTTCGCAGTAATTTCCTGATTTTTCTCCATTTGAAAATTCGTTATTAATAATTTGGCAAATGGAACAGGGCGAAATGGTGATCAATGACATGATTACATATCAAGTGAGGAATACCTAAATTGGCGTTCCGTTAAATACAACAGTTTAGCATTTATTCGAAGAATAAGAAAGACTGCTGCAAAATGCACACCACGCGATCTCTTAAGGGTTAAGGAAAAAACTGAACACACATCTTTATTACAACATATCCAGAGTCCTCCACCGATCCATATAAGAGAATGCGATCAAGGAAAGAATGACATTTTTTAATTTCAATAATTGTGCTCTTAATAAGTCTACTATGAAAATGACTAGGAATTTAGATAAAAATGAAAACTACATTAATTTCTGACCTCATCAGTATGAATTCACCTTGAATAATTCATTTTGCAATGAAATTGAATAAATAATGGCTGAGTGGTTAAGAGTCACCACATAGATATGAGCATTCTGTGAGACATTCATGAAGTTTTATCACCCTGTTATACATAATGACATTACCATGACACTATTCCATTCATGTAGCGTCACCACCCAGATCGGTAGGGTAGTTGTATCATGACCCCTACGAATGATTTTCAAATTTAGAACAGAAATTTCGTGCTGAAGCAGCACGTAAAAACAGAAGGAAACGGGACAAGACGAGACAATTGGTATATTCAATTGCATTCTCGACCGTCGAGACGAGATAACGATCGGTTTGATAATTTCGATACAAGACGAGACAGTGAAATTCTCGCCACCTGTCGTGTCACCACCTAATCTTCCCATTCACATTTGAATTTTTCCACATTTTAATATTAGAAAAAAGTTATTGAACACCAAATGTCTATTTGAGTGCGAAGAATGAAATATCGATGCAGGAACAAAAATACATTGTTCTCCATCCATTATCCACATCTTTTGTTATAAACGGAAACAAAGAAATACCAGATGCATTTTAATCAAACATTCTTTTTGATTCAGGATACGTGAAGACTGCGCGATCGCGCCACTATTTAGCTTGATACACCCCCGCAGACACAAACAATTTGCTAAAACTTGCATAGGAATGGTTGATAGTCTTGCACGGTGAAGATATGATAGAGAATTGAACTTTCATTTCCCCGGACAAAACAATGATTTCCTCTATCGGAAAAATGAGTCAAATCTTAAGTCACGAACGAGCCTTGATATTGAGATTTTTTTCTCCGAGTCGTGCCGCTGCTATCGACTATATCTAAGTCACTGGTTGAATAGGGCTACATTGCAATGAGAAAATGGATGGGAAAGCTGCAGGGTATGGTTCAGACATTGAAGGGTATTTATTGAACTTTCCGATTTCGAGAACTTATTGTCTCGGTATTGCAACGATCCCGATTTCCAGAATCGTCATTTCGCTATGGAAGTCGACTTTTAACTGAAATGATCCCCAACAGATTTTCACTGGAAGTCGGTGTGTGTTCTTTTTAAGCCAGGACGAGCAACAACGAAGTCAACCTCCATCCTCACGCTTCCTTCTTTCTCTTTCCTCCGCTGTTTTTATATCTCTATTTTATATCTGCTCGCGTACACGGAGAGAAAAGCTCTTTAAAATTCACGTAGAAAGTTCCGTAATCCGCGAGTGAAATATAATTCGTGACATTACAGAAAAATTACGTGAAGGTTGCGTTCCGGCGCGTTCCGTAATTTTTACTGAATTGCATTTCACTCGCGGATTACGGAACTTTCTACGTACTTTTTAAAGAACTTTTCTCTCCGTGTAGGAGCATGAAAGTTGCCGAAATTCCTTCAATGTCATTTTCCCACCCAAATAATCGCACAATGTGCGAATGAATGACTATATGTATGATTCAACTCACAAGAGTATGAATGAAGTAGTAATTTGGTTGATATATCGCCGAACATGAAAGTATTTGGCACGGTTTTTCGTCTCTCTCCATGTAAAAGTTAATAGAACTTTATAGCTAAAGCGAATGACGTCCGACTAACGGGGTGATACCATACTCATATAGATACAAGAAATATCAAATGATTAATGACGGATACATATTGTATTTTTCAAGGTTCTACATTTTACAGAGAAACAACTGATGAAAAAAGTCGCAATGCTATGCCCAAAACTCGCAGGCCTATGTGAAATTCTTACCTCGTGTAGTCACAGTACATTTGCAAAAAAAAAAAATGAATGTATTTAGCGCACAATTCGTTCATATATGTGTCAATGTCGCAGGACTAAGTGAAGCTAACATATAATACTGCAATAATCCGTGAATAAACCCAAATTGTTTATATCATTTTTTTAAAAACTCGAATCATTTGGTGCAAGCGTCGGGAATTTTACCTTTTAGATGACTATAAGAAATTTGGAAAAAAATAGAAAAGGTTCAGGAATTTTTTGGCAGATTTGAAAAAAGTTGGGAAGTTCGAAATTTTAAAATTTTTTGAAAAATCCAATCTCTTAAGTTTTGTAATCCTGACTTCAGAGCTGCACGAACCGTGAGAACTTGCGGCTGATTCATTCAATACAGCAATGGCACTGATACCAGGGTGTGCACGCAGTTAGATAAGTTAGATTATCGAATATCATTGTATACAATCTTGACGGTACATAATAGTCTGGTGAGGCCGTTGCACATCTCAGTAAATCGTGTGAAGAAACGAGGGTCACGGAGACGCGACTTTTTGCTGGAGGGCAACGCGTGGTTCATCACCCGACTCGACTCAGTTAACCGCTGTCTTGCGGGGTGGTTGGACGTTGTGTATTCAATTGCAGGTAGTGCGTTACTTAAAAAATAAGGATAAGTTGAAAAAACGATTGAAACTCCATGGCATGGATGCACTATAAGTCAAGTCATTCGTTTATTACCCGCTGTAGGAATGTACTGTCACGTCATGTGTATATACGTGTGTGTATGGTCAACAGAATTCAAAAGTTCGTTTTTCCATAGACCAAACAAATTCGTATTCATTGCAAACCAGACGTTCTCTATTTCATTGGTTCGCGTGAAATCGTTGGCGGGATCACTATTTCTAGACTATTTCAACCAAAATGTCTGCGTGTGTATGTGTGGGTGTTTCTACGTGTGAGTGCAGTACAAGGCGCCAATCATGCCGCATCATAAAATTAAACGATGAAAATGCTGAATGGCGCATTCGAGAAGTATTCACTTACTAATATGCGGATAAGATTGTAAAGAAAATTCGCCCAGTTTTCAAATGTTCATGGCAATCTATAGTGAAAATGGTTAGAGACAGGGTAAAGTCCATTTAACAAAAGTTGTTTCTCGTGTGGAGATCAATGTTGTATAACGAAGGGCTTTTCGGTAACTTGGAGAGTTCGGAAGATACAGTGTATAGAAAAATAGAGGCTGGGAATATTATACTTCAAGGAGAAAAGCTCATATTAACTGTTTTGTACTTGACTTGAGTTGGATCCAAAATATTCCCCGACAGGTGGTTGTCTCTTAAATAATTACGGAGATATAGAAAGAATGTTAACAATTGAAACTCCAAATTGCATAGTTTTATAAGTGATTTTTCAAGATGACATGAATTTTCAATGCAGATTGTCTCCTACGTCATGTGCAGTATGATGTTTGTGTTGATTTCGCTGCTTTCGCTGGTCTCTTCCGCGGTGATACCGCAGGATTACTGGTCTCTGCGCGCTGATTTTCTACATGATGAAGAAACCACAGCCATCGGCGGCCGTCTGGCCTTTGAGAAAGGGGAGCGCAGTGTCAATGATCTCTTGATGACTCACAAAAGGGCTGAGCTCGACCAAGGTCCAACCACTCATAATCATGACATTAATGAAAAAATTATTTGGAATTTCACACTCCATCTTATCGACATTATTAACTATTTCTTTAAGCTGAAGGAAGATCTGGCATTTTTTGGTACCTGAATGAAGAAACAAAAATCAAACTGTGTTTCATGTCCAATTCCCTTCGATCATTACGTTACAAAAATTTGTAGTATCCCACGATTCACCAAGGCACATATCGAAACTTCTCGAAATACGAATTTTTGTAACATATTTCTGAAAATACCTCATTCTAATGTCCTTTATTATGAACGTAGCAGCAGACGCAGTTTGAAATTATTGATAAAGTACGCCCCAGTATGCCATTACATGTTAGATATAATGAGAAACTGCAAAAATTCAATATTTGGTTATTCAATGGATTTCACGTCATATGACAGTGCACTTCCCATAACTCTCTGGTTTGTGCGTTGGGGTTTCCGCGAATGGAGAGTTACAGATTACCACGTCCACGTTCGCAATATGCGTGTCCATAGAAAGTGAGAGCCCCCCCTCTCCCCAAATGTTTATAATACATTGCCGATGGGCTTAACGCGTGACGGCACGCATACCCCTCAATGTAACGCATTCACCTTCTAACTTTACGTGCAGTGGGGACGCGTTCCCCTCTGCTTGCTGGAGCTGGAAGAATGACACATTGACGAGTTACGGAAAACCCACTGTATATCATATTGTCAGAATATCTCATCGTTCGTCAGTTTCAGCATTTCATGTCACAAAGGTAACAGTCAACTTTCACGTTTCAGGTTTCTCCACTCCCAGCAAGTTTCTCCCCGGGGAGATCTTTATGAAAGCTCTAGAACAAATAGAAAAGTCGAAGGTGTTTAAACTAATAAAGAGACTTCCGAAAGGAGCAGTCCTCCATTTGCATGATACAGCGATGGTCCACGGCGAGTTTCTCTACAACATTACTTTCCGTGACAATTTGTACATCTGTGATAAAGACGGTAAGCTCTCGCTTCGGTTCTTTCAGACTCCGTCGGACTCCTGTGACTGGAAGCTGTTGAGTGATCTACGAAAAAACACAGCAATCGCCGATTCTCTCGATGAGAAAATTAGACAAAAAATGACGATGGTGGTGGACAATCCGGAGAAAAAGTACCCAAATGTGGATGCCGCGTGGGCTAAGTTCATGGACATTTTCATGTTCATCACACCAATGTTGACTTACAGACCGGTATGGGAGGACTACTACTACCAGGGTCTTAAGGAACTGTACATGGACAATATTCTATACTTGGAGTTGAGGTCAACTCTCCCTCCAGTTTACGAACTTGACGGAAGAGAGTACAGGCCTTTGGATGTTCTAGGGATCTACAAAAATGTTACAAGAAGGTAATTGACGTATTTTATAAATGTCAAGAAATACTACGTGTAAATCTATGAATTACAGCTGGTAAAATCTCAAATTTAGGGACCTCGGCATTCGTCCAGGTTCCTCTAAGGCCATGAAAAATGGTAGATTGAAGTAGAAGATGAGGAATTCACAGTCCATCACATAATTAACTGTTCATCTTCATTTGATCATTTTTTTAGAAATTATGAGAGGTCTAAAGTTTTCTTCCAAAGTTGTTGTGCGGTAATTTCTTTTTAACTTCCCGATTTTCGGGAAGTTTTTGTCATGACCCCGAAATTGATATTTTTCCTTTCATCCTGTGACTGGGGTTTTAAGTATACCAAAATGATGCCCAACAAATTTTGAATCGATGTGTGTGCGTATGTATGTATGTGTGTGACCGAAATTTTGATCCCAGGTTTCTCACAAACGAATGAAGCTATCGAGACTGTCAATATTGGAATCGAAGCATTTTCATGTAACTTAGAGGGGCTTAGATTTTGGGTGAAACCCAGGTAGGAATTGACAACCGGCCCAGGCCTGGCCCAGGCTTGTTTCAAGCCTGGCAAAGCCTGGCCAAGGCTGGGTAAACTAGCCTATACCAGGCCTGGAATGAAACATGGGGCCAGGCTAGGACTGAGGTATCCCTCAGTCTTGAGACTAGCCTGCTAGTTTAGCCTGGCCCACGGCTGGCATTTAGCTAGAACCAGGATATACGCTTAACATAAAAAAATAATTAATTCAATTAAGCTTGCACAAATGTTTTGTTAAAAGAGTGATGAGTATGTTAATCTCATTGGCTCATCGAGTGTAGAATAGTAAAAAAAATAAAAAAACAATTTCGACTATTAGTTTGCGAAATAGGAATATCCAGATGGCTAGGTGTTTCTTGTCGGTCACCCATCCTCCTACGGTCCATACTCGGTGGTGCTTAACTTCAGTGATCGCTGGATATTCTAGTTGTTCCTGGGCTGTGCGGCTGCTTGCACAAGAGGATATTTTTCTTGGGTTTATATGGGGAATCAATGGAGTAGGAGGATGAGAGACAATAAACCAATGAAAAAGCGGGATAGAATGGGATGATATACTTTGATAGTGGGGCAAAATGGGATAGCGAGACAAAATGGAATAGTAGTGCAAAAGAGGATAACGGGATAAAATGGCATAGAGCGAGATAAATAAGGGCGGGATGGGGCACAATGGGAACAGGGGCATAATGAGAAGCGGGGCATAATGGAATGGCAAGCATAATGGAGAGCGGGGGATGATCTCAAAGAGGAAGTACCAAGCTTCGACAAATGGGGCGAGCTTGGGACAGCCCCGCTTTACCAGGCCTTGGCACGCTAGGTTGGCCCGTGCTTGTACCGATGGCGTTGTCACCCTGTTTCCAGGGCTCGTAGCCCAGTTCCTGGCGACCAGCTCTGTACCAGTCTAGGCACAGAAGTGGTAACCAAGGCTCGGTGTTGCCATACGTGGGCCAGGTTATTGCCAGGATTGGTCTGAAACCTTGGTAGAACCCAGATTTTCAATTTATATTGAGGCTTGGCGACCAAATTTGGCCGAGTCTATGCACGAAACTTCTAACCAGGGCTTGGCATCGCCTAGCATGAGCCAACCTATTTCCAGGACTGGTCTAGAATCTTGGTAAAACCCAGATTTATAACTTCTATTGAGACATGGCGACCAGGTTCGGCCCATTCTACAACCAGCACTGTTATCCAAAGGTGGATTTAAGCGATCTTGGTGGTAGATTGGCCCAAGACTGGTTACTAACTCTCAATGTAATTGGTAAATCGGGGTATCCCCCAGACTTGGGGCTAGTCGTGGATTCAGTCTGGTCCAAGTCCGGTCTATCCAGCTCTGAGGTACCAGCCATGGCTGTAGATTGTCCCAAGAGTGGTTGTTATATCCTAATGTGACTTGTTAATCAGGGTATTGCCGAGACTTTAGGCCTGTCCTGGCTACAGCTTGTTCCTAGCTGGGTTCAATCGACCCTTGGATACCAGTCCTAATTGTAGACTGGGACAAGCTTAGTCGCCAAGCCTCAATGTAAATTACAATCTGAGTTTTACCAAGGCTCTAGACAAGTTTTGGAAATAGCCTGGCCCACGCTTGGCAATCCGATATCCTGGTTACCAATTCTGTGCCTAGGCTGGCCCAAGGCTGGTCGCCAGGGACTGGTCTACAAGCCCTGGATACCGGGTGGCAACACCATCGGTCAAAGCAAGGGCCAAGCTAGGTGTGCCAGGGCTTGGTATCCGAGGCTGTCCCAAGCTTGTCCCGGTTGTCAAAGCTTGGCACTTCCCACCTGGGAAGTGGTGTAGTACTTATATTGTTATAACCAATTTCAATTGTTTATACCGCTCTATTGCGAAAACGGTTGAAGTTAGCGGAAAATCTACGAGACCAAAAATGTTCCTCATGGAAAAATACACATCTAATGTCTAATGATTTTTTGTCATAATTTTCATCATTAAGGCGATATGGTCGTTTAAAAAATGATGTACATCATACTTGAGTAAATGACAAACAAATAGAAAATTGAATCTGTAAAAACACCGTATGTGAGTGTGTGTGTTTTTTTTTTAGAAAAAAAAAGAAAGAAGGAAGTCCGCCTCCTTCCTCACGCTTCCTTCTTTCTCTTTCCTCCCTTGTTTTTAAATCTTTATTGAAAACAAACCAAAAAAATTTATAAATTACAAGAACAAAATAAAGAAAAAACAACGGACAATACCTCTTGGCCTAAACGAGTAGAAGGACAACCGTCTATATCCCCGTATCCCCAAATCACGACGGAACATCTGCGAAGTAATACTTCGTTGCGTACGGGACGACAGCCGCGGCTTCTTCAGTAGCGAATCCTTCCCGGTCGTTCACGGTAAGAAAATCCTCCGTTTACTCTGAATTTTTCCAAAGCTGCTCCTCGCCGCGCAGCTCCTGCAGAACCTCCATTGCAAAATCGCTTGTGGCGTTACATGCTGCCTCTGATGACAGCATAACTTCCACAAGATTTCCAGCGTTAATGGGTCGAACCGCGGACAAGCAAAGAGAACATGTTCCGCGTTTTCCTGAATCCTTTGACACCTTGGGCGATCCAGGGAATCCTCATGCTTGACTTTGTGAAGATATTCCCGAAAGCACCCGTGCCCTGTTTTTTTTTCTCCGACTCTTGCTCTATTCGTATTCACCCACGTAACCGCTGGTAGGCATTACTTCATGGGCAATACTACAGATCAGAGTACCCACCCATTGCGGCTGGGGCCGACTTCGCCATTTCAACTCATTCGTATTTCTAATCACAGGGTAAACCTCCAGAAACCCCTGTGATACGATGGCGGGCGTCTACGATGGAACCCCCCCCCCCCCGCGCGACGGGTCGCGTTCGGTCTCGGCTCACGGTCTCACTTCATGGATACCGCCGATAGCACACACGGAATGTTCCTGCCATCGGTCGGAGTCCGTGAGAAAATATTTTTCAGAAAAGATATTTGCAGTGAGCGGGAATCGAACGCGGGACCTTTAGAATAGTAGGCAGACACTCTACCCACTACACCAAAGCCCCATCACTCTGAATCGAAGTATGTGTGTGTGTCTGTACGTGTGTCGTCGAATTTTGATCCTAAGTTTCTCACGAACGAATGCTGCCATCCAGATTATTGAGGTCGGAATTGAAGCGTTTCCATGTAACTTAGAGCTGATTAGTTTTTGGATGAAATTGGTGCAGTATATATATTGTTATTAACAATATTATGTGTCGATTTTCGGTTCCTGCGTTTTTTCGCAAGGGGGCGGGTAAGTTGCCCGTGGAGCGCTGAAGCACTCTGCTCGCTGCAAGCGGGAAGCATTTAAAGTGAAGTCGGACACAAGGATTTTATGGACTCTGTAACTTGGCTTTTAATCGATGTGGAATTTATAGATTTTATTTGGGGTTCTCACAATTTCGGAGTTCTACCGCACGCTAATTAAGTTCTTCAACTAACTGGTTATTCTAGTTGACAGTTTCTTAACTTGTTATCTATTTAAGACTTGGAGTAGAAGTAACTTAGGATTTTGCCACCCGGTTGGTCGTTGTATCGTCGAAGCATCCATGAGGCGTTAACTAATTTAGGGGTAGAGGGGGTTGAGCAAATAGCTTACAAGAATATTCCAAAATCGTACGAGGGCGGTCACAAGTGTTCCCCAAATCCTCGAGTGCTCCGCGCGAGGGCGACCTGGGGGGTTAGGTTGTAGACTAATCACCGTAGCAGGAGACGCACTTTCCCGGAGGACTGGTCGAGTAGCCGAACCCAAAATGAAACTGTTTTACAATAATCAGAGGATTGAAACCAAAACGAAAGGTAAAACTCGGAGGGAGTGGTTTTGCACAGCTGAAATGGATTTGAGATCTTATGATAGTTGAATATTCGAGACAAACAAAATAAAATACGGGAATTTCGCTTGAGTAGAATGATGTCTGGGAAATAGTCCTAAGCCTCCTCGTAGCCGGAATATTCGAGAAATTGAGTTTTTTTCGAGAAAAGAAGAAAAACTTGTGTTAGCTTGCAACTGTGGGGGAAATTCAACCTCAGAAATGCTTCTATCCTTATAATACTTTAATGCAAATTAACTTAGATTATTTCTAACATTACAATGGTTCTACTCGTATATATCAATATTTCGATTCGATTTTCTCCCGCTTATTTTGGTGATATCCGTCTGAAATCTAGGGACTCTATAATTCACTCGTGGTATACAAGTGCATACGCAACAATTTCGATTGTTTATAATGTTCTATTGCATTAGAAACTATTAAAGCATAAAATTCATATAAGAAAAGTGGTTCCCCATATAAAAATACATATTTTATGTAGGATGACTTTTTCAACAATTAGCATAATTAAGGAGGTATGACCGTCTCAGCAATTATGTCTGTAATGAGTGAATAAATGAACACAGCGCTCTGATGATGGTCCCAATCGAACCGTTTCCGGGCAAAATCGAGCGGATTACACTTTGGATGGGATTCGTGCAGTATATGCAATGTTATTAACAATTGTAATTGTTTATACTGTTCCACTTGGTAAAATATTAAAGTTATCGGGAAACTTCCCAAAAGAGAATTATTCCTGAAATGAAAATACACCTTTTATGTGGAATGACTTTTTTCCATAATTTGCATAATTAAGGAGGTATGGTTGTCTGAGCAATTTGAAATACGGGAACAATGCATATCACCAGGGTTGTTCCTTATACAAAAATGCACATTCAGTTTGACTTTTTTCAATATAGGTTAGGACATATCGCGAGTTGAACTACACTAAACTTAGCGAATGAATATGTCGACAATTGCGGGAAGGATGTCAAAGAGCGGGAAAGTACAGAGGTAGAGAGGGTAACTAGGCAGACGAATTCCAGTCGAATATTTTTATGGGGTTTGAAAATCAAACTAAATCGATCACGTGCAGTAATGATTAGTCGCAAGTTCAATTATTGATATCATTGTTAGGTTTGCTCATCACCATGGTTGCGTTCTTATGCTGTGCTGAAATACCAAATCGGGAAGTTTGCGCCCCGTATGGGGCACACACATTTGTACACCACTAGTTAACTTCGTTATAGGGGAGGTACTATTTATGCCCAAGAAAATGGAAAAAACCTCATTCCTAATATTTTCAGCCGGTTTTTGAGATAATGGCGGTTCATGTGGAGATAAGTCTAGATATCTGTCAGTACGATCAGATAATCGCGCGTTTGTTTGCCGGTCCATGTGGTTTGGGTTTGCTCCGTCTCTCTCTCTTGCTCTCTCCCTCCTATCATATGCGTAAACACAGGGTAAATCTCCCGAAACCTTCTGTCCTTCTCGTGCGGACAAGCGTTCTCATTGTATGGGTACCGCCAAGACACACAAGGAATACACCTGCTATCAGGCGGAATCGAGGAGAAAATATTCTCTAGCTTGGACACGAACCTAGAATATGCAGAAACTCGATCCATCCAGGAGTTTCCCCAATGTTCATCCATCTGTGTGCCCGTTGATTAGATCTGTGTAACAGAAGCCATTCAAATATTTTGGGGGTAGGGTGCCTAGCATTGCGTATTAAGAGTGTGAAAAATGATTCAGAAAAAAACCTGTGAGTATGCGTTTTCCTGTGAGTATGCGTATACCATGAGGTTCTATATTTAAGATTAAAGATATTAGATTACCAGTACTCAAGTGTAATTTCAGCGATTTTAAAACGCCATTTGAATAAACTGAAATTACTAGCGTCAAAATTTAGGTGAACTCAATCGCTACCCAAAAAAATATTGGGCTAATTCAATTTGACTTAACCATCAAAATTGAATCACTGTGGCTTACATCGAAAATTGAGGTGATTTAAATTTCTAGAGACAGTATTATACAGAATAGAACGATGGTCAATTCGTTTAGCAACTTTGTTCAGTCCGTTGCCGACCTAATGGAGATGTCGTTGAGATTCAGCTCGTTTCCGTTCTAATTCGCTCCTCTTTCGAAATAGTCAGTCTACGCGGTAGAGTAAATGTCTTTTTGAATAACTACTTTTTCTTTTGATGTAATCAGAGCTTGTTTACAGAAAGGATCACCTGCAAAATTGCAGTTTTTATATCAACAAAATAATGATGCGATTGTAGCCATTGATTAACTATTTCCGTTTATTGCAATGCTTTAAGGTTCAAGGAAGATTACCCCGACTTTATCGGTGCTAAAGTAATTTATGCTCCAGTGAGGATGATGGCTGCAAGAGCGATCGTCAATTTCATTAGCGAAGCTGAGGAGATGAAAAGGACTTATCCCCACTTCTTTGCTGGATTTGACCTGGTGGGTCAAGAGGACCGAGGAAGAACTCTTAGATTATACGCTGAGAAGTTGAATGCAGCGAAAGAAGATATTAACTATTTCTTCCACGCTGGAGAAACAAATTGGTACGGCATGAGTACCGACGAAAATTTAATTGACGCTGTTCTCCTTAACACAAGGAGAATTGGTCACGGTTACGGCATTTTGAAACATCCAAAGGTGTTGCAATACGTTAAAAAGAATAAAATAGCCATAGAAGTTTGTCCAATTTCTAATCAAGTATTAGGGTTGGTGAAGGATCTCCGTAATCATCCCGCGGCAGCATTATTTGCAGAAGGTGTTCCAGTGGTCGTCTCCAACGATGATCCAGGCTTGTGGGGCGCCAGAGCCCTCAGTTACGACTTTTATGAGACGTTCATGGGCATCATGTCAAAACACGCAGACATCCGGGCACTCAAACAACTCGCTATGAACTCTATCATTCACAGTAGCCTTTCTCAGAATGAACAGGTTGAAGCTTTGAAACTTTGGAAGAGGAAGTGGATCAGCTTCATCAGTGAATTGAACAATGGAATAGCAGAATTCGATTATCCCTCATTGTTTTCACCAATTAACAACTATGATGACTAGAAATAATTTTTCATTGGAATCACATGAATGTTCAAAAGTTCATAGTTTTAGTTAGCCTTTTTCTATTTGTTCATACCTGCATGAAAGAAACCCAGGCTGATTTCAGTATTTGCCGATCGTTGATCGTTAAGGAGCCTAATTCATATCAGCTAAATCCTCCTCCTAACGTTAACCGTTCACGTTCCCTTCTCGCCTACTTTGTGCAATGGCATTGGGCGCAGCTGTCAAAACGAGGACGAAAAAGCTCAGCGGGGTCACTATCGCAAATTGCGTAAATCTTGCGTTGTATTTATTCCGGTCATCCTTAGGGTGCTGCCAAAATGCCACACAGCGCAAGATGTGCACAATGCATGAACCAATAATTACGCTGTTTCTTACTATATATAAATTAAACTATAGTTTTAATAGCTGCGAACCTTACGCACATCTTATGTTGCTCTCATTCTGATATCATCTCCAAGGAGAGACCACAATGAATGTATCGTGAGATGTCCCCAACCCGTTTTAACATGATGTGAAACTAATTGTAAGGTTTCTACTACAATTCATAACGTTGCGGTAATCGCGCCGTGGATGTGGTGTGAAATTCCGTGAATGGTGACCTAAGCGAAGGAAAATTTAATATAGTCTGTATTGTCTGTATAAGATGCTAGATCCGAATATGAATATACTAGCACGAGCGAAATTTCCATTGAATTCTGATGTGGTCGATGGAAGTTAAAGTTCAGTACATTATCTGGCAACATTATGACGTCACAGTGAGACCAATCATCTAACGTATTGAAGAGTAAAGAATTGAAGCCGTTTCTAAATTTTTTGTCTCCAGACAACCTTCTCCTCCTTTAATATAGGCAAAATACAAATTACCTGACTTACATTGTCACACGGGACTAGACAAAAATGGAATGGTAAATCATTAATTTGTAATTGCTTATAATTTGATAGTTTGCAACAAATTAATCATTCTCAGTCTATATTAGCGAATCATTTTATTCACTGCCATTTCAATGTTAATCCTGGAAGTAACAATTATTTTGATTGATCCCCGCCCGCCTCATGATGGTGTTTAAAGTGAAAATGGAGAGTGCATTAATGTGAAACTTTAAGAAATCATTAGCATTATACAAATTTTATACGCCGTAAATCAATCATTAATGCTCATGGATTAAATTTTTTCACATGTAATTTTGATTCTTTTTAATTTCTGAGAAAACCTTGCCATGCTGATTCGATTATCGAAACTGGGTTTATCTCCCAAATTCAATGTACAATTGTAAAAACATAATTGCTAAACCCGATTCCAGCTTGGCAACTGAAAAAACTAACGATATGGACTCGTCGATGCTTGTAATCAAGTTTTATCTGAAGTCTTGTGATGAGTAGGCTTCAGCGGTGGCAGGAAAAAAGTCTCCCAGGAAAAATATGTTCCAGGTTTACCCAGAGATAGTCATTACCGGAATGAGTTTTTAATAATGACGTCATTATTCTTCCACTTATAACCAGTGAAGCAAGTAAATAGATACAACTCCCTCAGTGATAACCACTACAAAACGATCCTAAGAACCACCGGGATAGCACATGTCGTAATAAAACAATTTATAACTCTTACTTTTATTTGCCTTGGCGTGCTTTTTGGATTTATAAGGTATAAAGTATACAAGGTGCTTCAGTGATGATGGACATTTTGATCACCTTCCTGCTTTGATTGAACCCATTGATTTCTTCTGCGTCGGTCCCTCGGCCGGACTACTGGTCTCGCCGTGCTGATTTTCTGCGAGAAGAGAACATAAAATCTATCGGCAGTGATCTCTATTTCGAGGGTGGGGAAAGTTATGCTAATGAACGGGCAGAGATTGATGCTGATCAGTAATTGTGAAGCAAATTGATTTAGTGCATATAATTGATGAGTCAAATGAATTCATTACTTCATCAAATTAATGTATGGTCAGTCTCATGGATCATCATCAATCCAATTATTATTTAGTTTCATCACAATACTGAATTCAGTAATGTCTGTAGAGGAGTTTCTGAACTTTATTTTTTTGATGAACTTCGACTTAATTTTTTTGATGGCCATGATTTTTACGCCCTCTGGGTTGTAGAATCGATTGAACTTTTATTTTTATTCCAATCGAAACAATTCAGAAACTACAATCAGCTACAAACAATTTCAGATGAGAATTCATTGTTGTTTACCTTTTTTCTTTTAATGGTAATTTTTCCATACCAAGGGCCAGTTCTTGATTATTGAGCGCCATATTTAATTTTGCAAAACACGAAATATAACCGAGCTCAACAGCAATTCCATCCAGGCATTGACCGTCTGTAAATTTTCGGCATAATTGCGACATTTTTTCTATTTTTGCAGCTTTTTCGAATCTTAATAAATTCCTGCCAGCGATGAATTTTATAGAAGCTATTGGGGGTATCGAAAAATCGAATGCCTTCAAAATAATCAAGAAAATGCCGAAAGGGGCAGTTCTGCATGCGCACGATCTCGCAATGCTTGACACCAACTGGCTCTACAACGCTACCTTCAGAGAGAACCTGTATATTTGCGATGATCAGGGTCAAATATTGCCTCGGTTTTTCAAAACTCCATCGAATGACTGCAACTGGAAGTGTTTGAAAGACCTCAGAAGTAACCCAGCCGTTGCCGAGTCCATAAATGATCGAATTCGAAAGAAGATTTCGATGATCGTAGAGAATCCAAATGCCGTATATCCAAATTCTCAAGCTGCTTGGGTCAAGTTCACGGAAATCTTTAATTTCATCATTCCTTTATTGCGATATCGTCCTATTTATGAGGAGAATTGTTACGAGACCCTTAAGGACATGTACGAGGACAATATTATGTACGTAGAATTGAGAGCTACACTCCCAGCACTTTATGAGCTCGATGGTACAACTTACACTGTAGAAGAAGTGGTGGAAATTCATGAAGGGGTCACAAAGAGGTAAATTCTAGTAGTGAAATGATAAGGCAGGAGATGCGGTAGTGCCTCTTTGACAAGTGTGTAACCCTTCAAATTCCCCCTCCACCTTACTGCCACCGTCTCAGGACCATGGAGAATAGAAGGGAAGGAGCCCGAACGGTGGGCTTTGCGGATGGTACCAAAAATGCGGCGTGAACCGAGCCTTACATGATGACCGCTAGTAGCGCTGATGCTCATTCTTATCACTACTTTACCGACTGTCTAATAAGGCAAATCAAAGTACATGAATCGTTATTAGGTTTTAAGCATTAATTAACTATAACAACATAATACAATGCAGAAAAGGACATTTAAACGTTTTTATTATATCGAGATCGTTTCTATGAACACAAGATAACTCAATTAGTAGAATTAACCCAAGAATTGAGTGATTGAAAATAGAGCTCTGGAAGCAATCACTACACCATGTGGACAATGTCTTTATATTTTTTCCGATTTGATGATTTTAATATTCGGTATAAACAAAATTACCAATTATACTACACATTAAAATATACTTATTTTTAACTATGAATATACAGAATTAGAATTATGTACATAACATATAAATAATATAGTACAGATCTTTTTGGTAATAGTCTATTATACTTTTCTATCAAATATTGCTTTTTCAATCTTCCCTACTAATTAACTTTCTACTAATTTTCTACTAATTAACTTTCGCTGATTTTCTTAAATTTCGCGTTTTCTGTCTCGTAATATCATTCAATCGTTTAAAGAATTTTGACAAAAAATGCCCACGTAACACTACATAAAAACTAATTACTTGTTTTGTTGACACATGCCAGTGTTCTTTACACCCAACTAATGGAAATTCTGCGCTGGTGGAAATCCTTTCCAGTACCTGATCAGATATTCTGAGCATTGTGTCATACTGAATGCCATTTTTAGAGACTTCTGCCAAAACAATCTTCTCTATTGCTTTGGTCAACTCAAAGAGTCTCTGGTTTGGATAAATCAAATGTCCTTTCGATAAAAATTCAATTGCTTTATCTCTTCCTTGAGGATGTGGGGATCTCAAACTTTGAACACATGATTCACACTGGAAATATCCTACCATCTTCCGTGCTACGTATCCAGCTATATAGCTTTGAACATAATCACTAGTCTGAGAGATATGGTAATTATGATCCAGGACAGGTTGTGTTTCTTGAGGGTCTGGTCATTCATCGTTCACTTCCATCTCTTCATCTTCAGTATTTGGGATACAGTAGTCGTGATCCAACAGACTAAGACAAGCTGATGAACCCATGATGTGATCCATAGTATTATCGTTGAAGTCGACGTATTCGATGGTATTAAGCTCTGCATCCAATTTTTCCAGCCACTCGGATTTCCACGATGAATTTTCCAATTTCGGGCGATTTTCTAGACCTATAAGTGTCTCCAAGATGTCTCCACCGGCAATATTGCTATTTTTGGGGGGTTTTGTCAATGAATATGCGCTCATCAATCGGTACATTTGCGCAAACTGCCGTGCATCGGGGTGTTCATTGCATCCACAAGCTGATCGAATAATTCCAAAGAATCTCTGGGCAGAAACAAAAATTGAAAAAAAATATGAGTGAATAGTTCAGAGTATAGTATTAAGGGAAATATGCATAGACTACTACCTCGAGTACATCTTGATTGAGGCGACAAGTCATGAGATACTGATATCCATGACTCGTCTGGAGATACTCGAAAAGTTCAAGTGCCGATTGCAGAGTCACTTTCAATCCCAGCAATGTCGGGGCTGATAAACATGTCAAAGGTGGATAGCTGGTATTGCAAAGGGCCTCCCATTCTCTCAAGTATGTCAGAAAAGTCGTAATGGACTGAAAAAAAAGAGTACATACTTCCTAAGGAAAGACTATGGCAACGGTTCGGTTATTCCTGAAATTTATGTCTAATTGTTATAACTTTGGTACACTGAAAGAATAACGTACTTTTTGCCAGAAAAATTTCATACGGCAAGAAACCTTAACAGAAATTGTATACAAATTTTGTTTACTTTTCTTGTCTCAAGAAATGTTTCTGGCCAAAAATACGTTTTTCGTTCAGTGTACTTCTGCGTATCTTTGCACAATAAGTTTGAATTAATTTTTGTCACGTCTATGGTCTATGGGTCAAATGACTAGTCGGTCATAAAACTCTTCAAAGTCGTCCTCGATGCATATTTTCTAATGACTCAACTAATTTTTGTTTCGTTGCACATCTATCGACAACAAAACTTAGGGGCTGATTCAAAAATTTGGATTTTCCGGGTTTTTTTAAAATACGTCTACTGATATAATGTCGTGTGAATATGCCTATTTCAGTAATCAAAATGAGTATTAAAAAAATGAAAATCAATTTTGGAAAATGGTCCGTTCTATTCTGTGCCCAAAATATTGGGTACATGTGAACAATATTCCACAATGAATCGAACAGAATCTGGAAAAGGAGGACGATTTCGAAGTTTTTTTACTACTTGAAGCCAAATTTTATACGATCTTTGGAGAAATTAACATTTCACCGTGGTCTGAACTTCACAACGAACGAGGGAGTACGTTGCCACAATATAAGTTGGAAAATCTACTCGAGGAAGGCTGTATACTTGTTTATGCGCAGAATTTTCACGTAAGGCTCCGGCTGGCGTACGAGACATCATGGCTGTTATCAGATCATCCACCCTTTTGCAGAACATCCTGGAAGGCAAACTGTTTTCAGCGTAAACTGCCATAGCCGCTTGAACTTGTGGGCAAAATAACTAGAAAAAATTAAAACAAACTATCATTACTATGATTGCATAAACACTATGGATGGAGGCAAATTCTCCTCAAATGGTCATACAACGTTTTACTTTTTATCCGAAATAAGATGCAGTTATAGATCCACTCCGAAGTATATCGTCGTTGTCGTGGATTTGTGGTTTTCGATGAAGCAAAACAAGCACGAATAGCCTCTTGCATCCCTGATGGTAATTTTTCTATTGCTTCTTCAATTGTCTTTGCAGAAGAGGCAGCACACGCTTGTTGTGCAATTTGTAACTCTCCTTCTAGTCTGTCGAGCTTGAACACAAAAAAGAAATCGATGAAATTTGTCATCCCCGATAATTTATAAATCGTTTGTAAAGTATTAAATAGGCATAATTTACGAACTATTTTGTCTATTTTTGAAACTATAATTAATGAATTCACCTAAAATTGGAAGATGAATGGATAGATTTTTATATGTTTGAAATTTGTAGGGCGATGACTTTTTTCTTACGATTTTGGACCGAAGGCGGACGAGTCTTTAAATGTTTGAAAGAAATGATGCATAATTCAATATTATTTGAATTGTCCTTACCGTTTTTTTCATTGTTTTCTCGCGCCTGCGACCTGTTCTTTTTTCTTTCCTAATTCGGTCTCTCTTTTTTCCTGACCTTGCATTTCTTTCTCTCTCATTCTTCCTTATACGGTTCCGCTGGCTTCGACAAGAAGGACAGCGTTGATAAGGACTATAGTTTCTCTTACTAGAGTACTTCGGTGGAACTACCACGAAACAGGATGCGGACCGACTAAGAACAACATATCATGAATATAATGGGATTTCTTAGGGACATATGAACTTAATCTTTCGTCTCAATGCAAGTTATACTTAGCATCTCTTAGTATTTCTATTTCTTTCTACAATATTTTGGAAAACCGGCTGCGTTACAAAACCGGAAAAAACTTAATTTCCAATTAATTTTGTTCAAATATCAATAATTATTCTATTATACGTCGAGAGCATTATAGACTGAGACCATGAATTCTACTACATGCGAGAATGGTCAATTGAATCCTCGCAAAATATACACGAGAAAATATTACACACATTGTAATATACCTCTGATTTTCAGCATCCAATCCTGTTCTGACGCAGATTTGAATCTTTGATAATTCTTGCAATGTAGCTTGGAAGGTTGCATAATCTATTATAGTATCTCGAAGGCGATGAACTACTTTACGATCGGCACTCTGCACCTGCAGTAATGACATAGACGATAAATTAATTACACGCATGGAATGTTAATACACACAATTTATTCGAAGTCTATATTTATGAGAAAATAACTCTAAGCATTTTGGTTTCCTTGCTCAGATGAATATGCACGGAAAAAAACAATACTCGAGTTGGTTGTATTGCAAAAATGATTCGAAGATATAAATATGTTCGAAGCGGACATATTGTATCTCCGATTCGGAAAAATTTCATCTCCAAAGCGGAGATATTTCATCTCCGAATCGGAGATAGTTTCTCTCCTAATCGGAGATATTTTATCTTCGAATCGGAGCTATTTTAATTTCGAATCGGAAATATTTTATCTGCGAATCGGAGATACTTCAGAATTTAGTCTACCTATTTATTTTTTAATTTTTTTCAACTGACAAGATTAAATTTTTTGAACATTTTAATAATTGTTACATTTCTCAAAATTTCCAGACTTTCCAGAATTTTCAAAACTTTTAAAATTCTTATAATTTCCAAAATTATCAAAACTCAAATTTTTCAAGATTCCAAACTTTCACAATATTCAAAATTCTCAAAATTTACAAAATGTTCAAAATATTCAGCATTTCCAAGGTTTTCTAAATTTTCAAATTTTTCAAAATATTTCAAAATTTTTAAATTTTCAAAATTTTTAAAATTTTCAGAATTTTCAATATTCCTAAAATTTTGGAAATTTTGCAAAATTTCCGAAATTTTCAAATTTTTAAAAAATATCCAGAATTTTAAAAATTTTCGAAATTTTTTTTTTCCCAATTTTCACAATTTTCAAAATTGTTAAAATTTTGAAAGTTTTCAAAACTTTAAGAATTTGGAAAATTTTCAAAAATTTTCATTTTTAAAAAATTTGCTTTGAAAAATGTCAAGTATAACAATCTATATGAGTCATTCCGTCAATTACTAACCTATTTTTCGGCGTTTTAATTTTACCTATTCTCCATTTTTTACTACTTATCTGGGATGCAAATGGGAAGTTTGTCCTAAATTTCTAAGTCTTAATTCCCATTTTCAAATGAGATATGCGCAATTGCAAAAGGTGAATCTCTGACACAAATTTTGAAACAAAGAAAGTTTAAAAAAAATAAATTAAGGGAGTTATGATTTTTTGAAAATTATATTTTTTTTTGGATTTGAAACGAGTTCTTACATTTTCACTAACATCTGAGCCATGGATAGACCGATCGACTTCTTGATTTACGCACTCAAAAGGGATGAGAAATCCTTCAAAATAAGCCTCTATTAAAGACTTTCGTATTCGTTTTATGGCAGTTCGGGTGAAAACCGTTTTTTCCTTGAATCGCTAATAACTTAAAAAGTTAATTTTGAAAAAATCGAAAATTTTTACCAAAAATATTCCCTAGAATTGAGAACATTCTGGGAGAATTAGAAACAGAGTTGGCCAGTAGTTTTTTTTCATATCAATTTTTAAAAAAGGGAAATGGTAAAAATCCAGGAAAATTGCAATTCATTTTGCAATGAGCCAATTCTGGTGCAAGATTATGTGCTTTCAACATTGAAATATTGAGAGCGGAAAGAGTTCGGAGTTTAAATTATTCCTTCAACTTCAAGTGTTCTCTACAATTATTCCAATAAATCATTTTTTACTAAGATCTTCATAATTCCCTAAATTTTATAATAAAAGAGATATCAGAGATTTCTTCACAGTTACATGTACTTCCATGTAATGGGATGATGTATGAAATGGCCTGATAAATAGTCATACTAGAGTTGCCATCAAGATCAGACAATAATTATTTTGAAGACATCACGGTCTAAAAAAAATGGGATGTTTTGGAATCGTCGCAATTTCGAAAAACATTGCATAGGTACATATTGTCGCGATTTTGGGAGCACGTACCTTGCCTGGGTCCCGACTTTTTCTATTTTTATCGAGAATTTATCGTGACGATATATCGACGATATAAAAACAGAAAAAATAAAAAAAAGTAGAGACGCAGGCCAGATAAGTTCTCCCAAAATCGTGATGAGATGCACCTATGCAATGTCTTTCAACATTGCGATGATTCCAAAACTTTGGATTTTGTTTCAGACCGTGATAATCTCTTCAAAATATTTATCGTCTGATCTTGACGGCAACTCTCGGTTATGCCCAATCGAAGAATTTCTCAAGATAGAAAATGAAGTAATTCTCAGCGATATGTCCCAACGGTTCATCTTCCTCATAGGGCCTCTTTTGGGTGCTCTAATTCGATTTTGATTTCGTGATAACGAAATATCAGTTAGTCTGTTAGTTCCTTACGGCCCTTCAACATCTCCTGCACATTCGAGAGTACCAAAAATTGTAACGATCTCATTTGAACGTATTATATGTGAAATGTCTATTCCGAAAGAAACCAAATTGAAGGCATTAACTGTCTAAACCACTCCAAAATGTAATTTATCGTGAATTGCTTGACTACAAAATTCAAATGGATCTCTGAAAAATATATTTCCATTATAGTATTAATGAAAGAAAAATCCAGAAGCGGCCTTCTTTGGAAGGCAAACCGTTGGGATCCATCGCCAAGAAATACTTCATTTTTTATCTTAAAAAATCGTTCAATTTGGTACGACGTAGAGTTACCATCGAGATTAGACGATAAATATTCTGAACGGATCATCACGGTCTGAAAAAAATCGAAAGTTTTAGAATCAGCGCAATCTCAAAGACATTGCATATAGGTGCATCACGTCACGATGTCGGGAGGACTTATTTGGCCTGGGTCTCGACTTTTTTCGTTTCTACTGTTTTTATATCATCCATATATCGTCCATGTTATCGATGGTATATCTCCATGTTATCCATATTATCCAGGTATATCCATGCCCTCTCAAAATCGTGATGCAAAATTTGTATTTTCACCGTTCAGACCATTCTAGATCATTTCGAATTAGAAAATGTGAGAAATCATCGAGGACAATGGTTCCATTCGAAAACAAAAAGATCCATGGAAACTTCTTCGAAAGTTACCTAAAGTAATTGTTGTGTATTCATTATCTATGAGCCTCATTCCACCGGGAGCTAAAGGAGAGGAGAGCTGAATGGAACATCGACAAAAATCTCGGTGGAAACAGCAAAATCCTAATTAAATCCTAACTTTAACCCATTTCCACCGCACGGGAATTACAGCTCTGCTCTTGTCCAGCTCCTGGTGGAATGAGGCTCTATTTTGGCTTTTCGCCGTCAAAGGCAGCACTAGGCGATACAGTGGTTAAAACTGTATTGTCGATAAGCCAAGCATCAGCGCTACGTGCGGATCGTTTGAGAGTCCCCGTGCACGACGTAGATTCGGTCCTCAAAAGTCTACCCCCACTTCTACCTCGTTCGGGCTCCTTCCCTTCTATTCTCCATGCTCAGGACAACGGCCTACCGCATGACTATACAGCTAGAATCACTGTTTGAAAATTCAATTTCAAAGTATTTTCAAATTATAGCTTTTAGAGCACTGATTGTTTTTATATGCTCAGTTTAACATCGTTTCTCGAGTTTTCGCAAAAAATTCAATTATAACACTCCATTATTGTTAAAAAAAACTGTTTGTGGACACTCTCTTGTGTTAGTATCTCACGTATATACACGTATGGGACTCGTGGACACTTTTGTATGTGGTAGAATGTCCACTGTTGTACGTGAGACGTATGCGCAGCTCCGTAACCTGCGTATATGTTCCCTATACACTCAGGAAAAAAATTACTAGTATTCAGCAAATGAATCATTTTCCAACCACAATGTATTCATCCAATTTCAAGTTTTCTCAAATCAAGAAAATTTTCTCAAATGAAAAAAGAATTGTCTTGATTTGAGTAAACATGCGATTGGATGAATGCATTGTGGTCGCAAAGCATCCAATTGCTGAATGCTAGTAATTTGTTTTCTCAGTGTAGACATATACAAGCAAACAAACAAAATGACAAAAGTGGCCTCGAAAGTCTGACGCATTCATGTTTCTACTCGAAAGGGATAGAAAATATAACAGTTGAAAACGTAATCATTTGATTTTGGAGCTCTTTCAGTATATACACAAGTCTTTCACAGAAACAATGTCCCAAACTAATATAGTCGAATTATTCGATTGTGGGTGTTACAAGGCGGTTCCACGTAACGTAAAAACAACCGCGTCAAGTACCTAAATCCTGGTTCCGTTTTTATTATAAAACGTACAGTAAAGAAAAGTACTTGTACTCTTATTCTTCATTTCAATACTTTTGTTCCGTCGGATCAGCGCTTAGATGTGGAATTCAAATGAATCTACTTGTCGAAGTTCTTTTTTCACAAAAATTCAGTTTTTGTATTTTTGTGTCATTAGATATTCACGTTTGCATCGATCGTTGACCAAGATTTCACCGAAGTGCCCATCGAGTACGAAAAAACCAAGTTGTAGTTACAATACTCACTTGGAAATTGAAATATAAATTGATAGCAGAGTTTCGGAAGTAAATGAATTATCAATTTATATACTAAAACATAATCGAAGTTTTCGGAAAATTTCAGAGAAAGTTTAAAAATCACATAGTCTGAATATGCAAACGTGGGTAGAAATCGCAGTTCGAATATTAGGGAGACGATGGGAAAAAAATCACAGTTCGAGTGTTTCTTGTATTCTGCCGAGCTGAAAAAAAGCACGTGACTCGCCCCCTTGACTCAGATTCAGTGTTAATCTTGTGACCATGTAAATGAGAGTATCGATGCTATTACACGGAGAGAAAAGTTCTTTAAAAATTACGTAGAAAGTTCCGTAATCCGCGAGTGAAATACAATTCAGTAATAAACGGGATGTGGGTGTGGCCCTCGACGGGCCAGACCAATAACTTCCCGATGTGTGTGTGTGTGTTTAATTAATTAAACGATATTACCTTAATTATGACAGTTACGCAAAAAACACATAAGATATAAAATGTGTATTTTCATGTGAGCAACAAGATTCATTACAAACTTTTTTGTTTATCTTCAACCGTTCTCGTGATAGAGCGTTTTAAACAATTGAAATTGTTAATAACAATTGAAGGAATTGTTGTATCAAATTTTTACTCCTTCCAGACCTGAACACTAGCGAAACACGTCGATTGAAGAAAAAATGAAAAGTTCAAGTTCGAATTTCCGTGTAAGATAATTAATTAATCAATTAATTAATTAATTATGCGTGCTAATAAAAAAAGGCATAGGACATTAAATATGTATTTTTTTGCGGGAAACAACTTTGATTCACCATTTTTTTTTCGTATCTCGAACCCCTCTTGCGATAGAGCGACATAAACAATTCAATTTCTTAATAACAATTGAAAGAATCAGTTTTTCGACAAATCGCTCCTTTCAGACCTGGAGACCAGCAGGACGCGTCGAACAGAAAAAAAAAAGATAAATCGGTTCAGTGGTCCCGTCGGAAACGTTAAACAAAGTTTTGACCACACACACACACACACACACACACACACATACGGCCACTTCTCTGAAATCGTGTCCGGATGATATCAAACATCGAGAAAAGTGAAAATTTCTTGAAAATTCCACTTTTCATTTTCGGGGTGATTACAATAACTTCCCTCTGGGATCGGGAAGTTAAAAATTACGGAACGCCCTGGAATTTTTACGCAACCTTCACGTAATTTTTCTGTAATGTTACGTAAAAACTCTGGTTCATTCTGTAATTTTTAAAGAACTTTTCTCTCCGTGTACAATGGTTTAAACCGTACATATAATGTGAAATAATATCAGTCGTGAAGTGTCGAAAGAAGATCAGTGGTTTACAGGTCGCAGTGATTATTTGAAGAATATTTGGTAATTGTAATTGTAAAAAAAAAAAACAAAAATAACCTAATTTTCAGGAATACCTTTTTTATCGATCCCCTTTTCTTACATCCGCTACTTTTCTTACATTCCAAGATATTTGGTATAAACCTACTGCAAGGAAAAAGTCACGTATCTTGTTTTACCACTTCGCTACCGATAGGCTCTGATTATACAGTTTTCTACGTCGATGTTCGTACCTGAGTTTGGACGGTTTTTCAAACCGTTCAAAACAAGTCTGAAAAGAAATCTGAAAACAAAAATTTTACAAATGTTGAAAACCTTAAAAAACGTTAATAAGTTGGAAAATTTCCAGTTTCAAAAAATTTTGAAAACTCGAAAAATTCAAAACCAATAATTACGTAAATTGCAAAAGTTCTAGTTTTACACATTCCCAAAATTTCATCATCAACATATTGAAAAATTCCATCCCTCTTGTGCATACATCTACAACCAATGTTTTGTCTTCGTACCCTGGCGGACCGGTCAATTGCCATTCGAGCCTCGGTCGATTGTGGAATCGACTTGTGCAGTATGTCGATTACGTTTCGAGTACAGATCGATCCAGATTCCTGAATGATCGACCCACGATCGACTAAACACCGAGTCGGTTGCCGGTTGACTGTTTTTTTCCAAAAAAAACATCTTTTTTTCCTTTTTTTTTTGATAATCGACTTGGTATTAGGTGGGTCGTGAGTTGGTTTGGGGAACAAAATAAATTCTAGTCGACCGGCAATCGAGTCGATCCTGGGTCGATTATTTCAAATCAGAATCGACTTGTAATCGAAAACTATTCGACATACTGCACAAGTCGATTCTGTAATCGATCTGTCTGCCAGGGTAATCAATACCTCACATATATGTGAGTGCTCTCCGATCGCTGGTTGATCATAAGATGCATCAATGAATCAATGACCCTCAATCGTTAATGCAGATAAATGATTGTTTCTCAATGTTCGTAGCCATCAAATGATTTTGTTATGTGGAGGTCTGCAAGCCATTTTTGTTTTGGAGGGTTATAACACTTAAATCTGCTATTAATAATGAATCTTCTTAGAGTGAATACGAGGGTGGTCGATTGAAGTTAATCGAGGATTAATTTTTCTCTCACTCTTCTGGAATGACACCTCCATCTCTTTTTTCAATCACCGATTAATTTTAATCGGCCACTCTCAAGCTCACTCCCACTGCTATGTCATATATTTTCAAATTTAATGTAAATGGCCAAGGTTATGGTAAAACCTATTTACCTCGTACTTTACCTCGTTCCGGGATCAAGATACGCGATAGCGTATCGGGCCAAGCCCACTTTTTGATGGGTATTGGCCCCGTTCCAAACTCGGAAACGTAAAAGCCACTATACAGAAATATGTTGTCCAGGCTGTCGTTCTGGGGATTTTTTGTGTGCGTCTTTGCCTGCGTGCACGGCTTCGCCTCGAGTGCAATCTGTGCGCGAGCGAAAATCCCCAGAATGAGAGCCTGAAAATATATACTATTGCGGACCGAAATAAAATTGAGTACACAAAAAACTGGACGAATTCCGAGATCGCTCCCAGATTCTGGAATAGTAAAACTAGTGGAATATAAGTGTGTGTACTCCCATTGGGAACGTAAACAAAACTTCTGAATTTTGGTTTGTCATTCAGGTTCACAACGAATATCGGCAGATTTGAGAATTTTAAACTATCCCATTTATCGAGCAAATAATTGAACATTTGACTAAGCGCATCGTAAGCGTGAGAGCACGTGTGAATTGTAATTGCTAACTAGTGGGCGGGATGCATTTGTGCCCTCAGTGAGGACACAATGCAAACTTCCCTATTTGGTAACTCGAGTTTTCGACATCATCTCTGTTTCAAAAATTTACGAGACTTCTCACTTCAGTATTTACTGATTTTTTTTTCATTTCTCTATATGTGGTTGCCTTTTGTGATTTTTTCCATAATCAAGAGATAACTCCCTGTTCCACGGGAAGGCCAGGGTTGGGCATGTATAATACGTGAAGTAAAATACCTAGTTTTATACATGTATAATACCATGTATTTTGCGTCAATTT
Organism: Asobara japonica; assembly: GCA_026005395.1. Lineage (NCBI taxonomy): Eukaryota > Metazoa > Arthropoda > Insecta > Hymenoptera > Braconidae > Asobara > Asobara japonica. The sequence continues at coordinate 4,646,115 of BQMI01000577.1, forward strand.
CTTACATGTATAATAGGTAAAATACTCAACGTAAATTACATGGTTTTATACATGTATAATACCATGTATTTTACATCAGTTTTGTCCATGTATGAAAATTAAAATACTGAATTTAATTTTAAATTACGCAAATTTAAATTACATGTAAAATACTAGGTCTTTAACGCTCTCAAATTTGGCTACATTGACAATGACAATGCCCTCTGCGGGTGTAAAATCAACTCACTGCGAAATATTGTTATTGTTACTCACGGATTGCCGCGCTTTTAGTCTGAGAGACTAATTAGATAAACAGTACGTTTTACTTGGCGACATGGTGAGATTGGTAAATTATTAAAACAATAATAAACAATCTCACGCAATGACTCGTGGCGGTGATAGGTCAACTCATAATTTTTGGGAGAGCGGAGGATACCAGCGTCGTGAACTGGATGGAACAATGGTGGCATTTTGTTTCCATTGCCAGGAGAACTTGAAGAACTGTTCGGAAGAAAGACTGAGAACGCACAGGTGATTATGTTTAATATTTCAAGTGCAAATAATATTAGTAACTTTAGGGGGACAATAGTCATTTTTTCATTTAAATTATATTTTTTAATTCAAGGTTTTGCCCCAACAGAAAACGGTGTAGAGCCAAGAAAAGCTCACCCAGTCCTCCCCACAGTCCTTTAACTACGGACAACTTGAAGCCTGCTGAGGAGAATGAAAGTGCAAGACAAACATCAAAAAATCTCCTAACCGATATGGACGAATCCTCGACATCAGTCCGTGGGGAAAACACGTCACCAGCTTTCAGCCTCCCACATCCAAAAAGAGCTAAAACAAGTAAACCTCAAAAACGCAAGGTGGGATCCTTCATAGACTACGTTTTTGAGGTCGATAAGACTCGTATCAATACAGGTTTGGTGAATTTCTTCTGTGGGTGCAGAATACCTTTCGAAGTGGTGGAATCACATCACTTTAGAAATTTCACAAAATTGTTACGCCCTGCCTACACACCACTGTCTGCCAAAGAAATGTGGGGTCAAGTTCTCCATGATGCTCACAATAAATTGGGGAACACGCACTCAGAACGTTTTGCCACATAAGGAGTATTAATAATTGCAAGGAAAATAATCAAGAAGAAGCCAAATTTTCTTGGCTTTGTAATTTCTCAGGACCAAAAGATGGATTACTTAAAAACTTGGGACGTGCATCCACAAAAGATCGACTCTTTATTCATCAGTGAAGCAATGAATATTGCAAAAGCAAAGTTGAATGTCATAATTTATGCTGTTGCTACAGAAAAGAATGTTGAGTTGATTGATAGAGGAACATTTGACGATGTGTAGCTGTCTAGGTGTAACATCTCTTTCGCTGCATCCACCGAAAGAGATATCATTGATGAGGAACTCATGAAGAAAGTACGCTATCTTCTTGTCGAATTCACAACGACAGGAATGGAGGAAGAGTTAATTGCCCGAGGAGGAGTCTCAATGGTAATTGAAGAGGACTCTCATCACTATAAATGGAATTTAATTTCCATTTGTGCAAAGAATCTCCGTCTTATGACGAATGATGGGTGATAGGCAATTTAACCTAAAAAAAGAGGTGATGAACATTTTGATTGAGGAAACTTTTGAGGAACAATTGAAGGAAACTTTACAATTGCTGAAGCCGATCCATTCCATAAGAAAAAACTGTGAAGAGCAAAAAAGCACCATTGCAAAAGTGGCAGAGGATTGGTTGATGCTGGCATCCACCGAAAGGTCTTATGATTCCATTAAACCGCAAATTGATCAACTTCTGTCACCAATCCTATTAACAGCAAACCTAGTTCACCCAGTTTACAGAGGACAAAAATTCGTAAACGATCGAGATCGAATGCAAGGAGTGACGCAATACCTAATTACTCAACTCGAAGAAGAGGGCATGGAAAGTTACAGCAAATATTTTGCTTCAAGACATATTTTCTGCTGTTCTCGACTAAACAAGTACACCAATGAACAACTATTCTGGCAGACCGTATCAGCTGTCCATCCTCAATTATCATCCCTGGCCATGAAACTTCTACGATTGCCTGCTGCAGTACCAAAGATCACGACACATCCTACTAACTTGAATAATTTCACTCCAAATAGGTTTGAAAAAGTGAAAGACTTATTTTACAAATTGAGTATTTAACTATCATGAGAAGGATCGTTTCATTAAGCTAGTCTTCCCAGCTACCTTTGTTATTACTGGATGTAATAAATTATTCCACGATGATTTCATTCCAGTTTCGTAAAATATTCATTTGTTGATCAAGATTGGTTTTTTTATTGGATATCTTGTGTGATATGGAGTAAAGAGATTTAAAAATTTACGGATTTAGATAAAGTAAGATATCGATGCTACTATAAGTGCTCCTGCAGATCCGTTCTGCACTCGCCAAATATTACTATTGTTAGGTGAGTACTGTATGAAAATGACAATAACTACATATTAAATACAATATCGTGCATCTTCAAATTTTGCCGTCATTTATTTCCTTCTTCCTGAACAAATATGATATAGAATGATAATACCAAAAAATAAAATAAAAAATAATGAGTATCAATCAGCATCAATAAAATCATAATTCTCGTAAAGTTCATTCATTTTCAGTGAATAGTAAATATCGATGAGTTTCATAGATCGATTAACTGTGAGACGGTTACGTAAATCCGAGTGAACAAAAGCCCAGGAAGAGAAGAGTCTCTCAAGCTGTGCTGAAGCTGCAGGAATTCTTGACAATTTCATAGCCAGCCTCGACAGGTCAGGATAAAATGGTGCAGCCAGGGTCCAAAATACTTTCGGTTTTCTAATGTTTCGATCCAACAAGGTCTTAAAAATCTTCGTTGTATTCTGATAAGCAATCGAACCTGATTCTTCCGTAAAACTCTTAAAGTCTAATTTTGGTTTTATGAAGTTAGTAACCATTTTCATCTTCTTCTCATCTTGAATGAATTGTTGACCTTGATACTGAGGGTATCAGAAGTTAGCGGTCAATACAATTGGTGTTAAAACTTTTTTCAGTCGATTTTCCAAGAGCTGTTGCATATGATTATTTACCGCTGGTAGCACCAATTTCAGCCATTTTTCACACCCCTCGGCTAAGCTACAGTTGGATCCTTGGCAGACATTAATCAATTCGCAGAGTGGGTCAAAAATCAAAATATAATCTTGTAATTCCACTTCAAATGAGGGATCATTCAATAATTGTTGGCTTTCATTGCTCAATTGTATTTTTTCTTCATTAACATGTAATTTCATGAAGTGAAAATTCTTTAATGAGCATCTAAATGCATCGCGATAGCTGTACCATCGAGTCTCACAGGCTAAAATAATCCTAGAGCCACCCAACTGCTTTATCTGATGTTCTGCACTAGGAGTCTTGAACTCAACAGTTTATTGACATTTTTCGTAAATGTCTTAGGCACATAGGCTTTCGCCAGTAGATTACCACTATGGCTATGGCAAGTGGTGTGCCAAAGGGCTACTTTTTTCCCCATTGCCATCATAGCCGATGCATCATCAGAGACAATAGCGTAAATGCTGATATTAAACTTCTGTTTCGCCAATTCTTTAGCCTCCTCGACGATGTTGCTTAATTCATCCGCGGTTTCTCTTATCCCAGTTAAATCCCATGATTTTAAGAATACACTTTTCGAGTTGACTGTATGAATTGTGCAGACAACATTTTTCGTGTTAGCTGAGGGGTTCTTCCACCCATCAATTAATAAAACCCCCTCAGAACCGCGCACTGACACTCGTTCATCTACGAGACTCTGATGCACCTTATCCAAAAGCGTTGAGGAGCGTTTTTTCCTCGATGGAGGCTCGTACGTTGGATGCAAGAGTTTGAGAAAATGTTTAAAATGCTCAGATTCAATGACATTGAATGAGATATTGCACCCAAAATAAAATTTTGCTAGAGCAAAGTCGATTTCATCATCTGTTGCTGCTGAGGATGACTGCTTCACAGTCGAGTTTTTCTCTGGGTCCATTCCACGTTGTTTAAAATTTGAATTCGGAGTTGATTGTTTTATCTACAATGAAAATAACTGAGTTCAAGTTTTTTCACAAGAATAATTAAGGATAACCTACAGATGAAAACATCAATTTTGGGTGACCCTTTTTGTGTTTATTGCTTACTTACTTGACCATCTTTCTTATGTGAACTCATTGTTCTAGTGGACAAGTCAGTTTGTTCTAGCACTTTGTTTCTTAGTTCATAACAGTTAATAACAAATCCGCTTGGAAAAATCTAATGTAAATATTTGAGGTTGTATCATCAATCAATTGTTCAATCGGTTTGCTTTGCGGACGAGGCCTGAAATACAGACTGTAAAAATCCCCAGCGGGTAATATACAGTATATTACATTTAATACTTTTTTTTACGTGATTTACGTATAATACATGCGTAAAAACCTTAGATGCGTAGTATACAGTATATTAACTTTTTTACATTTTTTTACGTAAAATACACGTATTTTACATTTTCCGTAAAAAAACCCAGAACTGGCCAGAATGCCCAACCCTGGTTTACACTGAGAGAACGATTTGGTTGTATCTACCTGACGGATTCGGTTGAAGGTTTTTTTACGATTAGGTTCACATAACCGTACATTCATTAATAGCTAGAGGTAATGGTGGTACACTCAACTGTACTGAATTTTTCAGTTGACGCAAACTGGCACTCGATTAATACAACCGAGCGTTTGGTAATAGTTACTGAATGGAGGCTAATTCAACGGGCCCTCTAGTTATAGCAGTGCCCGGTGAAGAAGCCATGACGTGCGTGAACGCCGGCCGACTCGAGTCAATTTTTGTGATAAAAAATTAGTGATAAAGATCAAAGAACAAATAGAAAGTGAAAAAAAAATGGAAGAATTGTTCAAGGAATATGTCTATAGACAACCCGTATTTTGACGCTTTTATATGGCAAGCAATGCTTAATAATAAATAACAGAGAGGCTATACCAACTAGCGATTCGGTAACTATTACCAAATCCTCCAGTTGGCTCAACCTTAATCTCTCAATTGAGCCATTCGGTAACTATCACCGGGCCATTCAATTGTTCTTATTTAACCGCGCGATGAGGTAATAGTTACCGAGCCTGTGTAGTATTAACCAAATCGTTCTCTCAGCGTGCTTCTCATTACGTTTACTTCTCATTAGAGCCTTTAATTAAAGGCTAAATGCTTCAATGAGACTTAAGTCTTATTGAAGCATTTGAAAACCACGAATATACAAGAACTACGTTGAAAAGTTCAATAAGTCCGTATGTCAGGCTGGTCAGGCTTCACTCGACTTCATGTTCCATGGCAGCATTGATACAGCAAAAGTGATGTAAAGGTATTAACTTCCCGATAGGGAAGTTATTGTTATCATCCCGAAATCGAACTTTTTCATTTCGACCTGCAACTGGTGTATTAAGGGTACTAAAATGATCCCCGAAAAATTCTGAGTCAATGTCTGTGTGTGTGTATTTTTTTCTCTGTCCCTCTCATTTGTACGCCCCACCCGGAGAGCAAAGTTCTTTAAAAATTACTTTAAAGTTCTGTAGAACGTTCCGTAATCCGCGAGTGAAATACAATTCAGTAAAAATTACGGAACGTACCGGAATTTTTACGCAACCTTCGCGTAATTTCTCTGTAATGTCACGTAAAAACTCTGGTTCGTTCTGTAATTTTTACGGATCTTTCCAGGAAAATTACGCGAAGGTTGGGTAAAAATTCCGGCGTGTTCCGTAATTTTTACTGAATTATATTTCACTCGCGGATTACGGGACTTTCTACGTAATTTTTAAAGAACTTTTCTCTTCGTGCGGGTAGCGGCCGTTAAGCTTTCCTTCAGGGGGCGTACCGGACACCCACCTATGCGGCTGGGGCCGACTTTCGCCATTTTAGGTCATCGTATTTCTAAACACAGGGTAAACCTCCAGAAACCCTTGTGCTACGATGGCCGGCGCCTATGGTGGAACCCCCCACTCCCCCCCTCCTGCGTCGGGTTAGGTTCCCGCTCGACGGGCGGTTTCATTTTATGGGTACCGCCGGTAGCACACACGGAATGATGCTGCATCGGTCGGAATCCATGAAAAAAAATTTTCCGGCGGCCGGGCGCGAACCTACGACCCTTGGAGTAGTAGGCAGATACTCTACCACTACGCCAAACCCCGACTTGTGTGTGTGTGTGTGTGTGTGTATGTTTGTATGTATGTGCCCTAAATTTTGGTCAACGATTTCTCACGAATGGATACACCAATCGAAGCCATCGACGTCTCAATCGACGCGTCTTCATGTCACTCAGCCCTGATTAGGTTTTGATGGATATCGGTTCAGAACATATATTATTATTGACAATTTCAATTGTTCATAACGTTATATCTCGTAAGCGGTTGGAGTTAGGGAAAAAATTTCTTAACATAAGTTGTTCCTCATACAAAGGTCCATATTTAATGTTTATTGACGTTTCCCATAATGTGCATAATTAAGGTGGTAGAGCCGTTAGAAAAAAATAAATCGTCTGATGAGTGGATGAATGGAGACTAGATGGCGTCGGCGATCACAAAAATTGGTCTCTACAGTATACATGGACCGACTAAGAATATAATACTTATATCAGTTTCGTGTATCAATGCTGCCAGGAACGTGAAGTCAACTGAAGCCGGAGCTGCGGATTTATTGAACTTCTTCAACGTAGTTGTTGTATATTCGTGGTTTTAAAATGCTTCAATGAGAAGTAAATGGCCTTCACGTGAAAGAGGGAGTTATCTCTTGATTGTGAAAAAAATCACAAAAAGCAGCGACATATAGAGAGAAGAAAAAAAATCAGTAAATACTGAAATGAGAAGTTTCGTAAATTCTTGAAGCAGACATAATCTCGAAAACTCGAGTTACCAAATCGGGAAGTTTGCATTGTGTCCTCACTGAGGGCACAAATACATCCCACTCACTAGTTATATTCTGAGTCGGCCCATGTTTACTGTAGAGGCCAATTTTTGCGATCGCCGACGCCATCTAGTCTCCATTCATGCACTCACCACATGAATTATTTGTTTCTAACGGCTCTACCATCTTAATTATGCACATTGTGGGAAAAAGTCAACACACATGAAATGTCCATCTTTGTCTCCGGAACAATTGATGCTTACAAATTTTTTCCCTAACTCCAACCGTTTACGAGATATAGCGTTATGAACAATCGAAATTATCAATAACAATATATATTCTGAACCAATATCTATCGAAAATTAATCCGGGCTGAGTTAGATGAAGACACGTCGATTGAGATCTCGATGGCTTCGATTGGTGTATCCATTCGTGAGAAATCATTGACCAAAATTTAAGGCACATACATAGAATCATACATACACACACAGACAGACAGACATTGACTCATAATTTTTCGGGGATCACTTTGATACCCTTAAGACACCAGTTACAGGTCGAAATGAAAAAGTTTGAGTTCGGGGTGATTACAATAACTTCCCTATCGGGAAGTTAATAACATTGCATATACTGCCTGAATGCCATCCAAATGTAATCCGCTCGAATCTGCACGGGAATGCTTCGATTGAGACCTTCATGACAGCGCTGGATTCATTCATTCACTTATTACATACATAATTGTTGAGACGGCCATACTTCCTTAATTATGCAAATTATCAAAAAAAGTCAGTCGACATAACATACGTATTTTTATATGGAGAACAACTTTTCTTATATGAATTTCGCGCTAACTGTAACAGTTTATACAGTAGAGCATTCTAAACAATTGAAATTGTTAATAACAATATATGTGCTGGACCCATTTCATCCAAAATCTAATCCGGTCTAAGTTACATGAAACTCGTTCGATTGGGTCATCAACAACCTCGATCGAATGATTCGTTCACAAGAAATCGTTGAGCATAAATTTTGACCACATACAGACATTGTCACACACACACACACATACACCTTTTGTTTTAAATAGTCTAGCAAAGTCAGAAATATGTACCATGAAACGTGGAGATCTGATGGAAAATCGACTGTTAATTTTCGGGGGCAAAACAATAACGTCCCTATCGACAAGTTAAAAATAATATATATTGAATTATTGATGTTCGTAACACACGATTGTGAAGCCATCCAGAATAGTTTACGAGTTTTCATATCATATGTTTTAGATTGATGTGTGGACGTATTGGCCTCTGCGGTCTTTTTTTGCTGACTCAAATCAAATTTTTGTTGAATATCTTGCCCAACGTTTCGGATGCTTCTGCGTATCCATCATCAGGGGCTCATTTTTATTACTTATTTACATAATTGGTTCCCTACATATAAATCTGGTATAAAAATGTTGACAGTTTAAAAACAACATATTGTACTATAAATAATAATGTATGTATAAATACCTAGTAATAAGTCTCATAATTAATGTAAATATCTACCACTCTATCCTGGACCGGCTTAACCCATAAATGTGTCAAGAGCACGTGTCAATTCAAAAATAATCTTCCGAAAACCTTATCAAATGCCATCTAAAGGTCGAAGTAGGTACTGGTTAATTTCGCGCGGTTATTTGACAATATTTACGGTTAAGATCAGTAATATCATTTAAAATTACAAATGAGGTGGTCATAGATGGATGAAAGATTGTTCAAGTCAGTATTAAAGTTAACACTTTTTTCTTTTTGTTTTTTAATGTGAAACATCTCTAAGACAGTACGTTTTTTGTATGTGGGTTCTATATCTAGTATTTTTGTGTTTTCAAAATCAAAACTATGTTTCAAATCATTGGCGTGTGCTCTCAGAGCTGTCCGACCTTCTCTATTGTAGTTAATACTATATTTATGGTGACTTACTATAATTATGAGACTTATTGCTAGGTATTTATACATACATTATTATTTATAGTACAATATATTGTTTTTAAACTGTCAACATTTTTATACCAGATTTATTTGCAGGAAACCAATTATGTAAATAAGTAATAAAAATGAGCCCCTGATGATGGATACGCAGAAGCATCCGAAACGTTGGGCAAGATATTCAACAAAAATTTGATTTGAGTCAGCAAAAAAAGACCGCAGAGGCCAATACGTCCACACATCAATTTTTCAACGGTCAGAAATTCAACTTTAAAAATATGTTGTAGATTCAAAGAGGATTATCCAGATTTCCTTGGAGTAAAAATCATTTACACGGGAGTAAGAAGCATGAACATAACAGCTGCTCAACATTTTATTGACGAGACGATCAAATTAAAGCGGAATTGCCCCGATTTTGTCGTAGGATTAGATTCAGCAGATAATGAGGATAAAGGCCATCCCTTGAAATACTTCGGTGAAATCCTGAATACAGTCAAAAACCAGATAAACTTTTTCTTGCATGCAGGGAAAACTAATTGGTATGGTACAAGTGCAGATGCAAATTTAATTGATGCTGTTCTCCTCAATACCAAGCGGATTGGTGATGGTTTTGGTATTTTGAAGCACCCAAAGGTCTTGCAGTACGTTAAGAAACATAAAATAGCCATAGAAGTGTGTCCAATTTCCAATCAAGTATTGGCACTGGTGAAGGATCTCCGTAATCATCCAGCAGCAGTCTTATTTGCAGAAGGTGTTCCAGTGGTCGTCTCCAATGACGATTCGGGCCTATGGGGCTCTAGAGGCCTCAGTCACGACTACTACGAGGCCTTCATGGGTATCATGTCAAGAAGTGCAGATATTCGGGCACTCAATGAGCTCACTATGAATTCTATCATCTATACCAGTCTTCCTACAAATGAACAAGCTGAAGCATTGAGAGTTTGGAAGAAGAAATGGATCCATTTCATCAACCATCTCAACAGCCAAGGTTCTTCCCCGCACATACGGGCTCCATCTCTAGTAACGATCCCTCCTCCCCGCCCTCGTGAAAGCATCACTAGTTTCAATATTGTCAATATCTTCCATCGTATAAAACATTAGGAATTTGAACAGATATCATCATGAAGGCCAATCTCTTGGTCTTAGTAATCCGCAGTTTTCACCATTTTTGGGCCATAAAACGTTAGTGAACTGCGTTGGTTTTAGCACCAACAATGGAAGGGCCATGTACATGAGGGGTTGCACGCATCACATGAAATAATATGTTTGATTTTAGTACATTCTAAATGTTGTTCTGTAAAACTTGAGAAAAATTGGGAATACTTATTGTTTTTTTTTTAGTTTTATAACTTTCTTTCCCCAGAAGATTGATTCATTTGTACCAAATTAGACTGACAGCAATGGCCATGATGCAGTATATTTTGGGAAAAAAAGCCGGTTCTCATGGCACTGGAACTTAGGTTAATAAATGAGAGGTAACAGTGGGAGGAATAGGAGGCTGAGGAAGAGGAGTCTCCCAAACCGATACATCAATAATGTTTCTCATTGGGATTCCATCAATTTATCGGCTGTACAAATTGACGTTTTCCGTGGTTTTCCTTCAATTGTAGATTGACCCAAGTGGTGTAAAGTCTGATAGGCATTGCATTTATTGGGTCAAACTAAGTGAATGCTGTACAGTTTGGGAAGAATTCGGTTTCCATCGACACCGTGGGAGGGTCGCCACATATGCACGATCGCATCGAAGCGTAAATAAAAAAAAAAATTATCGGATCTAGCTAAGTCAGTTAGCAAATTCGGGAAAATGGATTCATTTAATTTGAGAAAACACTTACTTGGCGCCGAATTTATATCATTAAATATAGTCATTTGGTTACATATTCAATTGAGGTCTCGGTCAGATTGATAACGACTTTCCTACTTTGGTGATTCATTTTGCGAAGTGCAGACAACGAAACGAGAAAGTTTCATTGGTACAATATTGTATATGCCAGATGTTTACTGGGATATATTCCTTTTATATCATAGTTATAATCATAATATACGGCACATATAGCATTAGATATATTTGGGACATATCCGCAAATACAAAAGTATATATATCCGACATATACTCCGCATACTACATTTTTGGGCGGAATATATCCAATAAAAGTCACATCTCGGATATATCTCCACATATATTTTCTTTCCATGAGGGATGGTATATATAAACAGCACACTGCTCTTGAAGCGCCAACTCTGTTGTTACAGCCTTGACGATTTCGGATCCGTGGTATTGCGTGGCTGTTTATTCTCTGCAAAAAATATGGCTCTTCACTTATCATCATTTGTTCTTTACTTATCATTAATTACAAAGATTCGCTTATCCCGCAATGTATGGGAGTGTGGATGTTACGTGGAACCTCAATCGCCAGCATGGACAGATGTTTTATAGAATCATATACACATTCGCCTGGATCTTGAATTTCAAGTTGAATTGCATTATTTAGTATTATCATCACTTTGCAGCGAAGATAGTTTCCTTATTCAAAACGGAGGCTCTTGTGGATGCTAAAATAATCTCCATCAGAGATGAACAAACCACATATGGAATTCAGAATTAGCATGCCGCCTAGATTCACGAAATAACCTCGTTGAGACATTCATGGACACATGCAATCCATGGTAATCTTTCCTCCGTAACGTATATGTGTTCGAAAAAAAACATACAAATTCCCTCTTAAATATTCTGAGGTTAGGCGGAAGATTTCTGAATCGGGGATGTATTTAATATAGCAATGGTGGAAACAATTACGATTTAATATGTTGGAATGTGTTTGGTACTTAATTCTGTTATCTGATGCCCAATTCAATTAAGTATTTCATACTGGATTCAACAAGTGTTAAATAGGTGAATCAACTGTCGAAATCGTGAATCAATTATATATTGAATCATTGAATGCAACCTTTAACACTTTGCATATTAAATATGAAATGCTTACTTTCAAAAACAAATACTTGACTCATTAAATACTTGACTCATTGAATACTCCAAGCAAGTATCTGATTCATTGATCACATATATGTGGCATATGTAACGTATGTATGTATGTAAAACAGAGCGTTTTATTAATCCTAAGGTAAGTAGTCCCCTACGGACTATACACTAATATTGCAATATGAAGATACCAAATTCAATCCAGTTCAAATTTGAATATTTTATATTTACAGCTTGCAATATTTGGGACATTGACATAACGGTCAAAACTAGATTGATTAAAGCGCAGTATATTTGTTTTTGCAAATAGCAAAATTGTTTTTACAAAACAATTTGCGTATGAGATTCGTGTGATATTTCATAGGAAACATTCATAAATTATTATTTTCGCAATTATGATACCCAAAAGTCGCCTAGTGGCACTGTTTACAGCCAGACAACAGCCAGGTAAATGTCTGGTACATCAATCCCTAGGGATGTTATATTTCTTATACGGATATACGCTCCATTTCCGCGGTTCCGAATAAGAGTTTAGATTCCCTGGCGATTGAACTTACACGCAACATCCACGCTACCATTCACTGTGGGATAAACGAATTCTTGTAATGGATGATAAATGAGTGACTAATGGCTCTGAATTGCTCAAATAGTTCATTTTCAAATGTTTAATAAGTATTAAAAGGTTATTTTTCACGTATTTTTAACAGAAAATCGACATACACGCAACATATACGCAATACCGTGTATCCTAAATCGTCAGGGTTACAAGGTGCTAAATCCCGTTTTTGGTTACTGTAAAGTTTATAAGCCGATCCGAGGGTAAGGTGTGCACTGGCGATCGTCAGAAAGGAAATTTATCATCAAGTGTACTCTCTTTTATGTTGAAATGTGCAGACATCGAGGCAATCGCGCGTATATAGCATGTTCGACTCAGTATCAAAACTTCACATTCGCCAAAACCCGAATTTATTACCTCGTACTTTAATTTACTAATACTAGTTCAGGTGGTCTATCCTTTCTTATCTGATTTCGAGCTCGATTCCGATAATCGATTTATTTTCTTGATTGAAACTCTCATATACAGGGTGTCCCATTTGAAAAGTTGCACCTCAATATCTTTCAACAGGGCCATGTAACAAAAAAATGTTTCTAACAAAAATTGTAGGGTTCTGAGGGGGACACCCGATTTGCTCATTATTTCGAGCTTTCAAGTTCGTGCTTGCAAGCTGCAAGCACAAACAGCTTTTTTTTTAATGGCAACCCCATTTTTCACCCCGATGAAAATTGTTCATTTCGATGAGTTGTTATCAGAACCCTACGTATATTCAATTTCATTTTTTTTTTATGCAAAAAATATCATGAAAAGTGTTTTATGGCTAAAATTGAAGTTTCAGACTTTTTTAGCGTAACCCAGGATGTACCACGTGGAGGTAAAGTCTGCGTCGCATCCCATGCGCAAAAAAAGGAAAAAAAATGCGCGAAAATGTGAGGAAGTTCCTGAGTGTTTACAAAAGGTGTTCAATATTCCCACCGTTCACTTCCAAGCATAACTCAATTCGTTTGCGGAAATTCCCAAAAACTCTACGGCTAATATTGCAACAGTTTGGGGATCATCAGGATTGACACCTTGTTGGACACTTGGTGTTCTCGTTCTCGAAACATTCTTCCTCGTCTACAACGCTGTTCGATCCTCCTGATAACAGAATCTGCAGGATAATGTTGTCGATTGCGGTACCGCTCGCGATAGGTTCGAGCAGCAGCTCGATACACTCCCCTACACTCTCCCAAAACAAGTAAAATATCGACAATTTCACTAGCCGAAATACATTGTGATATGTTCGATGAAATATCAAGTGATACTAACTTGGTACAGGTTGAATTGGCACCAATTCAAATGAAATAATCGTCAATGACTAGGCACATTTGTTTACATTACGCAACTGGACGTAATTCTTCCATTGATCTGTTTACGGGCTGGAATGATCAAATGTAAACAACAATCGAAACATTTGCCCACAAATGGTGGGAATATTGAACACCCTTTGTAAACGCTCAGGGACTTCCTCACATTTTCGCGCATTTTTTTTCCTTTTTTTGCGCATGGGATGCGACGCAGACTTTACCTCCACGTGGTGCATCCTGGGTTACGCTAAAAAAATCTGAAACTTCGATTTTGGCCATAAAACGCTTTTCATGATATTTTTTGCACAAAAAAATGACATGAAATTGAATATGCGTAGGGTGCTGAGAACAACTCATCCAAAATGAACGATTTTCATCGGGATAAAAAATGGGGTTGCCATTAAAAAAAAAGCTGTTTGTGCTTGCAGCTTGCAAGCGCGAACTTGAAAGCTCGAAATAATGAGCGAATCGGATGTCCCCCTCAGAACCCTACAATTTTTGTTAGAAACATTTTTTTGTTACATGGCCCTGTTGAAAGATATTGAGGTGCAACTTTTCAAATGGGACATCCTGTATATATAAGAAGGAGATAGAGACTACAATGATCAACAGAACGGTTGCGCGTGCATTTCAGCGTGACAGACTTCGAGATAATCGATATATATCGCACATTGTCCTTTTTAGAATAGGACTCCAATACGAGAATATATTATTATTGATTATTTCTGGTGGCCAAATTTCAGTCGATGAAGGTTGCGCATTTCAGCTGGGGGCCTATTCTCGAACCAATCCACCCGAAAGTTTCACGTGAACGTAGATCCGCTCGTGAACTGCCTGTGTAAAACAAATGGGCGTTCAGCGAACGAATCTCCGTTTACGTGAAAATCTCTGACGGATCGACTCGAGAATAGGCCCCCTGGCGTGATGCATCTGTTGATGAATATACCATCGTAGAACGTCTATTATTTGTGGCAGGTGTCGCTACAACCCAATATGTCACATGACACACTGCGATTGGCACTGATCAATCAAACTGCGCATCGCTCAGAAGAATAACATGTTTCCAGCACTCCTCAACATACTCGCAGGTATATTTTCCCCCAACTCGCAATATTTTCTGAACTATATCAAGTAGCAAATAGTGGCGTGAAGTGTGCCGAATGCGGGACACAAACAAAAGTTCCCGATTTGGTATTTCAGCATAGCGTACTAAATTTGTTCTTCTCTTATATGCCACGGTTAATCAGTGTGAGCCCTGTTAGCATTACAACGAAAACTTGCAGATTTGACAACACTAAACTGACTCATTTATGAAGCAAATTTAGCGTCCGCAAAAATTGTTATAAAAACTTGAAATTTGGAACAAAGGTTCCTCTGGTTGTGGTAAAGAACTCTATTGAATGGCGATTTGATCGTATCATTAGTTTTCTAGATTTCAATTTTTTCGTTTTCACCGTTTTTATTTTATTTCTCGATAATTATTCAACCGATTTTGTTAGTTTTTTTTCAAAAGGTGTGCCTTGACGAGATCTATGATATAGTTGAAAAACATTGAGTCTATTACTTTGGGACATTCCTATTTTTCAGTTTTTGACTTTGGTTGTACTTTATGTTTATTTGCACTCTAGAGTTCGCAAAAATTGAGATAAAAACTTGCAATTCGAAACAGAGGTTCCTTTTGTTATGGCGAAGAACACTATTGAATGGCGCCTCAATCGCATCATTAATTTTCTAGATTTCAATTTTTTCATATTTACGGTTCTTTAATTACATCATTCACGATAAGTATTCATCCCATTTTATTTCCAAAATATGAGCCGTAACGAGATCTATAAACTGGTTAAACAACATTTAGTCAATTACTTTGGGTAATATGAGATATCCCTGTTTTTGGTTCCGCTCGTCTGGAAGAAGGTCTTTCAATACTGGAACATTTTGATTTTGTGTGCAGTCGGACCATTCGGAAGCTTACCACCAATGAAATTGGGGGAAATAAACAAAAACGGTGCCATATTTGGCACAGTCGAATGGGGGACCCGAGGGCCGCCGGCTTGTTTCTAACACCGATAGTTAATCATTATTAAAAAATTCAATAGTTCAGATCGCTCCATAGCAAGAGCGGTTGAAGATATGAAATAAAGTGTCTAATAAAAGTAATTCCACACGTAAAAATACACAGTTGATGTTTATGACTTTTGTTGCTAACACCGATAGTTCATCGTTATTAACAAATTCAATTGCTCAGATCGCTCTATAGCAAGAACGGTTGGAGATACGAAATAAATTAGTCAATGAAAGGTGTTCCACATAGAAAGATACATATTTGATGTTGTATAACTTTTTTTTCTAACACCGATCGTTAATGATTATTAACAAATGCAATTGTTCAGATCGGTCTATAGCAAAAACGGTTGGGAATATGAAACAAAGTGCTTACTAAAAGTCGATCCACCCGTAAAAATACACATTCGACGTTTTATGACTTTTTTTGATAACACCCATAGTTAATTGTTATTACAAAATTGCATTATTTATCTGACCATTACATATTGATAATTATAAAATTTTTCAATATTTGGAAATTTTGAAAAGCTTAAAACGTCCATAATTTCAGATATGAACCGAAATTTTGCATATAACCTATACGGGTTAACGATCGGGAAGTTATCCCTGTAGAGAGTCAGACCCACATCCCGTTTATTCCAATTGTTGTTGCGTTATTTTCAATCGGAAATAAGGGTGAACACATAGCACACCCATTTTCCAATTACCCTTTTTTTTTATATACTATCTAAGGAGAATTTTTTGCCAGGCAAATTAAATAAAAAAATAATGTAACGACTGTGATGATACATTTGCGCTCTTATTCAAATTTTTTTAATTATGAATTGTTTATATGGAAAGTATTTTGAAGACCCTAGCTGTCAGTGAATACATAACCTCAATAATGACGTAACACACGGAAAGATTGCGTTTAAATGGGGCATTTATTGAAAAATCCCAGCTTGAACGACTCAGAAAAACTCTCGGTGGTTTGGAAAATTACAACAGTGCAACCTCGTTGTTACCTCAAACTTTGAATTTCACAACTCACACTGTTTTGACAGCTATGAACCCCCATGCCACTTCTCAATTCAATGATTCGACAAACATTCGCGAACGTTTATCATAACTAATTCCTAGGCAAATTGAGTCAATTCTTCAATGAGACATAGATAAAAGATTATTCTTCCTATTGGCATGTTTTTTCAGCAGATTGAAGGTCTGCCTTTTTTATAGGCAAGTAACTTCCGGTGAAAAATCGAGATTTTGTCCCCTCTAATAATCACTTCATGTACTGATTCTTTTTTAATTAAGAAAGAAATTCTCCAAGAATTTGAGCAGACGTGAGTAAGCTTGCTTTTTGCAATGGATACAAAATACAACTCAAATTAATAATTTGAAATTCAAAATCGGAAAATGACTTCAACATTCAGAATGCGAAATTTATAATTATAAACTTGAATATTTAAAATGGATAGAATCAACTTCAAAATTGATCAAAATTTTCTATTTGAATTGAAAAATTTGTAAATAAAAAATCAATGGCTGTTTTGCTCAAAAATGCATAACTCAAATTTAGGTTATTCGCATATTAAAAAATTAAACGAAAATAGTATGGATTTTGTTCTTATAGCATTTGTTATCATTAGCTATTTCTATCCAAGTGTTGATTTACTCAACTTGTAATACAAAATACTTGACAGTTGAGGTTATGGAAAATCGGAAAGAATCTGTGCCAATTTACCCGGACAACGCGTGATTTTTGGAGGTTTTCTAGTTTCGACACAGGAATTTTTCAATTCTAAGCATATTTTGGCTATTTGAGATGAGGTAAAAAATCTGTTTTGTCCATATAATAATAGGAGAAACGGTTAAAATTCATAATTTACTTACATTTTGTTGTTTATGTGCACTGCACTGGTGCGCGATCGGCAGCCATTGTCTGGCAAAGGGGCCAAAGGGGGCTGGGGGGCAAATTGTCTATTACCATCAGTACCGGCATTTTTTTGCATCCAAAAACTTTCAAGGGTGTCAATGATAAAGAATAATTTTTAATCATTAATCAGTTGTATTTTTCCCTCCTGCAGACACTCTGAATTTGCGGTTGGCGGATAAAGATGAGAAAATAATATCTATTAGTTTTTGTTCCAGTGCAGATTTCTACCGGTAAACAAATCTACTTTTTTTTCATCATTTTACAAAAAGCAAATTCAGAGTAACTAGATTATTGCATTTCACACTCACAACTTTTTTTTGTGGGTGCAAATTGAGGACACCCTAAAAAGTAATTAGATTGAAAATTGAGCTCGTGCGCGACGCGAGCAGCAGAAGTAACATAAATAAATTTGGCTACATACACATATATATGCATACATACATACATACATATATACATACATACATACATACATACATACATACATACATACATACATACATACATACATACATACATACATACATACATACATACATACATACATACATACATACATACATACATACATACATACATACATACATACATACATACATACATACATACATACATACATACATACATACATACATACATACATACATACATACATACATACAAGGGAGAAACCTAACTCCCGAAACCAAGGGTGCCAAGGGTGGGCTCCCTATAACAGCCTACA
This sequence comes from Asobara japonica, assembly GCA_026005395.1. Classification (NCBI taxonomy): domain Eukaryota; kingdom Metazoa; phylum Arthropoda; class Insecta; order Hymenoptera; family Braconidae; genus Asobara; species Asobara japonica. The sequence continues at coordinate 4,664,559 of BQMI01000577.1, forward strand.
TATTAAAGAAGAAACCATGGCCAGTACAACCATTGGAAAAATGATTACGGTGCAGGGGAGGGATACCCCAGTACCGGCGGGTGAGAGTCCCGAAGCAGGCTCGAGCTCGTCGAGATCCGACTACTGCAGCCCTCAAGAGGTGGACCACTTGGCCTCTGATGGGTCTACTACCCCAAGTGAAGAACTTCTGAAGAAAAGGCAAGCTGAAATGGTTAAGATTGATAACCTTTTAAAAGACTTGTTGGAGTATATCACTCCGAAGGCAAGCGTTCACAAGCACATTAAGTTGCAGGTCAATAAGATGAAAAGCAGTTATGACCGTTTCGTGGCACTTGACAAAAAAGTGATTCCACAACCAATGGTGCAGACTGCTGACGCCCAAACTTCACCTCACCTAAGTGGGCAGCCGAAGAGAAAAGATATCTCACCTCTGGAGGAGAGAAAACTTCCACGACAGGTGAAAAGAAGGAAGGAAATGACCTTGGAGAACTCTGAGACTGCAAACTCAACCGAGGCCAGGGAGAATGACCGAGTAGTTCGAAACCCTACTATCCAGAACGTTACCTCGGATACGGGCGAAAGTTCCAGTTGGACAAAGGTCCAAAGGCAGGGAAAAGTGGCGAAGACACACCAGAATCAGCCTCGGACGAAGAAGAAAGCAGTAATCCGCCCTGATGCGCTAATTATTCGTCCCACGGGGAAGGATACGTACGCTGAAATATTAGAACGTATAAAGAAGGACCAAGGTGTCTACGCGGCTAGCTCATGCGTGGACAAAATCCGTAAAACAGCCTCCGGAGATGTTCTTTTAATTCTAGCGAGAGGAAAGAAGGACGAAGGTGTTGAGCTGGAGAAGGCACTAGTTGGAGCCCTCCAAAACGAAGCTAAGGTGTTCAATAAGGGACCTCAACAGGAACTCGAAATCAAAGACCTCGATGACGTCACTACCAAAGAAGACATACTTGATGCCCTGAGGAAAGCTGATGGCGCAGATAGTGATATCTCATTGAGTGCCATCGAGTCTCTTCGCAAGGCCTACAGAGGAACACAATCTGCTACGGTGGTACTCCCTGACACTACTGCAAGAAATATACTGAGTAAGGGTAGTAAAATACGAATAAGCCTGGTATATGCTCGCATCGTGACAGTGGTAAGGCCCATCAAATGCTTCAAGTGTTGGTACTACGAGCATCTTGCCGTCAATTGCAAGAGCTCCATTGACCGATCAGACCTGTGTTACAAATGCGGCGAAAAAGGGCAGAGAAGCGCCGATTGTAAAGCGTCTCCAAAATGCGTTCTATGCGTAGAACTGGAGCCCACGAAAGACAATGCCCATGTAACTGGTAGTATCAAATGTCCAGTCTACCAGGGTGCACTCCAGAAGATCCGTACACAGTCATAGTGCGGGTGTTACAGGTGAACCTGGCTCACTGCACCACAGCACACGATCTGCTGACGCAGACGGTTCGAGACCTGAAAATTGATGTTGCCGTCATTTCGGAACCTTACAGGAACCTATATACCCAAAACTGGGTTACTGATACTAGCAATAAAGCCGTCATTTGGTCCTGCGGTGCTCTGCCGCTTGAAGCATATGACGGAGACCAACAGTCCGGATTCGTTGTGGCCAAGTTGAATGGTATCTATCTTTATAGCTGCTATGCACCACCAAGCCTTTGCTATGAAGACTTCACAGCATTCCTAGATAGACTCGTCGTGGATGCAAAACAGCATTCCCCAGTGGCAATTGCGGGATACTTCAACTCGTGGGCAGTCGACTGGGGCAGCAAGGAGACGAATCAACGAGGACGGGCTTTACTGGAAGCCATGCCGACCCTAGATGTTGTCCTATTGAACGTTGGAAATAAACCGACATTTCGCAGAGGACAAGCGAGCTCATGTATAGATCTCACCTTCGTCAGCAGCAGCCTGATGAAAGGAAACTGTGCATGGGAAGTATCCGAGATCTACACTGCCAGTGATCATCAGGCAGTACTCTGGGAGGTGTCGGTTGATTGGAGATCCGCACCCACACCGGAAAGAACAAATGGAGTCGGCTGGAATGTGCGAAAATTTGACATTGCCACCTTCCTTATGGCACTGAAGACTGCCCGATTAGACAGTAAGAATGCCACAGGAAAAGTAGACGAAACCATGCGGAGAGTCACCGACGCCTGCGATGCCACTGTGCCCAGGAAATTGAGTGGAAACCGACGGCCACCGGTGTATTGGTGGAGCGGTGGAATCGCGACCCTCCGCAGGGAATGTTTCGCAGCGAGGAGAGCTTGGCAACGCGCAAGGAAGAAGTCCAACCCCGAAAGTCTCGAAGTGGAGTTTAAAGCCGCTAAGCGTAAGCTTACTAAGGCCATAAAGCTTCGCAAACGAGACTGCTGGAACGAACTGTTGGAGGAAGTGGAGAAGGATCCTTGGGGCCTCCATCAATGCAGCACCCGGCATGTTCCTCGAAATGTATAATACATGCATCCAGGAAGGTATTTTCCCCAGCAGATGGAAGCAACAGAGACTCGTGCTTATCGCCAAGGGGAAAAAGCCACCGGACGAGCCATCATCATATCGTCCACTCTGTATGCTGGATACGGCGGGCAAGATCCTGGAACGCATTATACATCAGAGAATTGAGTCAGTGGTGGAACCCCTATTGGCGGAAGCTCAATACGGTTTCAGACGACGACGATCCACGTTGGATGCTATAGACCTGGTGGTCAAAACAGCAAAAAAAGCAATCGATGGCAGGCGATGGAAAGGAGGTACGAAGCAGTATTGCTTGGTTGTTGCCCTGGACATCAAAAATGCCTTCAACTCGGTACGGTGGGATCCCATCCTCGCGGCATTGTCGAAGCTGCAAGTACCGGCATATTTGCAAAAGATGGTAGGTAATTACTTTACCGACAGAGTACTCAGATATGACACAGAGGTTGGTCCTAAAACATATAGGGTGACTGGGGGGGTACCTCAAGGCTCAGTGTTGGGTCCTCTGTTGTGGAATATCGTATATGACGACTTGCTCAAAATAGCATTACCGGCGGGGGCCAAACTCGTAGCTTTTGCGGGTGACGTAGCCATAGTCATCGTGGGTGAGCACGAAATAATTTCCCAGCCCTACATACGGTACCTGGGAATTATGATTGATGACCGACTTAGTTTTAGACAGCAAGCTCAACATGCAAGCAGTAAGGCAGGAGCAGTGAAGACTGCTCTTGCAAGACTTATGCCAAATATTGGAGGGCCAAAACAGAGGAGAAGGCTCCTGCTATCATCAGTTGTCACGTCGGTATTAACATATGGTATTCCTATATGGAGTGATGCATTACGAAGCCAAGCATCTCGGCGGCAAATTGTTCCAGTCTACAGGCTGAGTGCCCTTAGAGTGGTCAGCGCATACCGCACAGTATCGAACGATGCTGTGTGTGTCATTGCTGGGATGCTACCTTTTGAAGTTTTAGCGGAGGAGCGTAGGCGACTCTACACACGCAAAACATCAACTGAGCTGAGCTCAGTGGAACTGAGGACAGAAGAACGAAACCACAGCATCCAGCGATGGCATCTGCAGTGGGACGTCTCGAGCAAAGGCCGGTGGACTCACCGACTTATTCCGAAGCTAGATGTTTGGCTTGACCGATCACATGGACAAGTCAATTACTACCTAACCCAGATGCTCTCAGGACACGCGTGCTTTCGGGAATATCTTCACAAATTTAAGCATGAGGATTCTCCGGATTGCCCAAAGTGTCCGAGAATGAAGGAAAACGCGGAACATGTTCTCTTTACGTGTCCGCGTTTCGACGTCCAACGAGCTGTATGGGAAAATACCGCAGGCAAACCCATCAACGGTGGAAATCTTGTGGAAGTTATGCTGTCATCAGAGGCGGCATGGAACGCGACAAGCGACTTCGCAATGGAGGTTTTGCAGGAGCTGCGCCGCGAGGAGCAGTTGCGGAAAAATCCAGAGTAAACGGAGGATCTTCTTACCGTTAACGAGCGGAAAGGATTCGCTACTGAGGAAGCCAAGGCTATCGTCCCCTACACAACGAAGTATTGCTCAGCAGATGTTCCGTCGTGGTCTGGGGACCAACCGAACTGTATTGTATGTGACGAGGGGTATTGTCCTTTGCACCTTATGTTTTATTTGTTAATTTTGTAAGTTTGTCCAATAAAGGAAAAAGTAAGAAAAAGAGGAAGGAAAGAGAAAGAAGGTAGTGTGAGGAAGGAGGTTGACTTCCTTCTTTCTCTTTTTCTTAAAAAAAAAACAAAAAAAAAAACATACATACATACATACATACATACATACATACAGGCTCAATTGAAAATTGCCAATTAAAAATTTCAAAGTAAAAATTGCCAACTGAAAATTGCCAATTAAAAGTTGCCAATTGAAAATTCCCAATTAACATTTCCCAATTGAAAGCCAATTGAAAATCGCTCACTGAAAGTTGTCAATTGAAAATTCCCAACTGAAAATTGCCCATTAAAAATTCCCAATTGAAAATTTCCGACTGATAATTGTGGATTGCCAATTGAAAATTGCCGACTGAAAATTGCCGATTGGAAATTGCGCATTAAAAATTGAGGATTGAAGATTAAGGAGTGAAAATTACCGATTGAAAGTTGACAAGTGGAGGTTACGGATTGAAAATTGCCAATTTAAAAATGAGCATTGAAAATTAAAGATTGCAAGTTAAAGGTTGAAAATTACCAATTGGAACTTGACAAGCGAAAATTGCGAACGAAACATTGAGGATCGAAATGAGAATTGAAGAATGAAAATGAAGATTGAAAATTGACAAATGGAAATTGCCAATTGAAACATGTGTAGTGAGATTTCCGGATTGAAAATTGACCATTGACCAGTTCGTCAAATTTTTACTTGTCAATTGTCTAGTGTCAAATTTTAATCCATAACTTTCAAGCCGCTATTTTCAATTGTTAATTTTCAATTGTCAATTTTCAATTGTCAGTTTTCAATTGTCAATTTTCAATTGTCAATTTTCAATTGTCAATTTTCAATTGTCAATTTTCAATTGTCAATTTTCAATTGTCAATTTTCAATTGTCAATTTTCAATTGTCAATTTTCAATTGTCAATTTTCAATTGTCAATTTTCAATTGTCAATTTTCAATTGTCAATTTTCAATTGTCAATTTTCAATTGTCAATTTTCAATTGTCAATTTTCAATTGTCAATTGTCAATTTTCAATGGTCGATTTTCAGTTGTCAATTTTCAATTGTCAATTTTCAATTGTCAATTTTCAATGGTCAATTTTCAATGGTCAATTTTCAATTGTCAATTTTCAATTGTCAATTTTCAATTGTCAATTTTCAATTGTCAATTTTCAATTGTCAATTTTCAATTGTCAATTTTCAATTGTCAATTTTCAATTGTCAATTTTCAATTGTCAATTTTCAATTGTCAATTTTCAATTGTCAATTTTCAATTGTCAATTTTCAATTGTCAATTTTCAATTGTCAATTTTCAATTGTCAATTTTCAATTGTCAATTTTCAATTGTCAATTTTCAATTGTCAATTTTCAATTGTCAATTTTCAATTGTCAATTTTCAATTGTCAATTTTCAATTGTCAATTTTCAATTGTCAATTTTCAATTGTCAATTTTCAATTGTCAATTTTCAATTGTCAATTTTCAATCGGCAATTTATCAATCGTGAATTCATCAATTGTCAATTTTCAATTGTCAATTGTCAATTTTCAATTGTCAATTTTCAATTGTCAATTTTCAATTGTCAATTTTTAATTGGCAAATTTCAATGCGCTACTTTTATTTGTTAATTTTCATTTTTCAATTGTCAATCCAAAATTGGCAATTGGCTATTTTCAATTGGTCATTTTCAATTGTAAATTTTGAGTTGGTAATTTTTAATTGGCAATTTTTAATTGACCATTTTTGATTAGCAATTCTTTATTAGCAATTTTCAATTGTCAATTTATCAATTATCTATTTATCAATTGTCAACTTATCAATTGTCACTTTATCAATTGCCAATTTATCAATTGTCAATTTATCAATTGTCAATTTATCAATTGTCAATTTATCAATTGTCAATTTGTCAATTGTCAATTTATCAATTGTCAATTTTTAATTGGCAATTTTCAATTGGGAAATATGGAAATTTCATCCAAAAAGTTAAAAAAAATGAACGTCCCACGTGATTGGCACGGAACAAACTACCCAGAGCCTCGCTCCGGTAGGTGGCGTATACTTTCTGTATCTGAAATTTCTTCTTGTAATTGATAAAGTGGTTGATTTTTTCCTTCAACAATGTCGCTTCACGGCTTTTGGGAAAATTATGGCATATATATTATGTCAATTCCTGATCAAAACTTGATCGAGGCTCAAACCCCGAGTGTCGGAACTAGGTCACTTTTCTATGTTGCACCCACCTTCTTCCCATCGTGGTTTTCCAGCCTTGATCAATCGTGGATCAATATTCTCATTCCATCGAATATATGTATTCTGCATATATGTAATAATATACTTCACATATATAACCATACATATCATATATTCATCATTTGGGATAAAATATAAATTATATATAGAATATCATATATGTACCTCTATATTCTAATGTATAAGTATCATATATGAAATCATATATATTCATATATACCATATATAATGTCATGTATGTCATATATGATGCATATACAACCACTTTGGTATATGTAAAAATGTATGTCGTATATGTTATTATATACCCTAGCGGACCAAGTGTAAAGTTCAACTCTACAATATTTCCAAAATTTTAGAGTTGGGATAGAGTTGAGTGAGAGTTCGTCTTTTTTATCAATTCTTAACACTTAATGAATAACGAAGTGAGGTTTTGAGATGTCATCATCGTTTTCTCAACATTTAATGCTTTTCAAAGTTAAGAGTTGAATATTTTTCTGAATTTTGGTATTATGCCAACTCTATCTCAACTTTATACCGGGATAGAGTTGAATGTTGGACTTTGCGGTTACTTTGCCCCAACTCTATCCGAACTTTGTTTCGGAATAGAGTTGAAAATTGAACTTTAGGGTAACTTTCCCCCAACTCTATCAGAACTTTATACCGGGATATAGTTGAGTGTTGGAATTTGGGGTTACTTTCCCCCAACTCTATCCGAACTTTATACCGGGATAGAGTTGAATGTTGGACTTTGCGGTTACTTTGCCCCAACTCTATCCGAACTTTGTTTCGGAATAGAGTTGAAAGTTAAATTTTAGGGTAACTTTCCTCCAACTCTATCCGAACTTTATACCAGGATAGAGTTGAGTGTTGGATTTTGGGGTTACTTTCCCCCAACTCTATCCGAACTTTATACCGGGATAGAGTTGAACGTTGGACTTTGCGGTTACTTTGCCCCAACTCTATCCGAACTTTGTTTCGGAATAGAGTCGAAAGTTGAACTTTAGGGTAACTTTTCCCCAACTCTATCAGAACTTTATACCGGGATATAGTTGAGTGTTGGAAATTGGGGTTACTTTCCGCCAACTCTATCCGAACTTTATACCGGGATAGAGTTGAATGTTGGACTTTGCGGTTACTTTGCCCCAACTCTATCCGAACTTTGTTTCGGAATAGAGTTGGAAATTGAACTTTAGGGTAACTTTCCCCCAACTCTATCAGAACTTTATACCGGGATATAGTTGAGTGTTGGAATTTGGGGTTACTTTCCCCAACTCTATCCGAACTTTATACCGGGATAGAGTTGAATGTTGGACTTTGCGGTTACTTTGCCCCAACTCTATCCGAACTTTGTTTCGGAATAGAGTTGAAAGTTAAATTTTAGGGTAACTTTCCTCCAACTCTATCCGAACTTTATACCAGGATAGAGTTGAGTGTTGGAATTTGGGGTTACTTTCCCCCAACTCTATCCGAACTTTATACCGGGATAGAGTTGAACGTTGGACTTTGCCCCAACTCTATCCGAACTTTGTTTCGGAATAGAGTTGAAAGTTGAACTTTAGGGTAACTTTCCCCCAACTCTATCAGAAATTTAGACCGGGATATAGTTGAGTGTTGGAATTTGGGGTTACTTTCCCCCAACTCTATCCGAACTTTATACCGGCATAGAGTTGAATGTTGGACTTTGCGGTGACTTTCCCCCAACTCTATCCGAACTTTGTTTCGGAATAGAGTTGTAAATTGAACTTTAGGGTAACTTTCCCCCACTCTATCAGAACTTTATACCGGGATAGAGTTGAATGTTCGACTTTGAGGGTACTTTCCCCCAACTCTATCCGAACTTTATACCGGGATAGAGTTGAAAGTCAAATTTTAGGGTTACTTTGCCCCAACTCTATCCGAACTTTATACCGGGTTAGAGTTGAAAGTTAAACTTTAGGGTTACTTTGCCCGAACTCTTTCCGAACTTAATACCGGGTTGTAGTTGAGAATTGATCTTTGGGTTTTTGAAAATTTTTTTAGTTTTTTGAAAATTTATTTAAGAACATTTAGGTTTTGGTCAACTCTATTCCAACTATCAACACGGTTAGAGTTGAAAGTTGAACTTTGGGTTACTTTACCCCAACTCTATCCGATCTTTATACCCGGATAGAGTTGAGAGTTGACCTTTGGGGTTACTTTGCCCCAACTGTATCCGAACTTTATACCGGAATAGAGTTGAATGTTGGACTTTGGGGTTACTTTACCCCAGCTCTATCCGAACTTTATACTGAGAGAGTTATAGTTGAGGATTAGTTAGAGTTAGAGTTGAGGATTGACCGTTGGGTTTTTAAAAAAATTTATTGAATTTGTTTAAAATCCATTTAAGAACATTGAGGATTTGGTCAATTCTATCCCAACTCTACACACAGGTAGAGTTGAAACTTGAATTTTGGGGTTACTTTGCCCGAATTCTATCCGAACTTTATACCGGGTTAGGGTTGAAAGTGGAACTTTGGGCTTACTTTCCCCCAACTCTATCCGAACTTTATACCGAGATAGAGTTCAATGTTGGACTTTGCGATTACTTTCCCTCAACTCTATCCGAACTTTATACCGGGATAGAGTTGAATGTTAAATCTTGGGGTTACTTTGCCCCACCTCTATCCGAACTTTATACCGAGTGAAAGTTGACAATTGATCTCTGGGTTTTTCTAAAAATTTATTGATTTTTTTAATTTTTTTAATCATTTAAGAGGTTTTAGTCAACTCTATCCCAACTCTACACACGGTTAGAGTTGAAAGTCGAACTTTGGGGTTACTTTGCCCCAACTCTATCCGAACTCTATACCCGGATAGAGTTGGGATAAAGTAACCCCAAGGTTTAACTTTCAACTCTAACCGTGTTTAGAGTTGGGATAGAGTTCACCAAAACCTCAATGTTCTTGAATGAATTTTTAAAAAATTCAATAAAATGTTTAAAAACCCAACGATCAATTCTCTACTCTAACCCGGTATAAAGTTCGGATAGAGTTGAGGCAAAGTAACCCCGAAGTTCGACATTCAATTATTCGGTTCTAAAGTTCTGATAGAGTTGGGGCCAAGTAACTCCAAAGTTCAACATTGAACTCTATCCCGGTATAAAATTCGGATAGAGTTGGGGCAAAGTAACCCCAAAGTTCCACCTTCAGATCTAACCGTGTGTAGAGTTGGGATAGATTTGCCCTAAACCTCAATGTTCTTGAATAATTTTTGTTAAAAATTCAATGAAATTTTTAAAAACTCAAAGGTTAATTTTCTCTACTCTAACCCGTTATAAAGTTCCGATAGAGTTGATGTAACGTGAGCCCAAATTTCAACATTCTACTCTATCCGGTTATACAGTTCGGATAGAGTTGAGGAAAAGTAACCCCAAAGTTCAACTCTCAACTCGATCCTTTTATAAAGTTCGGATAGAGTTGGAGCAACGTAACCCTAAAGTTCAACTATCAACTCTAACCCGGTATAAACTTCGGATAGAGTTGGAATGAAGTAACCCTGAAGGTCAACTTTCAACTCTCACCGTGTGTAGAGTTGAGACAGAGTTGGAATTTGAGTTGACCGGAAACTCAATGTTCTTAAATAAATTTGAGAATAAATTCGATAAAATTCTGGGAAACCCAAAAATGGACTCGATACTCTAACCCAGTATGAAGTCCGGGTAGGGTTGGGTGAGAGTTGATAATAACAAATCTCAACGTTAACCGCGTGTCAAGTTGGGATAGAATTGGGGCAAAGTAACTGCCAAGTTCAACTCTCAACTCTACCCCGGTATAAAGTTCGGATAGAGTTGGGGTAAAGTTACCCCAAAGTTCAACATTCAACTCTATCCCAGTATAAAGTTCGGATAGAGTTGGGGGAAAAAAACCCTAAAGTTTAACTTTCAACTCCAACCGTGTTTAGAGTTGGAATAGAGTTGATCAAAACCTTAATGTTCTTAAATGAATTAAAAAAAAATCAATACAATTTTTAAAAACCCAAAAGAAAACCCCAAAAAAAAAAAGATCAATTCTCAACTCTAACCCGGTACAAAGTTCGGATAGAATTAGGGCAAAGTAACCCCAAAGTTCAACGTTCAACTCTATCCTGTTATAAAGTTCAGATAGAGTTGGGGCCCAGTAACCCCAACGTTCAACATTCAACTCTATCCCGGTATAAAGTTCGGATAGAGTTGGGGCAAAGTAACCACAAAGTTTGACTTTCAACTCTATCCCGGTATAAAGTTCGAACAGAGTTGGGGTAAAGTAACCCCAAAGTTCAACTTTCAACTCTAACCGTGTTTTTGTTGGGATAGAGTTGACCAAAACCTCAACGTTCTTAAATGAATTTCAAAAAAATTCAATAAACTTTTTAAAAACCTAAAGATCAATTCTCAACTCTCAACTTTAACCCGGTATAAAATTAGGATAGACTTGGAGAGAAGTAACCCCGAAGTTTAACATCCAACTCTATCCTGCTATAAAGTTGAGATAGAGTTGAGGCCAAGTAACCCCAAAGTTCAACTTCTCAACTCTAACCCGGTATAAAGTTCGGATAGAGTTGGGGAAAAGTAACCCCAAAGTCCAACATTCAACTCTATTCCGATATAAAGTTCGGATAGAGTTGGGGTAAAGTAACCCCAAAGTTCAACTTTCAACTCTAACCGTGTTTTTGTTGGGATAGAGTTGACCAAAACCTCAACGTTCTTAAATGAATTTCAAAAAAATTCAATAAACTTTTTAAAAACCTAATGATAAATTCTCAACTCTCAACTTTAACCCGGTATAAAATTAGGATAGACTTGGAGAGAAGTAACCCCGAAGTTTAACATCCAACTCTATCCTGCTATAAAGTTGAGATAGAGTTGAGGCCAAGTAACCCCAAAGTTCAACATTCAACTCTATCCCGGTATAAAGTTCGGATAGAGTTGGGGTAAAGTAACTGCAACGTTTGACTTTCAACTCTATCCCGGTATAAAGTTCGGATATAGTTGGGGTAAAGTAACCCCAAAGGTCAACTCTCAACTCTAACCCGGTATAAAGTTCGGATAGAGTTGGGGTAAAGTAACCCAAAGTTCAACTTTCAACTCTAACCGTGTTGATAGTTGGAATAGAGTTGACCAAAACCTCAATGTTCTTAAATAAATTTGCAAAAAACTAATAAAATTTTTATAAACCCAAAGATCAATTCTCAACTACAACTCGGTATTAAGTTCGGAAAGAGTTCGGGCAAAGTAACCCTAAAGTTTAACTTTCAACTCTAACCCGGTATAAAGTTCGGATAGAGTTGGGGCAAAGTAACCCTAAAATTTGACTTTCAACTCTATCCCGGTATAAAGTTCGGATAGAGTTGGGGGAAAGTACCCCCAAAGTCGACCATTCAACTCTATCCCGGTATAAAGTTCTGATAGAGTGGGGGAAAGTTACCCTAAAGTTCCACTTTCAACTCTATTCCGAAACAAAGTTCGGATAGAGTTGGGGCAAAGTCCAACGTTCAACTCTATCCCGGCATAAAGTTCGGATAGAGTTGGGGGAAAGTAATCCCAAATTCCAACATTCACCTCTATCCCGGTATAAAGTTCGGATAGAGTTGGGGGAAAGTAACCCCAAAGTCGTACATTCAACTCTATTCCGGTATAAAGTTGGGACAGAGTTGGGGGAAAGTAACCCCAAAGTCCAACATTGAACTCTATCCCGGTATAAAGTTCGGATAGAGTTGGGGGAAAGTAACCCCAAAGTCCAACTTTCAACTTTAACCCGGTATGAAGTTCGGATAGAGTTGGGGGAAAGTAATCCTAAAGTCCGACATTCAGCTATATTCCGGTATAAAGTTCCGATAGAGTTGGGGGAAAGTAACCCCAAAGTCCAACTTTCGACTCTAACCCGGTATAAAGTTCGGATAGAGTTGGGTCCAAATCCTAAAGTTCAACTTTCAACTCTAACCGTGTGTAAAGTTGAGATAGAGTTGGGCAAAACCTCAATGCTATTAAATAAAATTTTCAAAAATGCAAAAGTTTCACTCTCAACTCTAATTTCGTGTAGAGTTGGGATAAAGTTAGGCATAAGAACAAAGATCAACTCTCAACTTTAATCGCGTGTAGAGTTGGGATAGAGTTCGCCATAAGTGCTTTACCGAAAAGTGCTTAATTGAAGAAAAAACAAACAAAAATCAAATATTTAGTTTTACTCACTGTAGAATTGTTCATAAAATCCAAGTTCAACTCTCAACTTTTACATAATGCGAATTTGGGAAAGAATTGACCAACTCTCACTCAACTCTCACCGAACTCTAAAATCTTGGAAAAATGTTAGAGTTTACTCGACTTTCACCCAACTCTACAGTCGGTCCGTTAGGGTATGTCATATACTTCCACATATATTGTGCATATATCAATTATGTATGGCACCATGTACTGCCCACATATATTTTTTCCGTGGGGGTGGAAGCCATGTCGACCCTAGATGTCGTCCTATTGAACGATGGAAATAAACCGACATTTCGCAGAGGACAAGCGAGCTCAATTATAGATCTCACCTTTGTCACCAGTAGCCTGCTCAAAGGAAATTGTGCAGGGGAGGTATCTGAGATCTATACTGCCAGTGATCATAGAGCGGTACTCTGGGAGGTGTGTGTTGACCGGAGGTCCGCGCCCACATCAGAAAGAACAAACGGAGTAGGCTGGAATGTAAGAAAATTCGACATTACCACCTTCCTTATAGCACTGAAGACTGACCCCATAAACGGTAGCAACACGACAGAAAAAGTAGACGGAGTCATGCGGAGAGTCACCGACGCCTGCGATGCCACTATGCCCAGGAAATTTAGTGGAAACTGACGGCCACCTATGTATTGGTGGAGCGATGAAATCGCGACCCTCCGCAGGGAATGTTTTGCAGCGAGAAGATCCTGGCAACGCGCAAGGAAGAAGTCCAATCCTGAAAGCCTGGAAAAGAAGTATAAAGCCGCTACGCGTAAACTCACCAAGGCCATAAAGCTTCGCAAACGAGACTGTTGGAACGAGCTATTGGAGGAAGTGGATAAGGATCCTTGGGGCAGACCGTACAAGGTGGTTATGGCGCGACTTAAGAGTCAACCTATGCCATCACCGACCTGCCCTGCGCTCCTGGATTGTGTCTGTCTTATTTCCTCAACAATCGAATATTACTGGGACGTATGTGAAGAATGGTATCAACGACGAAATTCCATCGATTACAGCTGATGAACTATTGCAGGCCTGTAGTAGAGTGGGCAACAACAAGGCCCCTGGTCTCGATGGTGTGCCAAACATAGCATTGAAGGCCGCCATTAATGCAGCACCTGGAATTTTTCTCGACATGTACAATGCTTGCATTCAGGAAGGTATCTTCCCCAACAGATGGAAGCAAGAGAGACTCGTACTGCTTCCTAAGGGAAAAAGCCTCCGGACGAACCGTCATCATATCGTCCACTCTGTATGCTGGATACGGCGGGCAAGATCCTGGAGCGCATTATACTGCAGAGAATTGAGGCAGTGGTGGAACCCCTGTTGGCCGAAGCTCAATACGGCTTCAGACGACGACGATCTACGTTGGATCCTATAGACCTGGTGGTCCAAACAGCCAAGAAAGCAATCCATGGCAGGCGATGGAAAGGAGGTACGAAACATTATTGTTTGGTTGTTACCCTGGACATCAAGAATGCCTTCAACTCGGTACGGTGGGATTCCATCCTCGCGGCATTGTCGAAGCTGCAAGTACCGGGATATTTGCAAAAGATGGTAGGCAATTACTTTACCGACAGAGTACTCAGATATGACACAGAGGTAGGTCCCAAAACATATAAGGTGACTGGGGGCGTACCTCAAGGCTCAGTCTTGGGGCCCCTTCTGTGGAATATCGTATATGATGAACTGCTCAAACTGGCATTGCCGGCGGGGGTAAAGCTCGTAGCTTTTGCGGATGATGTGGCCATTATTATCGTGAAAAAACACCTTTCCATGCTCCAGCTCATTTTCGAGAATGTTTTTAACAAGATACGGCAATGGATGCACTCCATTGCTTTACAACTTGCGGGGCATAAGACTGAAGCACTACTCATCATGAGCCGAAAGAAATTGGAGACAATTACGCTGCAAGTCGCTGAGCACGAAATAACTTCCCAGCCCTACATACGGTACCTGGGAATTATGATTGATGCCCGACTTAGTTTTAGACAGCAAGCCCAACATGCAAACAGTAAGGCAGGTGCGGTGAAGACTGCCCTTGCCAGACTTATGCCAAACATTGGAGGGCCAAAACAAAAGAGAAGGCTCTTGTTATCGTAAGTTGTTACGTCTGTATTAACGTATGGTATCCTTATCTGGACTGACGCATTACGAAGTCAAACAGAACGACGGCAAATTGTCCCAGTCTACAGGTTGAGTGCCCTTAGAGTGGCTAGCCCATACCGGACAGTGTCTAACGATGCTGTCTGTGTCATTGCTGGGATGCTACCTATCGAAGTTTTAGCGGAGGAGCGTAGGTGCTTCTACACCCGCAGAAAATCAACTAAGCTGAGCTCGGTGGAACTGAGGAGAGAAGAACGAAACCTCAGCATTAAGCGATGGCAGGTACAGTGGGATGCCTCGAGCAACGGTCGGTGGACTCATCGGCTTATACCGAAGGTGGATGTTTGGCTTGACCGATCGCATGGACAAGTCAATTATTATCTAACCCAGATGCTCTCAGGCCACGGATGCTTTCGGAAATATCTTCACAAATTTAAGCATGAAGATTCCCCGGATTGCCCAACGTCCAGAGAATTCAGGAGAATGCGGAACATGTTTTCTTCGCATGTCCACGTTTCGATGTGCAACGATGTACATGGGAAACTACTGCAGGCAAACCCATAAACGTTGGAAATCTTGTGGAAGTCATGCTGTCATCAGAGGCAGCACGGAACGCGACCAGCCTGCTTGCAATGGAGGTTCTGAAGGAGTTGCGCCGCGAGGAGCAGCTACGGAAAAAACCAGAGTAAACGGAGGATGTTCTTGCCGTAGAAGACCGGAAAGGATTCTCTACTGAAGAAGCCACGGCTATCGTCCCCTGGACAACGAAGTATTGCTCAGCAGATGTTCCGTTGTGGTGTGGAGACAAATCGAACTGTATTGTATGTGACAAGGGGTATTGTCCTTTGCACATAATATTTTTATTTGTTAATTTTGTAAGTTTGTTTAATAAAGGAAAAGTATGAAAAAGAGGAAGGAAAGAGAAAGAAGGAAGCGTGAGGAAAGGCTTCCTTCTTTCTCTTTAAAGAAAAAAAAACAAAAAAAACACACACACACACACACACGTGCGCGTCGGCCAGGCTTTGCCTTAGTGAGTATTGAGTATCTGCCTACTACGTCAAAGGTCCTAGGTTCGCACCCGGTCGCCGGTGGATGTTTTTCAAAAATATTTTCTCATAGATTCCGACCGAAGCAGGAACGTTCATCCCAGGCGCATCAAAGGCGCCCGCCATCGTAGCACAGGACTTTGTGGAGGTTTACGCTGTGTTCAGAAATACCATGGTCTAAAATGGTGAAAGCCGGTCCCAGCCGTACGAATGGGTGCCCGATAGGCCTCCTGAAGAAATGCTTAGACAGCCGCTCCTCGAGCGTAGAAATGAGAGGCACGAAAACAAAAAAAATACACACACGCACCACACAGTCATTTGCTCAGAATTGTACGGATCCAAGGGTAGGATTAAGGAATTCTCGTCTGCTCCATACCGTTAAGACAGGGAAAAATTATGTGTATAATGGACTAAAAAATCGAATTGCCGGAGTGATTAATTATTATTGCATGGAACTGAACTATCTTGGTGGCTTACTCTACCGTTGTGGCTACTGCTCCATCGAAATTTCTTGTATAACTTTTTTCTTAGGTTACTTTTATGCTTATCGGAATTTCTCTAACGGCACTTTTTTCATTTTCATTTCACCTTTTCGATTCCCATTGT
This sequence comes from Asobara japonica, assembly GCA_026005395.1. Taxonomy (NCBI): domain Eukaryota; kingdom Metazoa; phylum Arthropoda; class Insecta; order Hymenoptera; family Braconidae; genus Asobara; species Asobara japonica. The sequence goes on from BQMI01000577.1 coordinate 4,680,939, forward strand.
TTGAACAAAAATTATGTCGAATTAAATTATATTATTATGATTTTTTTTTCTTCTTTACACTGTGTATATAGTCGATTGGCGTTGTATAAATAAATGAATAAATTTGACGGGAAGCATTTTGGTATACTTAAATGAGCATTTACGAACGAGCATTATAATAACTCCCCGTGAAATCGAGAAGTTAATAATAATTGTTGTTATTTATTACGCATATTTTGAACGGCTACACCAGTACATGAGTCCCTTATCATTAGATATTGAAATTAAAATATTCCTCAATAAAGGATAATAAATTCCTTTGTGTCCTAAGTAACTATATCACCATTCATGTACGTGAAGATTATTAAGGCGTCAATTACTTTAACCTTGTAATGAACGAGGTTTTTGTAAATATGCAGTAATCCACGAGTTCATTTTGAAAGTCCATTGCATTACCAGGTGAATGAACATCATTAGTGCTAAAACAATATGCAGCCAATGTTTACTCATTCAATGTTGATACGGTTTGGAAGACAGATATTTCAAAATCTTTTCGAGGCTAATTAATCTGCTCTAAAAACTTCGGCATCATTTAAAACTGGTTCAGTTCAACAGTGAGCTCTCATATGCCATTCTTGGATAGGCAAAATTACTGTTGAGGTAAACTGAAGAATTGGAAAAACCTCTGAGCAATGATCGGACAAATCATTGTTTTATCAGCTGTATCAGTGCTGGTATCTGCAGCGCCGCCTCTAGCCCGAAATTACTGGGATCTACGAAATGGCATTCTACGTGAAGAAGAAATTGCATCCATTGGTGGTAATCTCCCTTTTGAGGGAGCTGAGAAACTAGCAAGTGAACGTCTTATGTGTCACAAACGGGCAGAGATGGATAAAGGTTAGTAGATTAACATCAAATGCTTTGTTAAACAATTAGCATTATTCAATGCATAAATGGCAACTAAATCGCTACTTTACTCTGTATGAAATTAATTATTTCAAATCTATGAAATGTTTTTTTTCTGTCATTATATGTAATCAATCACTCATATTTTGCTGTTGAGTTATAGCCGCCTAAGTAGGAAATACCATATATGTGTAGACATATGTGGCTAACAAACAGAAATCGCAATATAAATCTATTACGGGAGGTTTACACAAATATATTTTGAAAGACCTCAGGTATTTGTGGTCATTGGTCTATGAAGCGGAGCATGTATGAAAATACCAGTGACATGTTCCCAGCGGTGGAAACCACCTATTTCCGTGTGCCTCGCGCCCACTGAAATATAATAACACATTACATTATATGTTATTATATTTCAGTGCTCGCGCCTGACAGTCTCCAATTGCCTAGGCCCTTGGCCGGAAACCGACATTTTCTTCATACTGTTCCTACAAAGCCATTGCACGGACACTTCGTAAACCGTTGTTCGTATAAAAATAGAATGAAGGAACAGATCTTGTTTTCATACTATGCGTAAAATGTACTTTTACAGCCGATATGAAAACAAATCTTGTTCGCTACACGACCGTGAACATTTCTGTAGTTCATGTATTTGCATACCTCGGATACGCCTGGGTGTTCACCCCAGCCAGAAAACAGGGTTCGTAAGGAAATAGTATATGCCTTGTACTTTTCCTCGTTCGGGGATTGGTATTAGCCCTGTTCCAAAGTTGGAAAATTAAAAATGACTACGGAAAAATGTTGTCCAGGCTGTCGTTCTGGGGCTTTTGCCTGTTTGCGACTTCGCCTCGAGCGCAAACTTTGCGCGAGCAAAAATCCCCGCATGACAACCTGGAAATATACTATTACATTACAACTGTGTAAAAGGGGGAATATTGAAACGAGTGGGGCAATGGCTTCATAAAAATATTGCCAAACGAGTTAAATATTCCCCCTTTCACATACGTATCGTATATACGATATTTTGACATAAGTCTGAGGAAAAGTTAGCTCTTGCAAGCAACAAATTTCAATTATAATTCCACTACGTAAAAATCGTGATTGTCATAGCTACGCTCAAGTTAACCGAGAATTCCGCAGTTCATTTTAACGGATATAAAATTAATTGACATAATTCTGCAAGTAGATGACAATTTTAGCAAATAACTGATTTAATTTATTTTGTGAACAAGTCGTAATAACGATGCTTGTAATGGCTGCTGCCCAGGTAGGAATTGACAACCGACCCAGGCCTGGCCCAGGCTTGTTTCAAGCCAGGCAAAGCCTGGCCAAGGCTGGGTAAACTAGCCTATACCAGGCCTGGAATGAAACATGGGGCCAGGCTAGGACTGAGGTATCCCTCAGTCTTGAGACTAGCCTGGTAGTTTAGCCTGGCCCACGGCTGGCATTTAGCTAGAACCAGGATATACGCTTAACATAAAAAAATAATTAATTCAATTAAGCTTGCACAAATGTTTTGTTAAAAGAGTGATGAGTATGTTAATCTCATTGGTTCATCGAGTGTAGAATAGTAAAAAAAATAAAAAAACAATTTCGACTATTAGTTTGCGAAATAGGAATATCCAGATGGCTAGGTGTTTCTTGTCGGTCACCCATCCTCCTACGGTCCATACTCGGTGGTGCTTAACTTCAGTGATCGCTGGATATTCTAGTTGTTCCTGGGCTGTGCTTGACTTGACTTGACTTGAAAATTGTTTATTAACATTTGTCATATATACATACTATATACAGTATTAATATCTTAAGTGCTACGTTCTAGGTCACCAGCCGTTGGCTTTATATCTAATTTGAAAGAAGTGTAACCTAATTTTTCATTATTACAGATATTTGTGATTATTTAGATGATGACTCGATATAAGGAAAAATGACTTCTAAAAAACCTTATAAGTAATGGGTGCATGAGGGGCGGGAGAGAAAAGGATATATGGAAAGGTGGGACAAAACAGGTGGTCAGCGGGACCAATTGGATTTTATGTCAATATTGATGTTTTGGAGCTGGGGATTAGGATGGGATTGTAGCTTAAATTTAAATGTCTCATTTATTCTATCGATAAATTCGCCTATGGTTGTCATGCCGAGCGTTTCGTGTATTTCCACAATAGTCGTTCTTCTTTTAAAATTTCCTATTATTCGTAGGAATTTATTTTGAATCACTTGAAGATGATTCAAGTGCATTTTCGCTGCATTGTGCCAGGCAGGACAACCATAGGTGATAATGGGCCTAATTAACCCTTTGTAGAGAGTAAGTTTGAGGGATTGACTGAGCGCGGGTGATTTTAGCAAATTATACAATCTTACTAGGATAACTTTAGTCTTGACCTTGATTTCAGATATATGCTTTTTCCACAGGAGTTTGGAATCGATGTGTAAGCCTAAATACTTTACAGAGTCGGTTGGTGTGATCTTATCGCTACGAATAGTTAAGGTCGGCTTGGCCTTGGAGCTAGTAAATAAGATTGCTTCTGTTTTAGCAGCATTCACTTGAATTTTCCATTTCGTTAATTCACTGATTGTGAGAGAAGCAGCATTTTCTATTCTTCTAATAGCTTTGTTTATCGATTTGCTAGCTGAGTACAAGGCAATGTCATCAGCATAGCCGGCAATGGATACATTTCTCGGAATTCTACTAAAAACAGAAGCAATGTACAAGTTGAATAAAACAGGCGAGAGAATAGACCCTTGTGGGACTCCCGCGACAATTTCTATTTTATTCGAAAGCGAAGTTTCGACTCGAACTCGGATATATCTATTTGAGAGATATGATAGTAAAATTTTACATAGATATTTAGGGACATTTAATCCTTCGAGTTTGTATATAAGGCCTGTGGGCCAAACAGAATCAAAGGCCTTCTCGCTGTCCAGGAGAAGAAGAACGGTATCTTCTTTCCGGTCTTTCGCGGATTTTATATCATTCGTAATTCTAACCAGCTGGTGGCAGGTCGAGTGTTCTGATCGAAAACCAAATTGATTGATAGGCATTAGTTGTAACTCTTCTATGGGTTTTTTGAGACGAGCTAAAATTATTCGCTCAAAGAGTTTAGCCAATACCGGTAGGAGGCTGATAGGCCTATAGCTCACCGGATGCGAAGGGGGCTTACCGGGCTTTAGAATCGGAATGACCACCGCTCCTTTCCAGAGTTCCGGGAAATATTGTCTGAGGAGGCATGCATTGTATATCTTTGTTAGTAAACTTATTGCTTTAATTGGGAGGTTTTTTAGTGCTATATTGGGAATATTATCCACACCCGGGGCAGATTTATTTTTTAGTTTTTTAATAGCGGAAGTGATTTCACGGGGATTCGTGAGGAATTTTATGGGAGTTTCGATAGGGGCTTTGAGGATAGTCTTTCTCACATGACCTGTGACTTGTTGTTCAAAGGATTTGTTGCCTCGGGAGGCCGATATTTCGTGTATTGCTGCGTAGTGTATGCAGAGTGTATTCGCCTTGTCGTGGTCTTCTGTGTGGAGTGTGTTGTTTAACTTTAGTGTGGGGATTGTTCGTTTACCGGTATTATTAAAATATTTTGCTACGCGCCAAATAGAGTGATCTTTTAAGTTTATGTTTCTGAGTTTGTTGTCCCAAGATGATTGTTTCCATTCGGTTAATTTAAGTCTGATTTCTTTTATCAGCTGATTGAGTTCGGATTTAAGGTAGCGATTTCGGGTTTTTTGCCATCTTGACCTAATGTAATTTTTTAGCTTTATTAATGAAGCTATTTCGGGTGGGATAGGAGTGTGGGTGGATTTGGTTGAGCGTTTGGGAGTGGAGGAATCCAGGGCTGTTTGAATGACTTGGGTGAAATGTGTTATGTGTTGATCTATTGCTTCAGTGTTGTTACAAGTAGGGTTTGGTGTAGAAATCTCATCATTTAAGGTATCCTTGAATTTATTCCAGTCGGTTTTCGCGTAGTTTAAAATTTTTGGTGATTCTGGTGAGGTCGGTCGGCCAAATAGGGAGAAAAACAATGGTAGGTGATCGGATGGGGATTCGGAAAGTGTGGTGAAATTTTTAATGATAGAGATGTTGTTAGTTAATAAAAGGTCAATAGTACTAGGAGTGTTTGAATTATGAGGGTAGTGTGTGGGAACGTCTGGAAAGAGCAGATTAATTTTTTGTTCCGTCAAAAAATTTGAGAGAATCTTACCTGATTCGTTTGGCCTAGCAGAGGTCCAAGCAGTGTCCTTCGCATTTAGGTCTCCAACAATAATTGTTGGAGTACTATCGGAAAGTAGGTGCCTCAATAGGTTTGTATCTATTGAGACATCCGGTGGATTGTAGATCGAGTAGATCTTCGTTTTTTTATTGTTTACTTGGACCTCTACTCCCACGTATTCGGTGAGCGACAGGAGATCATGCGGAAGAGTTCTATGTGACAAGGTTTTGTGGATCGCCACCGCAACACCACCACCTGCTTTGGCCGTTCTGTCTTCCCTGATCAGCGAGAAGTCTGGGAAGTTAATTTTCTTCGTTTTGCTGTTTAACTTAGTCTCTGAAATCAGACAAATTTTGATGTTATTTCTGTGGACGATGTGTAATAACTCGTCCAGATTAGGTTTGAGCGCAAAAATATTAATTGCTAATATGTTGATTATGTTTGCTCGGGAATCGTAGGTGTGTTTGAGGAGGGTAAGAACAGGTGAACATAGGATGCGATGATTGTGATCCTATCAAATGGTGTAAGGGCTGTTTGGAGTTTAGAGCTCATCTCTTTTAGCTCTGAAAGGATTTCGGGAATTCCAAGGGTTGTTAGCTCGTCAAGGACTTGCTTTGCTGTAATTACATAGTTTATAGTTCTACTTAAATGAGATTCGGGAACATGTGTTTCCATTGGGATGGTCCTAGGTTCAGCAGTGGGTGCGATAAGATTCCTTCTCGAGGTTTCCACCGTCGGGAAGAAGGAAGCGTAGGTGGGCCTGGACGTATTGGCAGTAGAACTCGGAATTGGCACTGGGACTGCAGGAGACTGGAGGGACTGGATGTTCCTGTCCAGATTCTGGATCGTGGCCGAGTGAGGTGTAGTGGGCAGTTCCAATGGCGCTATGTTGGGCCTGGCCGATTGAGCTCGTTTTTTCTGAGTTTCCATGAATTTTAGGCGCATGGAACACTCTCTATAGCTGGCTGTGTGGGCGAGTCCGCAGTTTGCACACTTCAGGGTTTTGGAAGTGCAGACTTTTACGTCATGGTTTGACGCACACTTGACGCATCTCAGGTTCAGGTTGCAATGTTGGCTTGCGTGGCCAAATCTCTGGCACCTGAAGCATTGGGTAGGTTGCTGGGATTTTACATATTTTTCTACCTTATACGTGTGGTAGAAAATCGTTTTGATTTCAGCGAAGCTGCTCAAGGTTGTTTCCGGGCCAACCGTGATAGCGAAGATCGGTAATGGCCTGTTTTCTTTGGAGTCTCCGTCTTTGTTTACTTTCACGAACTGGCGAACGGAAAGTACGTTGATGCCGTGTTTTGATAACTCGGCTTGAATTTCGTCTTGTGAAAAACTGCTTGGAAGCCCTTTCAGAATATATTTTTTCGGTCGCTCACTTTTAAGACCGAAAGTGAAGAAATTGATATCTTGCCTTTTCAGGATACTTGCGATTTTGTTGTAGTCCTCGAGCGTTCGTAGATGGACGATCGTGGTACTTCCATTAAATTTCATCTTGAAATTTTTATCTGTGGCGTTGCTCTGCAGAAAATTGATTAATTTTTTTGTCTCCATTTTTTCATTCTCGATGATTAATGGAGGGACAGAGGTTTGTTTTGGAGCCTCTTGAGGTCCATCAGAAGTGTCGGAGGGTTTGGCGAGGCGAGCGGGAACTGAACTCGCGCTAGTCGAAGGTTTCGAAACGGCTTTTTTCGTTTTTTTTGGGTCTTCCATCGGAGGACTCATTTTGGCTTTCCTTTTTGGAGCCAAGGGAATTTTGAGGTTTTTTAAGTTTGACACTTTTGTGCCAAAACTTTTACTCGATTTAGAATTTCACTGTACTGGGCTGTGCTTGACTTGACTTGACTTGAAAATTGTTTATTAACATTTGCCATATATACATACTATATACAGTATTAATATCTTAAGTGCTACGCTCTAGATCACCAGCCATTGGCTTTATATCTAATATGATTAAAGTTTAACCTAATTTTTAATTTTTATAATGTTTGTGAATTTTTACATGATGACTCGATATAAGGAAAAATGACTTCTAAAAAACCTTATAAGTAATGGGCGCATGAGGGGCGGGGGAGAAAGGGATATATGGAAAGGTGGGACAAAAACAGGTGGTCAGTGAGACCAATTTGCTTTCTTATCAATGTTGATGTTTTGGAGCTGGGGATTAGGATCGGATTGTAGTTTAAATTTAAATGTCAAATTTATTCTATCGATAAATTTACCTATGGTTACCATGCCCAGCGTATTGTGCATGCCGACCATTTTATTATCCACACAGATTTATTTTGGACAAATTGAGGATGATTTAAGTGGGTTTGTGCTGCATCGTGCCAGGCAGGACAACCATAAGAGATAGGTCTGATTAACCCTTTGTATAAAGTAAGTTTCAGAGATTGACTGAGCGTTGGAGATTTCAGCAAATTATACAATCGTACTAGAATAATTTTAGTCTTGACCTTGATATCAGATATGAGTTTTTTCCACAGGAGGTTGGAATCAAGGTGTAAACCTAAATATTTCACAGAAACGGTTGAGGTAATCTTATTGCTACGCAAAGTTAAAGTCGGTTTGGCCTTGGAGCTAGTAAATAAGGTTGCTACTGATTTAGTAGCATTCACTTGAATTTTCCGTTTATTTAAATGGCTGATTTTAAGAGAAGCAGAATTTTCTATTCTTCTAACAGCTTTATTGATCGATTTGCTAGGTAAGTACAGAGCAATGTGATCAGCAATGAATACATTTCTAGGTATTCTGTTAAAAACAGAAGCGATGTATAGGTTGAATAGTACACGGGAGAGGATATCCCCTTGCGGGACTCCCGCGACAGTTTGAGTTTTAACGGAAAGTAGTGATTTGACTCTAACTTGAATATATCTATTTGAATTTCTGATTCCGACCAATTCGTGGCGGGTCGAGTGTTCTGAACGGAAACCGAATTGGTTTGTAGGTATTAAGTGTAGCTCATCGATAGATTTTATGAGACGTAATAGAATTATTCGCTCAAAGTGTTTTGCGGGTACCGGTATCAGACTGAGTTTGAGCGCAAAAATGTTAATGGCTAAGATATTTATTATGTTTGTAGGAGGATCGTGGGTGGTTCAGCGGTGGATTCGAACAGGTATGCATAGGATGCGATGATTGTGATTTTATCAAGGGGGGTGTCAGCTCTTTGGATTTTAGAGATCATGTTCTTAATCTCTGAGAGGTTTTCGAGAATTCTAAGGGATTTTAGGTCATCAAGGACTTGTGTCACTGTATTAATAAAGTTTTTACTTGTACTTAAATGTAATGGCGGATCGTCAGTCTCCATCGGAATGGTCCTAGGTTCAGCGGTGGGTGCGTCAACATTCGTTCTTAAGGTTTCCATCGTTGGAAAACAAGAAGCGTAGGATGGCCTGGACATCTTCGTGGCAGTAGAGATTGGCGTAGGCTCGAGGACTGGAGGAGACTGGAGAAAATGGATGTTGCTTTCCAGGTTTTGCATCGTAACCAAGTGTGGGGTAGCGGGCAGTTCCCGCTCTGCTCTTTTTGGTGCTGGTGGTTGGACTCTTTTTTCATGAGTCTCCACAAATTTGGTTCGTGAGGCGCACTCACGATAGCTCGCTGTGTGAGCTAGACCACAATTTGCGCACTTCAGGGAGTTACTGGTGCAGGTTTTGATGTCGTGATTGCCTGCGCATTTCACACATCTGGGATTTAAATTACAGTGCTGACTTGCGTGTCCAAATTTTTGGCACCGGTAGCACTGTGTTGGTTGTTGGGTTTTGATATATTTTTCTATCTTAAATGTATGATAGAAAATGGTTTTAATAGCAGCGAGGCTGCTCAAGGTTACATCAGGCCCAACCGTAATTGCAAACACCGGTAGTGGCCTACTCTCTTTGCTGTCTCCGTCCTTGTTTGTTTTCACAAACTGCCGGACTGATAATACCTTTATGCCGTGTTTGGATATTTCCGCTTCAATCTCCTGCTCAGTAAAACTGGCGGGAAGACCTTTTATGATAAATTTCTTCGGACGCTCACTTTTTAGACCGAAGGTGTAAAAATGTAAATTTTGCCTTTTCAGGATACTTGCGATTTTATTGTAATCCTCCGTCGATTGTAGATGGACGATGGTGGTACTACCATTGAATTTCATCCTGAAGTTTTTGTCCGAGGCGTTGACTTGCAGGAAGTTGATTAATTTTTTGGTCTCCAATTTGTCATTTTCAATAACTATTGGAGGCACTGATGTTTGTTTTTGAGCCTGTTGTGGCCCGACAGGAGTGTTTGAAGGTTTGTTGAGGCGAGCGGGTTTACAGCTCGCACTAGTTGACGGTTTAATAACGGTTTTTTTAGTTATTTTTGGGTCTTCCACAGGAGGAGTCATTTTGGCTTTCCTTTTGGGAGCCAGAGGAAGTTTGAGGTTTTTGAAGTTTGACACTTTAGTGCCAAAACTTTGACAAGATTTATAAATTCACTGTACTGTAAGCTCGGTACGTTTGGAATTTATATTTTGTAGAGAGCGGTAGACATGCGTCCGCACGACACCGACTCAAAACAAATACTGGGCTGTGCTTGACTTGACTTGAAAATTGTTTATTAACATTTGTCATATATACATACTATGTACAGTATTAATATCTTAAGTGCTACGTTCTAGATCACCAGCCGTTGGCTTTATATCTAATTTGAAAGAAGTGTAAACTAATTTTTCATTATTACAGATATTTGTGATTATTTACATGATGACTCGATATAAGGAAAAATAACTTCTAAAAAAAAAAAAAAAAGTAATGGGTGCATGAGGGGCAGGAGAGAAAAGGATATATGGAAAGGTGGGACAAAACAGGTGGTCAGCGGGACCAATTGGATTTTATGTCAATATTGATGTTTTGGAGCTGGGGATTAGGATGGGATTGTAGCTTAAATTTAAATGTCTCATTTATTCTATCGATAAATTCGCCTATGGTTGTCATGCCGAGCGTTTCGTGTATTTCCACAATAGTCGTTTTTCTTTTAAAATTTCCTATTATTCGTAGGAATTTATTTTGAATCACTTGAAGATGATTCAAGTGCATTTTCGCAGCATTGTGCCAGGCAGGACAACCATAGGTGATAATGGGCCTAATTAACCCTTTGTAGAGAGTAAGTTTGAGGGATTGACTAAGCGCGGGTGATTTTAGCAAATTATATAATCTTACTAGGATAACTTTAGTCTTGACCTTGATTTCAGATATATGCTTTTTCCACAGGAGTTTGGAATCGATGTGTAAGCCTAAATACTTTACAGAGTCGGTTGGTGTGATCTTATCGCTACGAATAGTTAAAGTCGGCTTGGCCTTGGAGCTAGTAAATAAGATTGCTTCTGTTTTAGCAGCATTCACTTGAATTTTCCATTTCGTTAATTCACTGATTGTGAGAGAAGCAGCATTTTCTATTCTTCTAATAGCTTTGTTGATCGATTTGCTAGCTGAGTACAAAGCAATGTCATCAGCATAGCCTGCAATGTATACATTTCTCGGAATTCTGCTAAAAACAGAAGCAATGTACAAGTTGAATAAAACAGGCGAGAGAATAGACCCTTGTGGGACTCCCGCGACAATTTCTATTTTATCCGAAAGCGAAGTTTCGACTCGAACTCGGATATATCTATTTGAGAGATATGATAATAAAATTTTACATATATATTTAGGGACATTTAATCCTTCGAGTTTGTATATAAGGCCTGTGGGCCAAACAGAATCAAAAGCCTTCTCGCTGTCCAGGAGAAGAAGAACGGTGTCTTCTTTCCGGTCTTTCGCGGATTTTATATCATTCGTAATTCTAACCAGCTGGTGGCAGGTCGAGTGTTCTGATCGAAAACCAAATTGATTGATAGGCATTAGTTGTAACTCTTCTATGGGTTTTTTGAGACGAGCTAAAATTATTCGCTCAAAGAGTTTAGCCAATACCGGTAAGAGGCTAATAGGCCTATAGCTCACCGGATGCGAAGGGGGCTTACCGGGCTTTAGAATCGGAATGACCACCGCTCCTTTCCAGAGTTCCGGGAAATATTGTTTGAGGAGGCATGCATTGTATATCTTTGTTAGTAAACTTATTGCTTTAATTGGGAGGTTTTTTAGTGCTATATTGGGAATATTATCCACACCCGGGGCAGATTTATTTTTTAATTTTTTGATAGCGGAAGAGATTTCACGGGGATTTGTCAGGGATTTAATGGGAGTTTCGATGCGGGCTTTGAGGATAGTTTTTCTCACATGACCTGTGACTTGTTGTTCAAAAGATTTGTTGCCTCGGGAGGCCGATATTTCGTGTATTGCTGCATAGTGTATGCAGAGTGTATTCGCCTTGTCGTGGTCTTCTGTGTGGAATGTGTTGTTTGACTTTAGTGTGGGGATTTTTGTTTTAGCGGTGTTATTAAACTATTTTGCTACGCGCCAAATAGAGTGATCTTTTAAGTTTATGTTTCTGAGTTTGTTGTCCCAAGATGATTGTTTCCATTCGGTTAATTTAAGTCTGATTTTTTTTATCAGCTGATTGAGTTCGGATTTAAGGTAGCGATTTCGGGGTTTTTGCCATCTTGACCTAATGTAATTTTTTAGCTTTATTAATGAGGCTATTTCGGGTGGGATAGGAGTGTGGGTGGATTTGGTTGATCGTTTGGGAGTGGAGGAATCCAGGGCTGTTTGAATGACTTGAGTGAAATGTGTTATGTGTTGATCTATTGCTTCAGTGTTGTTACAAGGCGGGTTTGGTGTAGAAATCTCATCATTTAAGATATCCTTGAACTTATTCCAGTCGGTTTTTGCGTAGTTTAGAATTTTTGATGATTCTGGTGAGGTTGGTCTGCCAAATAGGGAGAAAAACAATGGTAGGTGATCGGATGGGGATTCGGAAAGTGTGGTGAAATTTTTAATGATAGAGATGTTGTTAGTTAATAAAAGGTCAATAGTACTAGGAGTGTTTGAATTATGAGGGTAGTGTGTGGGAACGTCTGGAAAGAGCAGATTAATTTTTTGTTCCGTCAAAAAATTTGAGAGAATCTTACCTGATTCGTTTGGCCTAGCAGAGGTCCAAGCAGTGTCCTTCGCATTTAGGTCTCCAACAATAATTGTTGGAGTACTATCGGAAAGTAGGTGCCTCAATAGGTTTGTATCTATTGAGACATCCGGTGGATTGTAGATCGAGTAGATCTTCGTTTTTTTATTGTTTACTTGGACCTCTACTCCCACGTATTCGGTGAGCGACAGGAGATCATGCGGAAGAGTTCTATGTGACAAGGTTTTGTGGATCGCCACCGCAACACCACCACCTGCTTTGGCCGTTCTGTCTTCCCTGATCAGCGAGAAGTCTGGGAAGTTAATTTTCTTCGTTTTGCTGTTTAACTTAGTCTCTGAAATCAGACAAATTTTGATGTTATTTCTGTGGACGATGTGTAATAACTCGTCCAGATTAGGTTTGAGCGCAAAAATATTAATTGCTAATATGTTGATTATGTTTGCTCGGGAATCGTAGGTGTGTTTGAGGAGGGTAAGAACAGGTGAACATAGGATGCGATGATTGTGATCCTATCAAATGGTGTAAGGGCTGTTTGGAGTTTAGAGCTCATCTCTTTTAGCTCTGAAAGGATTTCGGGAATTCCAAGGGTTGTTAGCTTGTCAAGGACTTGCTTTGCTGTAATTACATAGTTTATAGTTCTACTTAAATGAGATTCGGGAACATGTGTTTTTTATTCGGATGGTCCTAGGTTCAGCAGTGGGTGCGATAAGATTCCTTCTCGAGGTTTCCACCGTCGGGAAGAAGGAAGCGTAGGTGGGCCTGGACGTATTGGCAGTAGAACTCGGAATTGGCACTGGGACTGCAGGAGACTGGAGAGACTGGATGTTCCTGTCCAGATTCTGGATCGTGGCCGAGTGAGGTGTAGTGGGCAGTTCCAATGGCGCTATGTTGGGCCTGGCCGATTGAGCTCGTTTTTTCTGAGTTTCCATGAATTTTAGGCGCATGGAACACTCTCTATAGCTGGCTGTGTGGGCGAGTCCGCAGTTTGCACACTTCAGGGTTTTGGAAGTGCAGACTTTTACGTCATGGTTTGACGCACACTTGACGCATCTCAGGTTCAGGTTGCAATGTTGGCTTGCGTGGCCAAATCTCTGGCACCTGAAGCATTGGGTAGGTTGCTGGGATTTTACATATTTTTCTACCTTATACGTGTGGTAGAAAATCGTTTTGATTTCAGCGAAGCTGCTCAAGGTTGTTTCCGGGCCAACCGTGATAGCGAAGATCGGTAATGGCCTGTTTTCTTTGGAGTCTCCGTCTTTGTTTACTTTCACGAACTGGCGAACGGAAAGTACGTTGATGCCGTGTTTTGATAACTCGGCTTGAATTTCGTCTTGTGAAAAACTGCTTGGAAGCCCTTTCAGAATATATTTTTTCGGTCGCTCACTTTTAAGACCGAAAGTGAAGAAATTGATATCTTGCCTTTTCAGGATACTTGCGATTTTGTTGTAGTCCTCGAGCGTTCGTAGATGGACGATCGTGGTACTTCCATTAAATTTCATCTTGAAATTTTTATCTGTGGCGTTGCTCTGCAGAAAATTGATTAATTTTTTTGTCTCCATTTTTTCATTCTCGATGATTAATGGAGGGACAGAGGTTTGTTTTGGAGCCTCTTGAGGTCCATCAGAAGTGTCGGAGGGTTTGGCGAGGCGAGCGGGAACTGAACTCGCGCTAGTCGAAGGTTTCGAAACGGCTTTTTTCGTTTTTTTTGGGTCTTCCATCGGAGGACTCATTTTGGCTTTCCTTTTTGGAGCCAAGGGAATTTTGAGGTTTTTTAAGTTTGACACTTTTGTGCCAAAACTTTTACTCGATTTAGAATTTCACTGTACTATACGCGCTGTACGTTAGAAATTTATATTTCGCAGAGAGCGGTAGACATGCGTCCGCACGACACCGACTCAAAACAAATACTGCCTGGGCTGTGCGGCTGCTTACACAAGAGGATATTTTTCTTGGGTTTATATGGGGAATCAATGGGGTAGGAGGATGAGAGACAATAAACCAATGAAAAAGCGGGATAGAATGGGATGATATACTTTGATAGTGGGGCAAAATGGGATAGCGAGACAAAATGGAATAGTAGTGCAAAAGAGGATAACGGGATAAAATGGCATAGAGCGAGATAAATAAGGGCGGGATGGGGCACAATGGGAACAGGGGCATAATGAGAAGCGGGGCATAATGGAATGGCAAGCATAATGGAGAGCGGGGGATGATCTCAAAGAGGAAGTACCAAGCTTCGACAAATGGGGCGAGCTTGGGACAGCCCCGCATTACCAGGCCTTGGCACGCTAGGTTGGCCCGTGCTTGTACCGATGGCGTTGTCACCCTGTTTCCAGGGCTCGTAGCCCAGTTCCTGGCGACCAGCTCTGTACCAGTCTAGGCACAGAAGTGGTAACCAAGGCTCGGTGTTGCCATACGTGGGCCAGGTTATTGCCAGGATTGGTCTGAAACCTTGGTAGAACCCAGATTTTCAATTTATATTGAGGCTTGGCGACCAAATTTGGCCGAGTCTATGCACGAAACTTCTAACCAGGGCTTGGCATCGCCTAGCATGAGCCAACCTATTTCCAGGACTGGTCTAGAATCTTGGTAAAACCCAGATTTATAACTTCTATTGAGACATGGCGACCAGGTTCGGCCCATTCTACAACCAGCACTGTTATCCAAAGGTGGATTTAAGCGATCTTGGTGGTAGATTGGCCCAAGACTGGTTACCAACTCTCAATGTAATTGGTAAATCGGGGTATCCCCCAGACTTGGGGCTAGTCGTGGATTCAGTCTGGTCCAAGTCCGGTCTATCCAGCTCTGAGGTACCAGCCATGGCTGTAGATTGTCCCAAGAGTGGTTGTTATATCCTAATGTGACTTGTTAATCAGGGTATTGCCGAGACTTTAGGCCTGTCCTGGCTACAGCTTGTTCCTAGCTGGGTTCAATCGACCCTTGGATACCAGTCCTAATTGTAGACTGGGACAAGCTTAGTCGCCAAGCCTCAATGTAAATTACAATCTGAGTTTTACCAAGGCTCTAGACAAGTTTTGGAAATAGCCTGGCCCACGCTTGGCAATCCGATATCCTGGTTACCAATTCTGTGCCTAGGCTGGCCCAAGGCTGGTCGCCAGGGACTGGTCTACAAGCCCTGGATACCGGGTGGCAACACCATCGGTCAAAGCAAGGGCCAAGCTAGGTGTGCCAAGGCTTGGTATCCGAGGCTGTTCCAAGCTTGTCCCGGTTGTCAAAGCTTGGCACTTCCCACCTGGGTGATCCGGTGATACGAATGGACGAATGAACCGATGTTTTCATCGATGTATTCAGTCATTTTTGGTTGAAAACACTGATCTCTATATAACTGGATAGACTATCCCCATGCCCCCACCACGTCGACAGCAAGGCAGGGTTGGAGGAATAAACAGCGCCACCACAAACCCATCGTCCTTACGCCCATAACCATCCTGTGTAAGTTTTGGAGTCCGCGGAGAACTGATGAGTTCTATCCCTTGGAAATTTACTGAAGAAATTACCAACTACTCTCGGTTACCATGTGTACCCACTCCAATCGACAGATGCGCTGGCCGTGCGCAATTGATGGGACTCTTGTTATGTCCTCCCAATGTTACTAGGCGGACTTTGGCGCTGTTGTAGATTTTGCGCCAAAAATTTAAGTGTGACGTCGTTAGCTGCTGAAGCTGAGATGAGCAATCCACCGATGTCGAATCCATTATTCGAATGAATTCAATTAATAAAATTAATTGAGGGTTTTACAAATTTAAATAATCGAACCACCACGAGTCAGGAGAGAACATTAACATATTTATTCAAATTGAAACAAATGCTGCAAGTAACAAATTTCTCAAGAGAATAACTCGAAGAGATAAGCTGAAGGCTTGAAGTGAAAAACTTAACTAACTTAAACTAATTCAAAACTGGCCCCTCGAAGGGCCTCAAAACCAACCCCCACTCAGGGAGAGTTGCGCGCGGATTCACCCTACATTCTCACCAATCGCATTTTGGTTTATCGATCATGATTCGGTTTCTACAGTAACTTCGATTTGAGTGACCGACTGCTGTTCAACTTCCTCTAAATGCAATCCTCATCTACCGCTTACAGCAAGCGCTACCAGTAAACCCTACTGTACCATCTTTCTGCAGAAGGTAAGGGGCACCCGCGGGTCCCTTAGCTATATATATATATATATATATGAGGGACAAAATGGAGGCGGGGAAAGCTACCCCAAAAGACTGTTGCTCTCCAGATGTCATTTACGACTTTACGGATTAAGAAGAACTTTAAATTTCTTCGCCAGTAAAATTCTTAATCCGCGGAAAGGTTTCGGAGGCCTTTTCCCGGTCGACATTTAATGGTTTTAAGCATTTAAATTGTACTCGCTTTCTATAAGGAAAAACTGCGTTTGGAAATGGTTATAGTTCTGCAATCAACACGTTTAGAGTAATCTGGAAATTTTTGAATTTCTTTGTTTACGGGTATTTCCAGAGGATCGTACCCAAACTCGATAAATAATGTAACGGTATCTTCCATTTCAAAAATTAAAATACGATATAATTAGTGGATATTAACGGATTTTCATTTGAATTCTATGAGTTCAAGTTTTTGCTTAATGAGCGGTAATTATATAGAAACAGTGATCAGATAGAAACGGAATACAATAAACGCGAATAAAGTCAGAGCGAAATTCAAAGTTCAAATTTTCCTGCATGATCCACTCCGTTTGTAGCGCCGACTATCAATTTCGTCTCTGGGATATAACACTCTGGGTCTAAAGTTGCGCTGCTTGTCTGTTCATCTGCCTCACGCGCTGGCTAGCCGATCAGATATCCAGCTATATAGAGATCAGTGGTTGAAAATGTTACAATTGGGCACTACTTGGTGGATGGCGGTAGGAAATAGAAATCAAAGTACTAAAGGCAAAGTAAGGTGGCTGAAACCGGAAGACAGCTGACTTGACGTCAGTCACTTTTCAGACTATGACAAGCAGACGGTCGTCGAATGCCCACATTCGAATGTATAACGGCTATTTTTATTTCGTTTAACGTTGCCTTTTTATTTCCACCCATTTCATTGGTGGTATGCTTCCGGATGGTACCGGCTTTGAAATGGTACCAAACGCAACATTTGTGTAACATTTCAAGTCTCTATGACAAGAACTGTAGGAGGAGATGCGCGAACGAAAATTTCGCATATTAACCAGAAAAATTGGAATAACTCGAATCTTTTTGAGTCCGGATTCATATTTCTCAATTGCATTCCATAGATACCACTGAGGCAAATGTTTTGAAAAAAAAAAAATCAAAATCAGTGCATTAGTTTTCGAGATATTGAATAAAATGAATTTCTGGTAAAAATTGAATATCTCAGAAACTAATGAAAATTTTCAAAAATCCAAACCACTTGGATTCAACTTCAAGTCTCTATGACAACAACTGTAGGAGGAGATGCGCGAACAAAAAAATTAAGTGAAAAACATAAAAGTTAAAATAACTCGAAAACTTTCTACTGATGCCTATGTGTTTTTTTATTCCCCCTTATAGATGGCGTGATGGGGAAGATTTCAAAAAAAAAAAATGAATCGGTTCAATATTGAAGGAGATATGGAGCAAAAACAAAAACACAATGCTTCGATTCGGATGCAAAAATGAAAAAATATAGCTCGTCACTGGGGTGAACACGAATTTTTTGCGATTGGGAGTTCATACTCCGCGGGACGAAGCGAAAATTTCATTTCGGCCCAGTGACGAAATCTGCTATTTCTAGCTAGTGTAATAATGTCCAATAAGCATCTCAAGCATCCCATTCATCATTTTTTTTTTTTTCAATACATTTGCCTCAATGGTATCTATGGAACGCAATTGAGAAATATGAAGTTGGACTCAAAAACATTCGAGTTATTTCAATCAGAAAAAAATCAAAAAACTTTTTGAAAAAAATGGACCAAGTACACTTTTTGATGTGGCGTACCGGCCACCAGAATAGACCATTTCAATGATGACATTGATCGGCATGTCTTCGATTTCATTCATTGAAAGAAAAAACAAATCAAAAAGAAGCGCCAAGCGGATAAATTGCATAGCATTCCCTGATAAAGTACTTAATTTGGAGATAACATATAAGTAAAAAAAAATAGAAAAATCGATGCAGAAAAAAAAGGTGGCAAAATGGCGTCAGGACTAACGGACTTGGCGCGGTTTTTGCAAAGCATCTAGTTAAGAAATAGACTTGGTGTTTTCCTCAGTTATTTATGTTTTTCTTCTAACCGCCAATACACTGACTTTTTATGAACTATTTCGGTTTTGTAACTATTTCAAAACATCCATGAAACCTTTTCAAACATTCTGACTAGGTTCATTCATAGCTCTCCTCTGACTGCAAACGCAATCGTCAAAAGAGTAGATTTCGTCACTAGGCCTTAAATAAATTTCCTAGCACTTGCGAATTAGTAGTCTGATGTGAAATGCACGGTTGCAAAGAATCGCAAGGAAAGTGACTTTCAATTGAGTGACGAACGAAATTCTGTGTTTTTGAGTTCCCAGGCAAGGGTTTATGGCTATGCCGTGGGTTTAACAGCGGACACAATGACATTTAACCAAATGACGAACGATTTTTATAGTCGTGCGGGGACCATAGATCCTACACACTCAATAGCCATACCTCAATTTGAAAACCTCATTTATTGAGCCTGAGGAGTGATTCACATGAACCAGCAAAACCGCGCCAAGTCCGTTGGTCCTGACGCCATTTTCCCACCATTGTTTTTTCTGCATCGATTTTTCTGTTTTTTTTTTACTTGTATATTATGCCCAGATTAAGTACTTTATCAGGGAATGCTATGCAATTTATCCACTTGGCGCTTCTTTTTGATTTTTTTTTTTCAATCAATGCACCATCACCTCATATGGCAATTAAAATTGTCAATTAATTAATCATGATTTTGTAATTAACTTTTGTGCACTTCTAGGTGGTGACAAAACTCCAGAGTGGCCTTTTGAATGACCACCGATTTTTTCCAAGTTTTGTTACATTCAGAAAGGCCACCATCATCTCAGATGATGATTAAAATTGTTAATTAATTAATCATCATCTTCTAATTAACTTTTGTGCCCTTGTAGGTGGTGACAAAACTTCAGAGAGCTCTTCTGAAGGTCCACCGATTTTTTCCAAGTTTTGTCACATTCAGAAAGGTCACCATCATCTCAGATGATGATTAAAATTGTTAATTAATTAATCATGATTTTCTAAGTAACTTTTGTGCACTTGTAGGTGGTGACAAAATTTCAGAGAGCTCTTCTGAAGGTCCACCTATTTTCTCCAAGTTTTGTCACATTCAAAAAGGTCACCATCACCTCAGATGACAATAACATTTGTTGATTAACTAATTAGGGTTTGTTAATCAACTTTTGTGTACTTCTACGTCGTGACAAAACTCCAGAGTGCCCTTTTTGAAGGCCCACCTATTTTTTCCAAGTTTTGTAACATTCAGAAATGCTACCATCACCTCAGATAACGATTAAGATTGTTAATTAACTAATCCTGATTTCCTCTCCCCCCTTCCACGCGTATATTCCATTGAATCTGCAAAAAATGGTACAACTTTATCTCGGATTTGAATGCCAATATGGTATTTATTGTTTAACGCATCAAACTCAAAATTTGGGGTTGATTTTGACAGCTAACCTCTGTCGCTCGAACGCATTTTCGGATTTCCGCCTCTCTCACTTGGCCTTACCCCCACTTCTCGTTCAGCATAGACTCCAGAACTGTAGAACCCATCAGTAAAAATTGCACTTGACCATAGTTAACACATTTTTTAGCGTTAATAATATTTTACCATTGTGTACCATTGAATTCTCTACACAACTAATTTTTTCAGATTTTTTGCAGCAATCCCCCCCGCCAACCATAGGTCATTTTTTCATAAATTGTTTTTGCAAAAACTACGCATACCAAAAATTTATAAGTAACATACCATTGTTCACCATCGAAAAAGAAAGAGATACCAATATGATTGTTTTACTTATCTTCCAACCCCCCCCCCCCCCCCGCTAACTATGGTGAAGTTCGTTTGTCGGCTAACTACATACGAATGGATCCTGGGGTTTGCCTGACTCCAAATATCTCGGGGAAAGAATATATTTATTATTATTAATTTTTGCTTCCGAGTGGAAGCATTACAATCGTTCAATTTTCACTTTCGCTAATTATGCTTGTAAACGATATATAGTGGTCTGAAACGTAAAAATACGAAGTTTGAGCATAGTGTCTGTATGTATCAATTTTTTTAGAAAATCTTTACTTACAAAATTCAACATAAAAAGGACTAAATTTTGAGAATAAAATCTGAAAAAATTGTCAGTTATTGGTATTGAGTGTAGCTAGCTGTGGGCGCAATTTCAGTGAAATCTGCGGGTAAGTTTCTTAGAAATCCACTTTTTTTTTTTCTTCGATCGTTCATATCTTTGAAACTAATGAATATTTTTTAATTTCTTTTTTATCGAAATGTGCGTCTCAATGAGCTCCAAAGAATGGTTGAATAATATCTAGTACGTTGCTCACGAGAAATTGAAGATATTTCAATTTTTCTGTTTTTTCGCTTTTTGCTTTTGTACGCACTCTAGCGTGTCGAAAAATTGAGATAAAAACTTGAAATTTGAAGCAAAGATTCCTTTTGTTGTGGTGAAGAACCCTGTTGAATAGCGATTTGATCATATGATTAGTTTTCTAGATTTGAATTTTTTCGTTTTTACGGTTTTTATTTTACTTCTCGATAATTATTCAACCGATTTTATTTTTTTTTTCAAAGTGTGTGCCTTAACGAGATCTATAATATGGTTGCAAAACATTCAGTCACTTAGTTTGGGTACAATGAGATATTCCGATTTTTTAACTTTTGACTTTGGTTTTACTGTTTGTGTTTGTTCGCACTCTAGCGTCCGCAAAAATTGAAATAAGAACTTGAAATTTGGAACAAAGGTTTCTTCTGTTGTGGTGAAGAACCCTTTTGAATAGGGATTCAATCGCATCATCAATTTTATAGATTTCATTTTTTTTCATTTTTACGGTTGTTTCATTACTTCATTTCTCGATAAGTATTCATCCCATTTTTTTACAAAATGTGAGCTTTAACGCTATCTATGAACTGGTCGAATAACATTGAGTCAATTACTTTGGGTAATATGAGCTATTCCTGTTTTTGATTCCGTTCGCCTGGAAAAAGCTTTTTCAATACTGGAACATTTTTATTTTGTGTGAAATTGCACCATTCGGAAGCTTACCACCAATGAAATTGGGGGAAATAAAAAGAAACGTTGACATATTTGACACATTCGAATGGGGGGACCCGAGGACCGCCTGCTTGTTTATTATTATAATAATGCACTCTCGAATTCTAAGAATGATTTTCCTATGACCACTAAATTCTCCTTCATCGAAGGCATTTTTTAAAATATTTTTCAATGATGATTTCTGCTAAAATTGTCAATTTTGCAAAATAATTTATTAAATAATAACTAATGGTTCTAAATTGAAATGAATGTCTTCTAAACTGCACCAGATTACCACGTAATATTTATGAAGAAAAAAAGGAGAAAAGTTTGAAAAAAGAAAAAGATTTTTTCCAAGTGCACAGTGCCGTTTGTTTTAATTCCTTGCTCATAATTTATTTAATTTCACTTAAACGTAATATAATGTTTTCACTTAAATTCACTTGACCTTAATGATAATTTTATAATATACTGTGATGTGATGTCAACAAACCCGCTCAGGTCAGTACTACCAACGTGACACATTAAGTGTGGACGTGTTACATATATATATACTTTTGAGATAATAAATCTCGACAATTGACCGTAGCAAAGCACGTGTTTTAACCGAAATAGGGCACTAAAAATTTTAAAGAGGGTGCCATTACAAAGCTGATAGCTACCTTATATGATACAAGTCGAGTTAGTTTTGCAGGAGGTGGTCGGAATATAATTTATTTGGATTAATATACTTTTGGAGGTTGTTGGGGGGGTATTTGCTTCCTGTATATGATACGCGTAGCGACCGGGCAGGTGGAGAGGGGCGATAGAGCGGGAGATTTGGTTTGAATTTGAATCAAAAAGTGAACTTGGCCCCATACGCCACCGCGTATCTTGATTTGTCTGGTTAATATGCAAAATTTTTGTTCGCGCATCTCCTCCTACAGTTGTTGTCATAGAGACTTGAACTTTTACACAAATGTTCCATTTGGTATCTATACGTGCAAGTGGTTTGGATTTTTGAAAATTTTCATTAGTTTCTAAGATATTCAAGTTTTACTAGAAATTCATATCATTCAATATCTCAAAAACTAATGAACGGATTTTGGTTCTTTTCTTTTCGAAACATTTGCCTCAATGGTATCTATGGAATGCACTTGAGAAATATGAAGCTGGACTAAGAAAGATCCGAGTTATTCCAATTTTTCTGGTTAATATGCAAAATTTTTGTTCGCACATCTTCTACTACAGTTCTTGTCATAGAGAATTGAAATTTTGCAGAAATGTTCCATTTGGTACCTATATGTGCAAGTGGTTTGGATTGTTCAAACTTTTGCTTCCGAATAATAGCTTTGTCCTAGGTCAATTTCAACGGTTGCTAATTCCACGTGGGAATGGTCTAGAATGGTCTGAAACGTAAAAAATACAAAATTTGAGCCCGCCGTTTGTCTGTGATCGGGTCATTTTTGGCACCTCGATTTATTAATTTGAACACTTACACGGGTAAAATTATGTTATAAAATCTCGAATTTTCTCCAATAATTGGTATTAAGCCCCTCTTACACCGTTCCAAATTTCAGCTCGATCATAGCATAAATTTGGGAGAAAATAAATATGGAAATATGAAATGATGACACTTATGGTAAATATGAAATAACCTATGATTGACAAAGATCAACGCTCAATATTGTGAAGTTGAGTCCTGAATGGAAAAACAAGAAATAGTAGTTCAATTGTAATGAAACCTTTTTCAAATGAGTTGTACATGTCCCTACATTGGGAAGGTATGATATTGATTCAATATAAATCAATGAGTACCCAACTTATTGCATATAGTGTTAAAATAAACCGTTCCCAGATTCTTCTTTCTCACGAAGAAGTTTTTAATGGCGGTTCCAGACACTGGGTCAATAAGAGTGCAATGCATGATTTGTTCCAATCAGTGATATTCAGTGTTTCATAATAAACAGAGATATGAAATGCTTCCCTTAAATCGGCTATGACAAAGCCGGTACCATTCGGAAGAATACCACCAATGAAATTGATGGAAATCAAAAGGCAACGTTAACCGAAATAAAGATAACCATTATGCATTCGAATGTGGGCATTCGATGACCGTCTGCTTGTTTCGATTGGTAACTGGTGTTTTCAGTATACCAAAATGCTTTCCGCCAAAGTCTGAGCCAATGTGTGACTGTGTGTGTGTTTGTTTGTATGTGTGGAATCAGAATTTTTGGTTAACGATTTCTGACGAACGGATCGAATGATCTGGATCATCGAGATTGCAATCGCAGCTTCTTCATGAAACTTAGATCGAATCAGTTTTTGGTTTAAGTTGATCAAGCAGTTTTATTGTTATTAAGAATCGAATTATTCATAACGCTCCATTGCAAAAACGGTGAAAGATACACGGCAGAAAGGGTTAAAGTGAACTTGGCCTATAAGCGGAAATGCACAGTTCATTTTTTATGACTTTTTCCCATCACTGTCATAATTAAGCCGGTATGACGAGTTTCACCCTCGAACGAGGCACCTATTGGCGTCTTACTCCCACTCTAATAACGCGTATACGTCTCTTTCTCACGCTCACTCTGCCCCTCCTCAAATGTTCATAATTATGTACTGACTAGTGTGGCCTTAGTTTCGGTCTTACGGTTTCCAATAATTTCGATATACATCCATAGTTCCTTTCGTCTTTCGTTACCGTCGGTAACTCAGCCAACTCCATGATTAACTTTGAGTTGATGTTCTCTTGGCGCTGTTTTCTGGATTGAAGTGAGTGAGATCCGTATTTTGTCTAATGTTGTAAAGGAATTCAGCTATTTTCTTCAACGAGAGCGGTAGCGCGTGCTTCGCACGCGCATTTCCTTTTTCCGCCACATTGCCTGGTGTGGCGTTAGTTTCGGTCTTACGGTTTTCGAGACATTTCGTCTTACGCGATATCGAGATATTTCGAGATTTTTGTTCGCTTCTCCTTTTTACCATAGGAGGATATCTCTTAACCCTGTGTAAAAGTGAGGTCTCTTATTTCTCACGGTGGCTCAATCTTTTTGGTCCTTACGAATTTTATGAAGTTTTCGGCTTATTTTTTGTTAGATCGCAAGACCAAAAAATATGTCTTGGGATTCATAGCCGCAAGGGCAACTGCTGTCTTCTTTCTTTTTGATTTTTTGTAGATATTGTGCTGTACATACATGGTTTGCTCGAATTCTATTGATTATTGTGATGTATTTCCTGGGTAAATTCGGTTTATGGAACCAAGGTTGTGTATCGCCTACATTCTGTAGTAGGGCGTATGAAGGCTGCTTTTGTTCAAGATTTTTGACCCTAATTTTTTTCCTGTTTTTCCTTCAAATCTTTTTCCAGTTCCTTGTAAAGAGTTCTTAAGTTATTCTGGAATTCCAGGAGTTTTCCTATTGTTCTTGCTTCATTGGCTGCTCGATCAGCTCGTTCGTTTCCTCGAATACATACATGATTTTATTTCTAAGAGGAATTCATGTGTTGTCCCATTTAATTCTACGTTTCTGAGGGCTCCTATTGTACTTAGAGCGTCTGAGCACATTATTGTTTTTCTTCCTCCCCGACCCGAAAGTACGCTCTCCACCGGGGTCTGTTACGCCCGAAACCACGGCTTTTGTGGATTGCCTCAATGGCAGAAGCGTTGTGATTGGCCACGAAACTTTTGTGGCTCGCGTGCGTACGCATGCGTCAAACGACCAACTACATATATATTAGACCGACTCAGTTTCTTTTTGTTTCCGTCAAACCAGGCTTAAACTGATGTACTAGGTCTACAAAGAAACCGTGCAAAAAAAAAAACCCAATCAGATTTTTTTATAAGGTCCCGCCAAATTTTTGAAATTTGCATTGAAAAAAACACGAAAATTTTTGGTTTTTTCAGTGTCTCGTGTGCCCATCCTTTGGTATGTGATAGAAATCAGTTTGATTGGTCCAGACACTTTGTTTATAGGTTAGACTTGAATATATGACATTAATTAATTTTTTGCCGAGCACATAAATAAACTTTCCTACGATGTGATTGGTTTTTGTTTAATAAAAATTTCGCAAAAATTAGCGGTTTATGACGTATATCTCAAAAACTATAAATGTTAGTGGTTAATATTATAGGACAATATTTGTAGCTTTTGTAATTCTCTACAAAATCGATTTCTACAATAATTACTGTTAATGTCCTCATTCTTATGATATTTACGAAAGAAATCGGACATTTATTTTTTTGTCGATTCAGGGGAGCTAGTCTCGCCGCGTTTGGCGATTTCGTCACGGTGTTTTTGTCAGCAGAGAGTCGAAGTCACTTACGGGGGGTGGGGGTGAGGGTCGAGAGTGGGTGGTGGCGTGGGTCGAGGTTGGGGGGGGGGGGGCAGGGTCGAAGGATTCCGAAGGATGCCGAATTATTCCGAAAGGATTCCGAAGATTGCCGAAGCTTGCTGAAGGTTTCTGAGGCATTCCGGAAGGTGCCGAAGGATTCCGAAGATTGCCGAAGGTTGCCGAAAATGGCCGAAGTATTCCGTAAGGATTCCGAAGGGTGCCGATGATGGCCCAAGTATTCCGAAGGGTGTCGATTGCGGGAGGGGGGGGGGAGAGTTGAGTGGGGGAGGGGCGAATGCGGGGGGTTGACAACGGGAAGGCGCGGAGGTTTTTCTACAATGATAAGTCAAAATCAAATGTTCTAATCTCCTCCTGTGCTACAGCGTAACACATTCCGGTGTTCTTATATAGTCCCATAAGAAGTATCGCTTCACGAACGCCCTCGCCTTCCGGCCTTTATCCCCCCCCCCCCCCCCCGCCCGCATTCGGCCGTCACCCCCCGTAAGTGACCGGACAGCGTAACACCTCCTCTCATAAGAAGTTCCACTTCAAAAATATAAATGTACTTTTTATTTCGTAAATGTCATAAGAATGAGGACATTACAAGTAATTATTGTAGAAATCGATTTTGTAGAGAATTACAAAAGCTACAAATATTGTCGTATAATATTAACCACTAACATTTATAGTTTTTGACTTACGTCATAAACCGCTGACTTTTGCGAAATTTTTACTAAACAAAAACCAATCACATCGTAGGAAAGTTTATTTATGTGCTCGGGAAAAAATTAATTAATGTCATATATTCAAGACTAACCTATAAACAAAGTTTCTGGACCAATCAAACTGATTTCTATCACATACCAAAGGATGGGCACACGGCACACTGAAAAAACCCAAAATTTCGTGTTTTTTTCAATGCAAATTTCAAAAATTTGGCGGGACCTTATAAATCTCGCCACTGGCGACTCTAATTTCGAGGGTAAATAGGGGATGAAATTTGGAGTCGAAAGTTCCCCTTCCACTTTGCTGTCAGACGCACCCCCGCAAAGCTATTCAATTTTTGAATTGACTAATCACAGCGTTACTCCGCCCCCTTGGCCAGTGGTTCTCTGTCCGATGATTTTTGCATTAGAAAAATGGTCGTTTGTGATTTTTTTCCTGAGGGAAAAGTCAGGGGTAAATACAAGGGAAGGTAGGCGTTCAGTTCGACGCATAGGTTCCCGAACTGTTGCCAGTTCCGTAACGGCTCCAGAAACCCTTTTGAGTTCATAAACGGTTCCGGGTACGCGGTCAGTTATAACAATTGTTTTAGCTGACTATGCTGCTTCCAGAACTGTTCCACGCGGTTATGCCGGTTCCCATTGTTATAACTGACCGCGTACCCGGAATCGTTTATGAACTCAAAAGGGTTTCTGGAGCCGTTACGAAACTGGTAAGTTCCCTTGGAACAGTTCGTGAACCTATGCGTAGAACTAAACACCTACCTTCCCCTGAATTTACCCCTGACTTTTTCCTGAGAAAGAACATCACAAAAGACCATTTTTCCAATCCAATAATCATCGGGCGGAGAATCACTGGCCAAGGGGGCGGAGTAACGCTGGGATAAATTAATTCAAAAATTGAATAGTCTCTACTGGGGTGCGTCTGACAACAAAGTGGAAGGAGAACTTTCGACTCCAAATTTCATCCCCTGTTCACCCTCAAAATTCAAGTCACAAGTGGTGGGACACCCTGTATACTTGAAGTGAATTATGGCGTAGTGCATATTTATTGGGAACTTGAACGGCTGCTATGATGCATGTGAATAAAATCTCCCATCATAATTTGAGTTAAAAACGTAATGAGGAATTGTTATATTTATAAAATCTATAAAAATTCAGTTTTGAAACTTGGGATTTTCTACGATTTTTGAACCCCGAATTTCCAATTCTGCAAAAGGCTCGAAAATATTGGAAAATGTGGAACATTTATACTCCTCTAAACATAAAAAATTGCAAAGAGTTCCAAATTCGCATTTTTTGTAAAATTTCAAAAATTCAAACAATACGATTACTTCCGCAAATATTTTTTCTTTCAAAATTGCTATATCTTTCAGAGAAATTTCAATAATTCCGAGACTTTAAGAAAAAAATCGAAAATTTCTCGGCCTAAAAATTTTGACAATTGAAAAATGGGCAAACATTAAAATCTGTATTCTTCTAATTTTCAGAAATGCTTAACGCAACATTCATGTAGTTTATTTCATTAAAGAATTAAAGGATTGAAAGGATAAATGGCATGTCCATGAGACAATGAAAGTAAATATAAAAAAAGGAAAACAACCTTTTAGCCTGTCCTTTCATGGGGAATCATTCGTCTAATTCCACAATATTTGTCCTGTTTGCAGCATTCAGAAACCCAGACGTATTTCTTCCTGCGCAGAATTTCCTCCAAGTATTCAGAGAAATTGAAAAGTCAAAGGTATACCAAATAATTCAGAAGCTACCGAAGGGAGCAGTTCTCCATGTTCACCACAAGGCTATGGTTCACGCTGATTGGATCTTCAACGCGACTTTCCGCGAAAATTTATATATCTGCGAAAAAAGTGGTCAGATTTCGTTACAGTTCTTCAAAGCTCCAACCAAAGAGTGCAATTGGCAACGCCTTAGCGATCTGAGAAATAAGCCCGCAGATGCTCAGTCTATAAACGACAGAATTATGAAGGACCTTACCATGATTGTGAAACATCCTGAGACAGTGTACTCACACGCGGATGCCGGTTGGATTAAATTTGAAAATATTTTCGATTTCATGACACCTTTACTAAGTTACAGGCCAGTCGCTGAGGATCATTATTACCAAGGGC
Source organism: Asobara japonica (assembly GCA_026005395.1). NCBI lineage: Eukaryota > Metazoa > Arthropoda > Insecta > Hymenoptera > Braconidae > Asobara > Asobara japonica. The sequence continues at coordinate 4,709,511 of BQMI01000577.1, forward strand.
TCAAAGAGCTGTATGATGACAATGTCATGTACGTGGAGGTGAGATCAGGAATTCCGAAGCTTCACGATATCGATGGAAAGCACTACAGTGAAACGGAGGTTGTGGGTATTTTTGAGAAAGTCACGGAGAGGTAAGACCTTTTCAAAACCAGCCTCTCACGTCTGTGCGTATCACATACCGACCCTCTTCATTCATAATTTGCTTGGAAATTACATAACAATGTATGAAAAGCTTTACATTGTTTACAGTTTGAAGCTTTCGGAATTTTTTTGCACTGCATTTGGATTTTCTAAGTAGCCCAAAATCTATATGAACTAGTTTTTATAATTGCTGCCACGCTTCACCTATCTAGTATGATGGTTGTTAAGTCAATCATTACCATAGGATGGCTGAATAAATAAAATTTTGATCTTTCTCTTTAGATTTAAGAAAGACCATCCTGAGTTCATTGGCGCAAAATTAATCTACACGAAAGGGAGAATGCTGAGCGATGCGAAGGTTCACGGTTTCATGGACAATATCGTCGAACTCAAGAAAACTTATCCTAATTTCCTGGCAGGTTTCGACCTAGCGGGTCAAGAGGATAAGGGAAAGTCATTGAAATCGTACGCCGAAAAATTGAGTGCAATGAAAACGGAAATAAACTATTTCTTCCACGCTGGCGAGACGAATTGGTATGGCACAAGCACAGACGAAAATTTAATTGACGCTGTTCTCCTCAATACCAAGAGAATCGGCCATGGATATGCCATTATGAAGCACCAGAAGGTGTTGGATTATGTCAAGAAGAATAAGATAGCCATAGAAGTTTGTCCGATATCTAACCAAGTACTTGGGCTAGTGAAAGACTTAAGAAATCATCCAGCGTCTGGATTATTCGCTGAAGGAGTCCCAGTTATCGTCTCGAATGACGATCCAGGTCTTTGGGGGTCTAGAGCTCTCAGTTACGACTTTTACGAAGCCTTTATGGGGATCATGTCTGGAAATGCAGATCTTAGAGCACTGAAGCAACTTGCTATGAACTCTATAATTTACAGTAGTTTATCGAAAAAGGAGCAAACCCTAGCGTTGAGTATTTGGAAAAGGAAATGGAGCGGTTTCGTTGACCAACTTAGCAAACAAACTTGTTAAATTTAGTTATTATTCTGTTGTAGAAGGCTTCATTACTAAACTGTTATCTCAATTGTATCAATTGTAAAACTGTCATCGATTCAATCACTCACCGATAATTTGTTAAATGCATCTTATACTATTTATAAATTTATCAAGGCCTGCATAAAAAACCTTACAATATATAAAAGTACGTGTATCTAGTTCAGTTAAGAAAAATCCGTTCCTTTACTTCAGTCACTACTGGAAATCCATTGTAGTTTAGCTTTTCTGAACAAGTGCAAAACAAAATAACAATCATTAAGGAATTTCTCTTCATCTATTTCTAAAACATAGAAAATGTTAATCTTGCTACTAGATATTTCTTTCGTCGCTGAAATCAGGTTTCTAGAGTATTTTGGTCATCTGCCTTAGATTTCAACATTTGTCTCATTTGTAGAAGTTTCACGAAGTTGTGCGATTCCAGTAACAGTCATAAATACTATAGAAACATTTAGCAATTTACGCAATTGTTTAGTATGTTCGAAACTTAGCAGTGTGCAATTTAATTGACGAAATAGTCTTTAAATTTTTGCTTCCGAATGGAAGCATTGTCGAGGGTCCATTTTCACATTTTCTAATTCCATGTGGAAATGATCTAGAATGGTCTAAACCGTAACAATATAAAATTTGGGGCCGCCCTCTGTCTGTGAACATCTCATTTTCGGCACCTCGATTTACTAATTTGAACATTTAAACAGGTAAAATTGATTTACAAAATCTCAAATTTTCTCCAATAATTGGTATTGAGTCCCTCCTGCACCATACCAAATTTCAGCTCGATCGAAGCATAAGTTTTTGAGAAAAGTTGATTTTTTTTTTGTTTTTCCTCCATATCTCCTCCAATATTGAACCGATTCATTTCTTTGTTTTTTTTTTAATCTTCCTCATCACGCCATCTATAAGAGGGACCCAAAAAACACATATGCGTCCATAGAAAGTTTTCGAGTTATTTCAACTTTTACGTTTTTCATTTAAAATTTTTGCTCGCGCATCTCCTCCTACAGTTGTTGTCATAGAGACTTGAAATTTTACACAAATGTTCCATTTGGCATCTATATGTGCAAGTGGTTTGGATTTTTGAAAATTTTCATCAGTTTCTGAGATATTCAATTTTCACTAGAAATTCATTTTATTCAATATCTCAAAAACTAATGAACGGATTTTGATTTTTTTTTTGTCTCAAAACATTTGCCTCAATGGTATCTATGGAACGCAATTGAGAAATATGAAGTTGGACTCAAAAACATTCGAGTTATTTCAATTTGTCTGCTTAATATGCAAATTTTTGTTCCCGCATCTCCTCCTACAGTTGTTGTCATAGAGACTTGAAATTTTACACAAATGTTACATTTGGTACCAGTCCAAAGCCGGTACTATTCGGAAGCATACCACCACTGAAATTGGTGGAAATAAAAAGGCAACGTTAAACGAAATAAAAATAACCGGTATGCATCCGAATGTGGGCATTCGATGGCCGTCTGCTTGTTTTTTCATGTGAAGTAGGCAAAATCAGGGAAAATAAAAAACGTCGGTGCTCTGCTCATTAGATGATTTCACGAGATTTAAACTGCATTGTTTCGACTGAACAACCGCTCGGAGAAGGCGTAATACTATAGATAAATAGAGATATACCATAGATACATTCATCTTGGTTGTTGTTTAACTGTCACGTACTTTTGATACCTTCTCCTCAAATGAGATATCGAACGAAAATGCTTGCTGTAATTTAAGCCCCCAATGATCGGGCCTTCAAACGCGTAATAAAGTTTGAGCGATTTATGATCCTTCACCTCCTCTCTCTCTTCGGATTTGCGATGAACAATTGTAGTTTTCGACGTTTCTTCATGCCTAAGGGGAAATCCACGAAGAACGCTCTCATTTTTTATTCCCATCCATTTTGTATATTTTTTCGTACTCATTTCTGACATCAGTGGGTCATTTGTCACATTGTAATCGTAATAGTCCTCCTCTTCCTCCGTTTCCCAATTATTTACAACACTTGTAGATACTTCGTTTTTCCTCGTAAACGCCTTTAGAAGTGTTATCGCCGTAACATTGTAATCGTTTGCGGTAGATTGTGCTGAAATTGGAGAAAATTTTCTGGTCCATCTTAACGTCGTGAACGTCGAAGCAATTATTGAAGTGGTTTTCCGAGACGCTTGATGTTTCGTTAGTTTCTCGGTTTCGAGGGTAATAGCTCGATTTGTCATACGCTGACAGATATACTCGCGTTTTCTATCACAAGGGGACTCAATGAAAGCGGGTTCCTCCCAATGGTGCCAGTCGAACAGCAAACAGCCTCTCACCGATCGGTTTGTTACTCCTTCTTGAAGATTCCTCCAGAGTATTGTCTGCGATATCTTCTCGTTTGTCGATATCCAGCGCCAGATAACCCCTTGGCTACGGTTTTTCGCGTATCCACCTATCCATGCGCTCTCGATTGATCCTAGGATGGAAAAAGAAAATAGGAAATAATAAGTACCGAGAAATTTTAGGACTTATATAATTCTCTACAGACATGAAAATGCATGTAAATCTCGATTCACCGAATGATGGATCTTAATTTGATCATCAAGTTTTTCAAGTCCAAAGGGGCTGTGTGAAAATATCGACATAAAGCAGAAGTTACGGATTCAAGTATCAAGTGGTTAATTCAATAATCTGTATATTAATAGAAGCGATTATTTTTGTTCGGCTAGCGCATTTTTGCTTGAGCGAAGTTTGGAAATTTCAAAAACTTGAAGTTCACATTTTGTGTTTTGAAAATGTGGTAAAACTGGAAGAATTTCGAAACTTCCAATATTTTAGAAATTTCTGCTAATTTCCCCAAAAAATATGGCGAAATTTACGCAAAATGTAGCATAGAATCTGAAAGACACATCAAATCAATAAAATATAATTATTATTGCAATTGGAATTTATTTTGTTGACGATGATTAGTGTGTTCTCCCAACATACGGTCCCCAATAATAAATTCAATTGCCTCAGATTCATATGGTAGCGTCTTTTCCATTCTTTTTTGTCTTTTCTTTAATTCAATTTTAGCCCACAGTTCCTATCTTGGGATGCGTATCCTTAGGGGAGGGGGCACGACCAATTTTAGGGTCGGGAGCTATGTTTCTGTAACTCAAGGAGGAGGATAGGGAATCGCCTACTCAAGAAAATTTAGCATAGGAAGTACTCCCGACACTCCCTAGGGCTTCCTCCACTGAGATATAATAACAGTGTTAACAGTGTATATTTCAGCGGTGAAAGGTGTATCCTTCTGGATAGATGCTGACGGCTTCAACCCCCGATTGAGAAACAAATAATTATTCAAGGACCCATAACCCCGTAATGAAGCAAATGACGAAATGAAGCCATGCCATCTAAACGGTGAATTTTTGTATGATGAACAAGTTTTATTATATAGATTTTTCGCTAACTCTAACTGTTCACGCAATGATGCGTTATAAAAACTTGAAATGATCTATGAGAATATATGAACTGGATCGTTTATAACTTCCCGATTTTTCGAGAAGTTATTGTGATGCCCCCAAAATCCAAATTTATTATTTCATTATCTAACTAGGGTTTTAAGTATACCAAAATGATCCCCGTCAAATTCTGAGTTGGCGTCTGTGTGTGTGTGTATGTATGTCTGTGTACAAAGTTTTGCGCAACGATTTCTCATGAACAAATGAAGTTATGGAAGATTTCAAGGTCGCGTTCAAAGCGTTTTTCCATATAACTTAGAACTGATTAGATTTTGGATGAAATTGGTGCCGTATATATGGGGCAGTCCATATCAATTCGAGAGGTCGGGAACTTTGTCGGCGCCGATTGACTTGCAAATTTTTTAAATCGTGTCACTAAATGATAACAGTAATATCCTATTAGGTTTTTGAATTTCCTTTAACCGTTCAGTTTCTATGAATTTTTGAAATTTTAGGTTTCTTTCCATTTTAATGATGATTTCTCGGCTTTCTATGGCAATTCATATAAAAATCATAGACACGTTGTTTGTTTATTTTTCGATGAAGAATCGAGAAAAATCATTAGTTTTTAGGTAAATTGCAAATTCCAAAAAGATTGGTCAAATTTCAACCAAACAACAAGATTATCTCCAAAACTACATTTTGAAATTCAATGAAATTTAAAGACATGATTTCACACAGTATGACGAACATTTTGAGCCCTAATGAATCTAGGGATCGCAATCGCTGTTTTTTTAGGATTTTTCGAAAAACCAAACATATCTAAACTTGGCAGTGTTGGTCGGTACATTGACATTTAATTTAGTTGTCCCCCATTATGAGAGTTCCACATTATGGAATACAAGCTACGCACAATCTGCAAGTCAATTTGTTTTGGCCTGGATGATAATGATTTTTGCAGTTGTAACATGAAGCTCAATATGAAAATCCAAACGTTCATGTTCTACGCTTTATTGGGCGCAGAGAAAGATCATTACTTCGCACGCAAGAGGTTGTGGGTTCGATGCCCGCCGAGTGAAAATCATGAGATTTAATCGTTGAAAATTTGTATAGAACGATAATGTATTCATATTAATTTGAAGCAATGATAAATCTTTGAATTGTGTGCTGTCTGCTGCCTTTGTTTGGAAGATGGGGGTGGGGAAGGAGTTCAAGGCCATATATCTCCTTTAATTACTGAAATCAACGATAAACAGAGTAGGTAGATTTCAGCCAGTGTTCGACTTTCAGCGTGATAAGTTGTATCAAAGTGGCATTGAATGTACACTGGACGAATTAATTAAATTTGTGTTTAATTCTAATGACATACTGGTGAATGTTTTTTTTTTCTACTCTTGCTCTATTCGTATTCACCCACGTAACCGCTGTTAGGCATTACTTCATGGGCAATACTACGGATCAGAGTACCCACCCATTGCGGCTGGGGCCGACTTCGCCATTTCAGCTCACCGTATTTCTAATCACAGGCTAAACCTCCAGAAACCCCTGTGATACGATGGCGGGCGTCTACGATGAAACCCTCCCTCCCCCCCCCCGCGCGACGGGTCGCGTTCGGTCCCGGCTCACGGTCTCACTTCATGGATACTGCCGATAGCACACACAGAATGTTCTTGCTATCGGTCGGAGTCCGTGAGAAAATATTTTTCAGAAAAAATATTTGCAGTGAGCGGGAATCGAACGCGGGACCTTTAGAATAGTAGGCAGACTCTGCCCACTACGCCAAAGCCCCGTCCATACTGGTGAATGTGATTGTAACTGATAGGGATAAGTTCAATCACGTTTTAGGTAAGTAAATAATTATTTTGAATCTATTTGTAATGAGAAAAGCTTCGTATTATTTTTGGAGTTTCTACGTAGAATATAGGCAGGTCACAGAAACCAAGAGGCATAAATAGCGTCCCAATTTCTTGTGTCAATGAATTAAACGATTAGTAATGCCGTCGATATTAGACGATAAATATTTTGTCAAGCTCGTTACGGTCTTAAAAAACATCGAATTTTTTTAACTCATGGCAATGCAGAAACAAATTGGACGACGGCATCTCATTATGACTCTGGGACGATTCATTTTGCGTAGATCGCGAGATTTTCCCATTTTCACCTTTTTCTTATCGCCGATATATCGTCCCGATAAAAAAAACTTGAAAAACAGAAAATCTCGAGATCAACGCAAGATGAATCTTCCCAAAATCATGAGAAGATGCAGAGGTTTACTTTGGTTCAGTATTTTAACTTTATACTCCTGACAGATCTGAACACCAGCTAGATACGTCTACTGAAGGGCGCACATGCACAGAAGCGTAGGCGTACATCACGATTTGTAATACGGGAATTACGTTTCCTGAACCGTAAATTACGCTCAAGAAATCGTACATTACGATTTTCGACAACGTAATTTACGGTTAAGTGATCGTAATTTACGTTTTATACTCGTAATTCACGCTTAAGCTTTTCTGTGTGTACGGGTACGACTGCAGTCGACAGCTCTGGTGTAGTGGGTGGAGCTGCTACTTAGTACTCCAAAGATCTTCGGATCGAATCCGACCTTGATGAAATATGTTCTATGTTTTTTCACGGATTCCGATCGATAGCAGAAAAGTTACATGTGTGCTATCTGCGGTATACATAAAAGTGAAAATTAAGGCCGAATTCGATCCGAACCGAATGTGAGATTGCTCAAATTAAAACTTTAAAATTAAACTCGTTTTTTATTTCTGGGCGGTTACAGTAACTTTTCCTATCGGGAAGTAAAAAAGCTTCAATTTTATGCTCCTGTGAAGTCATTGTTCATGTTTACGTTATGCTCTTAACTCGCAGTTGACTTTCCATCGCTCACCCACTCTCTTCCATATAAATAATCTACTGAAGGACATTCAAATAATCCAATAATATTAAATTTGCAGATAAGGATACATTTCTATTGCCAAATTCATCATGGGGAAAATTAAAGGATTTGGCCGGTGTATAAATCCTTTCAACAGTCAATTCCATCTTCGGACGAAAGGTTTACGGACACCTTCATCGAAGATTTTACAAGATTGTCCACAGCTATCAGACACTGACTTACTCTGTGATTCGTGCCGAAAAAGACTTCTACGAGGAGAAATCGCCATGATTGAAGACGCACCCTTGCCTGGTGAGTTTAATTTCTTGTATCAAGTGAAGAAAAGAAGTCGAATCAATTATACATTAAACATGTGGATCATGTGTCCTTTAGCCCGTTTGCAGCACGAACCGAAGACCACGGGCTAAAGAAGTTTCAACTCACAAGTATCGTACAAATTTTACATAAAGAATATAATTTTTTAGGGACAAATTTTCAGTGGAAAATTATTCATTCATATTCGATTTCCGGATTTCGATTTTAAATTTGCATCATTCTACCATTTCTCAAGTTACAAATATTTCAGCTAGTGACCAGTCATCGCAGTGTGATTCAACTTATGAACGAGGCGATTCATTCAACTCATTTTGTTCTGAAAGCCCATTGCAAAGGCAAACTTCAGACGTCAGTATATCTGTTAAACTAGATGTAGTAAACGAAGCTATTGAGTTGATAGGAAACTATCCCATCTCGCGCAAAAGATTACTTGAGACGGACAGCAATAAGAACTGGTTATCAAATAAGTGGAGAAGAATCTCTAGTTCTTTAAAGCAAACACTAGGCATAGAAAACACAGACGGAGAACAAGACCTCTATCATTACAATGAGATGATACAAGAGCTAAGGGTCAAATATCATGAGGCTTCAACGACGTACGCTGTGAAAATCCAAATCCTGACTACATTGCCCTCGAGTTGGTCTATCTCCAAAATTGCGAAAGTTATGAACACCACGTTTCATAGTGCCAAGATAGCCAAGCAACTCAAACAAAAGCATGGAATCCTCAGTTTACCCCCAAAGAAAATTGGTAAGGACCAGCTTTCTCAACAAGACAACCATGATAATAATGATATTTAAAAAAAAATTGTGATTCATATTCTTACAAATTTTAGGGAAACTTCTTTCTCCGGACACCGTGGAAGCTGTGAAAAATTTCTATTTATCAGACGATATTTCTGCATGTCTCCCAGGGAAAAAAGATTTTGCATCGGTAAGAACTGAAACGGGTAGAGTTCATCAACAGAAACGACGTCTTCTGGGAAACCTCAATGAGTTGTATCAAACATTTAAACGCTACTCCGAAGCTGCAATTGGCATTTCTAAGTTTGCTATATTACGTCCTGAATGCTGTGTATTCGTTGGACCCGCTGGCACCCACACTGTCTGCGTTTGCCCCTACCATCAAAATTTCAAATTGATGCTGATGAGTAAGTTAATTGACTAATTTTTATATAAAAACAAGAATAGACGCATTGGTATGTCTTCTTTGAAAGATAGTTCTATCCATTTCAGAAATTGATGTAAACAAGATTTCTCCTGAATGTGAAGGGTCAATTAATTCGTATGGAGATGTACTCCGATTCTTAATTTGTGACGAACCGTCATTTGGATGTTATGTAGGATCATGTACGGAGTGCCCAGGTATCAGTAAGTTGTGTGACAAATTGATGTCAGCAATGGCAGATGATCCTTCTCCCACAGTTTCGTACAAGCAATGGGTATCGAAGCCGAAATGTCAATTAGAAGATATGACATGTGACATCAGTACTTTCGTAAACAATGTCTGCCGTCAAGCCCAGGTATTGCTTCTCCATTCCTACATTGCTAAACAGCAATCAAGTTATCTGCGATCCGTGAAAGAACACTTGAGTAATACTGAATGTGCCATCATCTGTGACTTCGCCGAAAACTATGGTTTTGTTGTCCAAGAAGCTGCGCCCGGGTTTCATTCGAACAATGATCAAGCCACCATTTTCACTGTAGTTATTTATTATCGATCTGATGGCACGTTGCAGCACAAAAGCCTGTGCATTGTGTCAGAGTGTTTAACCCATGATGCAGCCGCCGTTTCTATGTTTCTGAAGGAGATTATTTCATTCGTCCGCTCATTCATCCCAAATCCTTCAAAATTCTTCTAGTTCTCTGACGGCGCGCCGCAATAATTCACGAATAGTAAGAATTTTACGAATCTGTTGCATCACGAAAAAGATTTTGAGGTATCTGCGGAGTGGAATTTTTTTGCTACTTCCCACGGAAAAGGTCCATGTGATGGCATTGGAGGCACACTGAAGCGAGAAGCTTGGCGAGCAAGCCTTCAGTTGTTAAGCCGAGAAATCACCATTAAAATGGAAAGAAACCTAAAATTTCAAAAATTCATAGAAACTGAACGGTTCAAGGAAATTCAAAAACCTAATAGGATATTACTGTTATCATCTAGAGACACGATTTTAAAAATTTACGAGTCAATCGGCGCCGACAAAGTTCCCGACCTCTCGAGTTGATATGGAATGCCCCATATATTGGTATTAAAAATTTCAATTGTTCATACTACGGATCCTCTCGGTGGGGGGCCTTTACTCCCCGAGAGTTTGTGCAGTTTGGGAGACTGCTACGTAGCGCGTCCCGGGTGGTGGATAGGGAAAAGCCTCATGTCCTTTTCAGGACATGGTGGTACCGACTACATAAAATATGTCGGCGCGAACCAAAACCTCCCAACCGCGTCAGGAATTGACGACCCCATCGCTCCGGTTTGCACAAGCAACCGTACAGTCAATCTCCCAAGCCAAGGTGTAAGATGACGTGCCGAGGGCTGAATGGTATCAGGGTATGATATCACGAACGTCTCCCTTAGGGCACGGCGCAAACCCTATTGTATTTAGCCGATACCTCAGTAACCGGGGCTCTACTGAGATTAATATTATTTCCCTAGGTTTCTCGTGGGATCTTAATGGAAAATATCTTAAACAAAAACAAAAGCAAAATAAAAGACGATGAAAGGGATGAGCAGGGCCCGATTGGTGCCTTCTCAGCACGTGGGGATGCGCAAGTGACCGCTCGTGTAGACAAGGAAGCCAGAGACCTGGTGTGGAAGATGTGGCGGGGTCTGGACCACATGGAAGCTTCGGTTGGGTCCGTGACGCGTAATATCGAGGAAATGAAGCTCAAATAGAAGCGTCCGTGTGGGGCGGAGAGGAAACGCCGGAGAAAATTGAAGGTGGGAGAGGCAGGGGATGCCATGGTAGCCCCTGTTACTCCGACCAAGAGGAAAAGGAGGAAACCCCCCCTTCGGAGAAGAAGCCCTCCAAGCGATATCGCTCGGGTCCTCAGGTAGGGGAGGGCACTCTGATCGAAGAGGCACCCCTGGGGATGCTGGATGGATTTTCAGAAGGAGAGTTCATCCCGCGCTTCCAGAAGACCCACCTGCACAGGGGGGGGGGGGGCCCTGAAGATCACTTGTGCCGACGCAGAATCGGACAAGTGGTTGAGAACAAGGGTTCCTCTCATCCAGGGGTGGGAGGGCGCGAACCTGGTGGCTATGGGAGTTGATGAGCTCCCTAAGCCGGTCCAGGTGATCGCTTTCTTCCCCGGGAAGTAGAGGGATCCCAAGGCCCTCCTGCTCAGGTTAGAAAGACCAAACCCATGGCTGAAGACGGGCAGATGGCACTTCTATGATGCGCCTAAGGACGAGACGGGCGTATCCCCTTGTATGGTCAAACTTGTCCTGGGGGTCGTTGTTGAGAAACTGGAGTGGAGACCTTTTTGTGGGTTGAACCGGGCGGTCTTCCAGGCTGCCCGTCAGGGGAAACCCGATGACGGGAAGTCAGTAAATGACAGACCGGGCACCTCACATGAAGGGTGGGGAAAAATGGCAGGCGGTTTGAAGGTTATTCAAATCAACCTGCACAAAAGCGCCTCAGCAGCGGCAGCGCTAAAGCGGAAGATTATACGGGGGAACTTTGACGTCGCCCTGATTCAAGAACCTTGGACTTACAAGGGCAAAATCAGGGGACTCAATGTGAACCAGGGTACGTTATTCTACGACACAGCGTGTGCCAGACATATGGGAGCATGTAAATGCCGACCAAATGGTAGTGAAAATTCAGGTGGAAGAAAGGGATACTAGGAGGACAATCGTGGTGGCGTCGGTGGGCATGCCCTTCGATGCTCCGGACCCACCGCCTTCGGAAAACTTTGACCGGCTGGTCAGAGAGTGTGAAAGGAGAAGATGGGATCTGATTGTTGGCTGTGACGGTAATGCACATCAACGGTGTGGGTGTATCGACTTAACGTTATAGCCAATACTTTCGAGCTGATAACTAAATTCACTCGAATTCATCAACGCCTTTTTTACCTTATTTTAAATAATTCTGAACACAATTTTTCGGTAAGATTGTTTATATTTTCACTTGGTTAGGTTAATTTTTAATTGATAATCGTTTTCACTAAACTTCCCGTAAATTTAAATTGAAACCAATGGATGTATTTTTAATTTAAACAAAAGATGTCAAGAGATTGGCAATGGATGGAAAATATCTCACGATTCGCGCACTACGTTCGGGTGGATAGTTACCCTGTCGAGCTACCGATTGCAAGTAAGTCCTGAGCAATTTGTTTCTTATCAGCTGAGGTAAATTGGTGTGCATGCCTCCAAATGTTCTGTTCTTAGGGTGGGAGTAATCGCTAGTTCCGGATTGACCAAAATGCAATAGAAGGATATGATTGGTTCGTTAGGGTTCCTTCGCCTGCTTGAGTGTGAAAATGGTAAGTGTCCGCGTGGAGTACCTTGGGGTTTAAGTACAGTTATATGCGGGTAAGAAAATGAGGCCGTCATAGAAGGAATACCTTGAGTTATAAATTATCTCGAAATTTCTAGAAGTTGTAGAATTAGTCTCAAATCCGGGGAATAGTACCATCGTCGCGACAGAAGAGATTAAGCGTTTTTTTCCCAGAGATTAATTTTATGATAGTTAAAACATCTGCGTAGAAATAAATTTTATGATATAATTACAATGGTCAAGAATTGGGGTTCCGAGTTTTTGTCAAGTTATATAATACTTAGAAAGGTGGGACGATGGTAGTGACTATTTAAATATTCAAAGCGATGACAAAATTATTCGATAATCCATTAAACTTTAGATTTAACGCGTGAGATATTTTCCAAAACAAAATAAACGTCTCCATATATTCGTTTTAGTCATTTCGGTACGAAACAGTGGGGCAGTACGGACATCAATCCAAGAGGCCAATCACTTCTGGAATACTTGATGGGAACGGCTCTAGATATTAAAAATAGAGGTAAGTCTCCAACCTTTGTTGATGTAGTTAGGGGTGAGATAATTGCCGTAACCCTAAGCAGTAGAGACTTGAGCGTGAACGTCACAGGCTGGCATGTATCTGATGACCCCTCTCTTTCGGATCATAGATACATTATTTTTAACGTTGAGGGAAGGAAAGGGTTACGGGGGGAGGACCCCCGGAATTCGGGAATTCTAGGTCGACGATCTGGGACTCATATTTGGAGGACTTGGGTCTCGCTCTTGTTGACTTCACTAGACGTTACGGTTGTCCCTCGGAAATCGAACTGGCCGTTGAAATAATGACGAGTTCGATGGCCGAGGCATACCATAGGAACTGCTCAGTCAAAAGACGGGGGAATAGGGACGTTGCTTGGTGGAGCGAAGAGCTGGCCAAGTAGCGTCAACATGCTAGGCGAACGCAGAATCGAGCGCAAAATACGCAGACGTGCCGCGGTCAAAGGAGCGCAGAAAAAATCGTGGCTTAATTTTCTGAGTGAGTTATGTACTATAGCATAAACGGCACGACTTTGCAAACTCCTCTCTAGGGACGGTCCGACCTCCACTGGCTCCTTCCGAAGGGGTGATGGTTCATTTACCGAATCGTGGGAGGAGGAGGAGTTAGTGGAGTTGATGGATAAGCACTTTCCGGGACACATCCATCATGAGGAAGGTGACCATGGTAGTTGCGTTCTGTCCCTACCTAGAGGGACGAAACCCGACTGGGCCACTGCCTCTAGGATTGTGACACCGGCAAGGACTAAGTGGGCCATCAGGGGCTTTCAACCCTTCAAGAGTCCGGGTGTAGACGGAATTTATCGAATACTCCTGCAAAAAGGGGAAGAAATGATCCTGGGACGATTAATTAAAATTTTTCGCGCGTGCATTGCGATAAGGTATGTTCCGACCCTGTGGCGGCAAACTAAGGTCGTGTTCATACACAAACCGGGACGTGGTGATTACATGAAACCGGGATCGTATCGCCCTATATCTCTCACGTCTTTCCTCCTGAAAACTTTGGAGAGACTGGTGGAGAGTTATATACGGGACACGGCACTAGTTGAGAGACCATTACACCGTTGTCAATTCGCTTATCAACCTGCCAAATCAGTTGACACGGCTCTACACCAATTAGTGGGTAGACTAGAAGTTGCTATGGCGAGGGGCCTGATAACGGGCGGCCTCTTCATGGACATCGAGGGAGCATTCAATTGGACCTCGATGAGATCAACTGATGAGGGTACCCAATATCACGGAATTGATGAGACCACTAGGCAATGGATAGGAGCTATGCTCAGATCCAGACTCCTCTCGGTTTACAGAGGAGACTTTGGAATGGGAGTATCCATAACCAGAGGTTGCCCTCAGGGGAGTCTTATCACCGGTGCTATGGAATCTGGTCATGGATAGTCTCATACGTAGACTACATGAAGAAGGCTTCTATGCTCAGCCATACGCAGATGATTTGGTTGTTTTAATCACGGCCGATCATGCGGACATAGCCCGTTCTCTGATAATGACTGGACTAAGTGTAACAAAGAAATGGTGTGAAGAGACGGGGCTGTCTGCCCCCCGGACGAAATGGAACTAGTTTTCTTTACGCGAAAAAGGAAGTTGGATGGCTGGAGGAAACCCAGGTACCTTGGAAAGGAACTGATTCCGACTCTCCCTTCCATGTACTGTGCAAATGCCCAGTACTTGCTGCACGAAGATATCGGATATGGGGGGATACGTCCTTGGAGGTGGAGAGATGCGGAAGCTGGGATGTAGGGAGATTCTAAGCTTCATAAATGGGCTTGGAATATTCCTATAGCCCGGTTTTTCGTTCTGTGGGAGACAAGAAGGGCCTAGGCCTATATGTCGCTCCTCACTTATAGTGAGCCCACAGCTCGCCTTTAATAATAATAATAATGGCTCATAGAGTTCTATTGCATAAACTATTAGAGATAGCGTAAAATTTATATAAGAAAAGTTGTTCCCCATATGAAAATACGTATTTTATGTAGGGTGACTTTTTTCGATATTTTGCATTATTAAGGAGGTATGACCGTCTCAACAATTATCTATGTAATGAGTGAATGAATGAACTAAGCGCAGTCATGACGGTCCCAATCGAAGCGTTTCCATGCAAAATCGAGGGAATTACACTTTGGATGGGATTCGTGCAGTATATGCAATGTTATTGATAATTGTAATTGTTTATACTGTTCCACCGGGGAAAACATTAAAATTATCAGCAAACTTCTCAAAAGAGAATTATCCCTTATATGAAAAACACCTTTTATGTGTAATGACTTGTTTCCATAATTTGCATAATTAAGGAGGTGTGGTCGCCTGAGCAATTTGAAAGATGGGCACAATGCATATCACCCGGTTTGTTCCTTAGACAAAAATGCACATCTAATATGACTTTTTTCAATATAGGTTAGAACACATCGCGAATTAAACTAGAATATATTTGGCGAGTGAATATGTCGACAATTGCTGGAAAACTTTCGAAGAGCGGGAGTACCAAGTAAGTACAGAGGTAGATGGGGTAACCAGGCGGATCAATTCCAGTTGAATACTTTGATGGGCTTAAAAATCAAACTAAAGTGATCGTGTGTAGTAATTATTAGTCGCAATTTTAATTATTGATATCACTGCTGAGGTTGGTCATCACAAAAGATTGCGTGTTTATGCTGTACTGAAATACCAAATCGGGAAGTTTTGTTTGTGCCCCGTTTGGGGTACACACATTTGCAGACCACTAATTGCTTCCAAATGGAAGCTTTGTGATGGGTCGATTTTCACATCTTCTAATTCCATGTGGAAATGATCTAGAATGGTCTGAAACGGAAAAATACAAAATTTGAGGCCGCCGTCTGTCTGTGAACATGTCATTCTTGGCACCTCGATTCACTAATTTGATCAGTTACACGGGTAAAATTGATTTATAAAATCTCAAATTCTCTCCAATAATTGGTATTGAGTCGAGAGACTCCACCATACCCAATTTCAGCTCGTTCGAAGCATAAGTTTTTGAGAAAACTTGATTCATTTTTTTTTGTTTTTGCTCCATATCTCCTTCAATATTGAACCGATTCACTTCTTGTTTTTTCTTAATCTTCCTCATCACGCCATCTATAAGAGAGAACCAAAAAACACATATGCGTCCGTAGAAAGTTTTCGAGTTATTTCAACTTTTATGTTTTTCACTTAAAATTTTTTGTTCGCGCATCTCTTGCTACAGTTGTTGTCATAGAGACTTGAAATTTCACACAAATGTTCCATTTGGTACTTATATGTGCAAGTGGTTTGGATTTTTGAAAATATTCATTATTTCCTGAGATATTCAATTTTGACTAGAAATGCATTCTATTCAATATCTCAAAAATGATGAACCAATTTTGATTTTTTTTTTTTCAAAACATTTGCTTCAATGGTACCTATGGAATGCAATTGAGAAATATGAAGCTTGACTCAAAAAGATTCGAGTTATTCCAATTTTTCTGGTTAACGTGCAAAATTTTCGTTCGCGCATCTCCTCCTACAGTTCTTGTCATAGAGATTTGAAATTTTACACAAATGTTCCATTTAGTATCTATATGTGCAAGTAGTTTGGATTTTCGAAATTTTTCATTAGTTTCTGAGATATTCAATTTTTACTAGAAATTCATTTTATTCAATATCTCAAAAACTAATGAACGGACTTTGATTTTTTTTTGTCTCAAAACATTTACCTCAATAGTGTCTATGGAATGTAATTGGGAACTATATTCCGGTACTAACTGAAACTATATTCGTTGCAAAATATCCATTGAAAATGTTGAAGCATAATATTAATTCACCATGAACGATTCTCCATCTGACATTTTCCATAACCAATCCTGTCAAACTAAGAAATTATGCATAATAATAATTCGGATTCTATCAAATTCTATTAAAATAACACTAACTCTTGCGGAACACCTTCCTGGATGTTGCTAATAAAATGAGGGCATTTAAATGAAATCGCCTCCACACTTCCCGACAACTTCTTGGTCTACAGTAGATACGAGTAGAAATTATGGTTAGTAGAATGAATGAAAAATTAGAAAATAAACTTTTCGAATAAGTTGTTTATATTTTTTTCAGTCCATTCCTAAATGTTTGTACGTATCAAATACGAATATAATCATGGAAAGAAAAATGTTATCTTCACAATGACATATAATGTAAATGATGTATCGATGACCATTTGAGAAACACATTAATGAACATGGAAATATGAAATGATGACACTTACGGTAAATACATAGTGACTGTATTTCAGCTTAGCTGTATGAAATAACCTAATGTTTGATAAAGATCAACGTTCAATACTGTGAAGTTGAGTACTGAATGGAAAAAAAAGAAATAGGACTTCAATTGTAACGAGGAACCTTTTTCAAATGACTTGTACATGCCCCTATATCGGGAAGGCATGATATTGATTAAATATAAATCGATGAGCATCCAACTTGTTGCATATAGTGTTAAAATAAACCGTTCCCAGATTCTTCTTCCTCACGACGAAGTTTTTAATAGCGGTTCCAGACACTGGGTCAATAAGAGTGCAATATAAATTCTGCGAAACGTACAGCGCTTATAGTACAGTGAAGTTCTAAATCGAGTAAAAGTTTTGGCACAAAAGTGTCAAACTTAAAAAACCTCAAAATTCCCTTGGCTCCAAAAAGGAAAGCCAAAATGAGTCCTCCGATGGAAGACCCAAAAAAAACGAAAAAAGCCGTTACGAAACCTTCGACTAGTGCGAGTTCAGTTCCCGCTCGCCTCGCCGAACCCTCCGACACTTCTGATGGACCTCAAGAGACTCCAAAACAAACTTCTGTCCC
This sequence comes from Asobara japonica, assembly GCA_026005395.1. Classification (NCBI taxonomy): domain Eukaryota; kingdom Metazoa; phylum Arthropoda; class Insecta; order Hymenoptera; family Braconidae; genus Asobara; species Asobara japonica. The sequence goes on from BQMI01000577.1 coordinate 4,727,170, forward strand.
TCCATTAATCATCGAGAATGAAAAACTGGAGACAAAAAAATTAATCAATTTTCTGCAGAGCAACGCCGCAGATAAAAATTTCAAGATGAAATTTAATGGAAGTACCACGATCGTCCATCTACGAACGCTCGAGGACTACAACAAAGTCGCAAGTATCCTGAAAAGGCAAGACATCAATTTTTTCACTTTCGGTCTTAAAAGTGAGCGACCGAAAAAATATATTCTGAAAGGGCTTCCAAGCAGTTTTTCACAAGACGAAATTCAAGCCGAGTTATCAAAATACGTCATCAACGTACTTTCCGTTCGCCAGTTCGTGAAAGTAAACAAAGACGGAGACACCAAAGAAAACAGGACACTACCGATCTTCGCTATCGCGGTTGGCCCGGAAACAACCTTGAGCAGCTTCGCTGAAATCAAAACGATTTTCTACCATACATATAAGGTAGAAAAATATGTTAAATCCCAGCAACCTACCCAATGCTTCAGGTGCCAGAGATTTGGCCACGCAAGCCAACATTGCAACCTGAACCTGAGATGCGTCAAACCACGACGTAAAAGCCTGCACTTCCAAAACCCTGAAGTGTGCAAACTGCGGACTCGCCCACACAGCCAGCTATAGAGAGTATAAAATACATGGAAACTCAACAGAAAAGAGCTCAGTCCGCCAGACCCAGGCTTGAACCAATCGATTTGCCTGCTACACCTCACTCAGCCACGATCCAGAATCTGGAAAGGAACACCCACTTCCTCCAGTCTCCTGCAGTCCTGGAGCCAACTCCGACTTCCACCACCAACCAGTTTAGGCCCACTTATGCTTCGTTCTTCCCATCGGTGGAAACCGCGAGAAGGAACGTTGCCGCACCCACTGCTGAACCTGGGACCATCCCAATGGAAACACTTGTTCCGGAATCTTATTTAAGTACCACTAAAAACTATATAATTACAGCGAAGCAAGTCCTTGACGCGCTAACAACCCTTAGAATTCCCGAAATCCTTTCAGAGCTTAAAGAGATGAGCTCTAAACTCCAAACAGCCCTTACACCAATTGATAGGATCACAATCATCGCATCTTATGTCCACCTGTTCTCACCCTCCTCAAACACACCTACGATTCCCCAGCAAACATAACCAACATATTAGCAATTAATATTTTTGCGCTCAAGCCTAATCTGGACGAGTTATTACACATCGTCCATAGAAATAACATCAAAATTTGTCTGATTTCAGAAACTAAGTTAAACAGCAAAACGAAGAAAATTAACTTCCCAGACTTCTCGCTGATCAGGGAAGACAGAACGGCCAAAGCAGGTGGTGGTGTTACGGTGGCGATCCACAAAACCTTGTCACATAGAACTCGTCCGCATGATCTCCTGTCACTCACCGAATACGTGGGAGTAGAGGTCTAAGTAAACAATAAAAAAACGATCTACTCGATCTACTCGATCTACAATCCACCGGATGTCTCAATAGATACAAACCTATTGAGGCACCTACTTTCCGATACGACTCAGGTAAGATTCTCTCAAATTTTTTGACGGAACAAAAAATTAATCTGCTCTTTCCAGACGTTCCCACACACTACCCTCATACTTCAAACACTCCAAATACTATTGACCTTTTATTAACTAACAACATCTCTATCATTAATAATTTCACCACACTTTCCGAATCCCCATCCGATCACCTACCATTGTTTTTCTCCCTATTTGGCAGACCAACCTCACCAGAATGATCAAAAATTTCTAACTACGCAAAAACCGACTGGAATAAGGTCAAGGATATCTTAAATGATGAGATTTCTACACCAAACCCTACTTGTAACAACACTGAAACAATAGATCAACACATAACACATTTCACTCAAGTCATTCAAACAGCCCTGGATTCCTCCACTTCCATCCGCTCAACCAAATCCACCCACACTCCTATCCCACCCGAAATAGCCTCATTAATAAAGCTAAAAAATTACATTAGGTCAAGATGGCAAAAAACGCGAAATCGCTACCTTAAATCCGAACTCAATCAGCTGATAAAAGAAATCAGACTTAAATTAACCGAATGGAAACAATCATCTTGGGACAACAAACTCAGAAACATAAACTTAAAAGATCACTCTATTTGGCGCGTAGCAAAATATTTTAATAACACCGGTAAAAGAAAAATCCCCACACTAAAGTCAAACAACACACTCCACACAGAAGACCATGATAAGGCAAATACACTTTGCGAACACTACGCAAAAATACACGAATTATCGGCCTCCCGAGGCAACAAATCTTTTGAACAACAAGTCACAGGTCATGTGAGAAAAACTATCCTCAAAGCCCCTATCGAAACTCCCATTAAATTCCTTACAAATCCCCGTGAAATCACTTCCGCTATCAAAAAACTAAAAAATAATTTAGCCCCGGGTGTGGATAATATTCCCAATATAGCACTAAAAAACCTCCCAATTAAAGCAATAAGTTTACTAACAAAGATATACAATGCATGCCTCCTCACACAATATTTCCCGAAACTCTGGAAAGGAGCGGTGGTCATTCCGATTCTAAAGCCTGGTAAGTCCCCTTCGCATCTGGTGAGCTATAGGCCTATTAGCCTCCTACCGGTATCGGCTAAACTTTTTGAGCGAATAATTTTAGCTCGTCTCAAAAAACCCATAGAAGAGTTACAACTAATGCCTATCAATCAATTTGGTTTTCGATCAGAGCCCTCGACCTGCCACCAGCTGGTTAGAATTACGAATGATATAAAATCCGCGACAGACCGGAAAGAAGATACTGTTCTTCTTTTCCTGAACAGCGAGAAGGCCTTTGATTCTGTTTGGCCCACAGGCCTTATATACAAACTCGAAGGATTAAATGTCCCTAAATAGCTATGTAAAATTTTACTATCATATCTCTCAAATAGATATATCCGAGTTCGAGTCGAAACTTCGCTTTCGGATAAAATAGTAATTGTCGCGGGAGTCCCACAAGGTTCTATTCTCTCGCCTGTTTTATTCAACTTGTACATTGCTTCTGCTTTTAGCAGAATTCCGAGAAATGTATCCATTGCAGGCTATGCTGATGACATTGCTTTATACTCAGCTAGCAAATCGATCAACAAAGCTATTAGAAGAATAGAAAATGCTGCTTCTCTCACAATCAGTGAATTAACGAAATGGAAAATTCAAGTGAATGCTGCTAAAACAGAAGCAATCTTATTTACTAGCTCCAAGGCCAAGCCGACTTTAACTATTCGTAGCGATAAGATCACACCAACCGACTCTGTAAAGTATTTAGGCTTACACATCGATTCCAAACTCCTGTGGAAAAAGCATATATCTGAAATCAAGGTCAAGACTAAAGTTATCCTAGTAAGATTGTATAATTTGCTAAAATCATCCGCGCTCAGTCAATCCCTCAAACTTACTCTCTACAAAGGGTTAATTAGGCCCATTATCACCTATGGTTGTCCTGCCTGGCACAATGCAGCGAAAATGCACTTGAATCATCTTCAAATGATTCAAAATAAATTCCTACGAATAATAGGAAATTTTAAAAGAAGAACGACTATTGTGGAAATACACGAAACGCTCGGCATGACAACCAGAGGCGAATTTATCGATAGAATTAATGAGACATTTAAATTTAAGCTACAATCCCATCCTAATCCCCAACTCCAAAACATCAATATTGGCATAAAATCCAATTGGACCCGCTGACCACCTGTTTTGTCCCACCTTTCCATATATCCCTTTCTCTCCCGCCCCTCATGCACCCATTACTTATAAGGTTTTTTAGAAGTCATTTTTCCTTATATCGAGTCATCATGTAAATAAGCACAAATATCTGTAATAATGGAAAATTAGGTTACCCTTCGTTCAAATTAGATATAAAGCCAACGGCTGGTGATCTAGAGCGTAGCACTTAAGATATTAATACTGTATATAGCATGTATATATGACAAATGTTAATAAACAATTTTCAAGTCAAGTCAAGTCGTATGGTGAAGTAGGTAAGGTGCCCGCCTACGGATCTAGAGGTCCTGGATTCAAGCCTAGGTAGCGGTGGATTTTTTCTGGATTATTTGATTTAGTCAAATAATGGGCACCACAAAAGTACAAAACAGTTCACCCCCAAAAGTTATACAACGAGTACCAAAAACTGTTTACAACTGAATGTTCCTACTCTCATTGTGAACGAATAACATCCGTAACTGTGTTACAAAGGAAAAAGTCGTGAGCGTCTAACGACTATAATGAGTCCAGAGCCGGCGCTAAGAACCATTGTAGTTGATGCGTCGATAACAACAAACCGTTAAAGCCGGTACCATTCGGAAGCATACCACCGATGAAATTGGTGGAAATAAAAAGGCAACGTTGAACGAAATCAAAATAACTGTTATGCATTCTGCTGTCCAAAATTTAATGTGCTCGAAGCTGCATGTTTTGCCATTTTATCCTAAATTTTTGGTTTGATAGGCGGGAAAAAATGTACAATTTTTCTTTAGCTTTATTCTCTATCGACTCCTAAAATTTCATTGTCGCGGACCTATTTTTCAGTGTTTTTTCTAATGTTTTATGAATTGTCATACAAACGTAGAGAAAAAACTCAAAAATATGTTCACGGTGATAAAATTTCGAGAGTGCATAAATAATAATGTTATGGACAAATCGTACATTTTTTCCCCGCCAATGGAACCAAAAATTTGGGGTAAATCGTCAACAAATTTAAAAAAAATTACGAATAGCGGTCGAACATCGTTAATGATCTCGATGGCTTCATTCGTGCAGTCATAACAAAGATGATTTTTCAAGTGCTCATACCTTCTGAATTTTAAAGAACTATCGGTAAGAATACATTTCTTACAATTTACTTATCTTTTCGTAATAATGTAGCGAATGGTATTGAATTAATTCAGTTTAGGATCGAGCCACTTCGTCAGTCCTCGATATAGCCGAAGACGGCTTCGAAATGTATTACAGCTACAAACTTATGATTATATACCAGTTCAAAGTGTATGTGAATTAGTGAGTGTTTCTATGGATTGTTGAATTTTAGATTGCAAATGTCCTCCATTCATATTACTAATGTCTGCACAGAAAATAATGTTTCTGCTAGATTTCAGCAGGTTCTGAAAAAAAAAATCAGGACTTATACGAACGTCTTCTTACTGAGTTCCATAGAACTTCTTCCATGTCCTATAGTATAAAGTAGATGGACAGCTACAATCGAAAATGGCGGATCTCATGGAGAGAAGGGAATCGATTCGATTAATCGAATGTAGAATGAACGGGACAGATGTCATGAGCTACAGTCTAATGTGGTAGATGGCGTAAGGAGGGATTCGGTGGTGAAACTTTGAAATGCACATTTCATTTTCATGCGTGATTGTAGTTAATCTATTTCATCTATCTATGTTTTTTCGTGTTTTTATCTAGTCATGATATATACTAAGGAGAAAATGAAATTATGATAAAATATAAAAAACAGTATGAAGGGATAAAATTAACATCATTCGACTGGGGATTGAATTCCCAATAAATGATAACCATTTCCTATTCTATGAAAGCGATGGGGGTCATGTAACGCTGAGCTGTCATTCTCACATTTTGATTCGCTATTTGGCTGTTGACTCTCATTGGCCGATTACAACGCGCGTAAATCATTCAAATTCGAAAATCATGGAGATGTCTCTAGATCTCTAAATAATGAAAAAATTAACACTTTCTAATTGTTCATATTTTCTGGCAGTCCAACAACATTTTCGCTTACATGTTTGCAATCAAAGAATAATAAAAATGATTGACAATTCAAAAAAACAATTATAAAATGAAAATAACAAAAATACGATTTTTCACTTCGCGATTTAGGTTTTTGTAATGATCCCGATAATGTAGTGTCTCAGAAACGAAGATTTTCACTTTTCTCAACGTTTCACATCATCCTGACGAATTTAAGATGAGGATGCTGTGTGTATGTGTGTTCGTATGTGAGTGGTTTTTTTACTCATCGGTTCCCGATAAACGGCTGGATCGATTTGTTTCTCCGTTGACATAAAATTGTTTCTGACTGGTGTCAAGGGCAGAAAGGAGTGTCAATGTTGAAAAACAATTCCTCTCATTGTTATTAACAATCTTAATTGTTTAACATGCTTTATCGCGGGAACGGTTAGAGATAGGAGCAACAGTGCAGAATTAATGTTATTCCTTATCCCAAAATACACACGTAATTATTTATGACTTTTTTCATAATGTTCATAGCTCAGGACATATGACAGTTTAACAATTTTAATCGTTTCTGTCTCTCTATTACATGAATAGTAAGGGTTAGTTGGAAAAGTTCTGAATAAAAGGTTGTTTCCCATGTGGAAGCAAACTTGTTTTTTGTATGCATTATTTTGTAACATCGCATAATTAAGGCAATAGCGCTTAATTTATCCCCAATTTTCAAGGCACACATACGCGCACACACAGATACATATACTAACACATCGGGAAGTTTACGATGCGACCCGTCGACGATCACACGTACATCCCGTTTATTAAGTTTTTGTGCTCTTTTTGAAGAACCGTTGAACTTTATCAAACTTTATTTTAGTGAAAAAATTCAACACAGCAAAAATAATAACAAACGTATAAAATTTGTCAATTTTCGCTGTTGTTCCAATAAAACGAATAGAAATTTGTAATTGGAAAAATTGATTGAATAGAAATTATGAAATACAAAATCGCTTTAAATAAAAGTAAATAAATAATTAAAATTTGTTTTTCTGAAATTTCTTGCCTTTTCAACTTATTTCTGGATTGTCGAAGTAGGAAACAAGCAGACGGTCATCGAGTGCCCACATTCGAATGCATAACGGCTTTTTTTATTTCGTTTAACGTTGCCTTTTTATTTCCACCAATTTCATTGGTGGTATGCTTCCGAATGGTACCGGCTTTGGAATGGTACCAAATGGAACATTTGCGTAAAATTTCAAGTCTGTATGCCAAGAACTCTAGGAGGAGATGTGCGAACAAAAATTTTGCATGTTAACTAGAAAAATGAAAGTAACTCGAATCTTTATGAGTCCAGCCTTATATTTCGCAATTGCATTCCATAGATACCATTAAGACAAATCTTTTGAAGCAAAAAATTCAAAATCCGTTCATTAGTTTTTGAGATATTGAATAAAATGAATTTCTAGTAAAAATGAAATATCTCAGAAAATAATGAAAATTTTCAAAAATTCAAACCACTGGCACATATACATACCAAATGGTTGTACATACCAAATGGTACATACCATATACATACAAAAGTTGAAATAACTCGAAAACTTTCTACGGACGCATATATGTTTTTTGATTCCCTCTTATAGATGGCGTGATGGGGAAGATTTAAAAAAAAATGAATCGGTGCAATATTGAAGGAGATATGGAGCAAAAATACAAAAGAAAAATGAATCAAGTTTTCTCAAAAACTCATTCTTCGATCGAGCTGAAATTTGGTATGGTGCAAGAGGGACTCAATACCAATTATTGGAGAAAATTCGCGATTTTTTAAATCCATTTTACCCGTTTAAATGTTCAAATTAGTAAATCGAGGTGCCAAAAATGGGGTGTTCACGGACAGACGGCATGCTCAAATTTTGCATTTTTACGTTTCAGACCATTCTAGATCATTTCCACATGAAATTAGCAAATGTGCAAAATGGACCCTCGACAATGCTTCCATTCGGAAGCAAAAAACGTATAAAATTTTTCAATTTTTTTTCGTTTCAGTGGAACGAATAGATATTTGTAATTGATAACATCATTAAATAAATGATCAAATACAGAATTGCTTTCATAATAAATTAATAAATAGAAATTGTTTTTTTTTTAAACCTTCCATCAATGTCTAAATTCCTGAAGAAAAAAATTCAAAAATGAAAACTTCGAAATTGTTCATGGTGTTTGCGATCAAACAATAAAAAATTCAAACAAAGAAAAGGCTTGAAAAGGAAATAATGGCTGTGCGTACGTGTATGTGTGTGGGCGTGTGTTAAAAATTTGGGATAATTTAATTTAATTATGAGTGTTACGAAAAAATTCATGCAAGAAAAAATGTTTGTTTCTACACGTGGAACCACTTTTATTTGAAACTTTTCCATCTGACTCTTACCGTTCGTGGAGTGGAGTGATATAAAGAATTAAGAAAAAAGTCATGAGATTACGTCTGTATTTTTCTATAAGGAATAACATTCAGTATACACTTTTTCTTCTCTTTTTAACCGTTCTCGCGATAGAGCGTTTTAAATAATCAAGATTGTTAATATCAATTGAAGCAATTGGTTTTCAACATTGACACTCCTTTCTGCCCTGGACATCAGTCAGAGGTCATTTTACGTCAAAGGAGGAACAAATCGATCGAGCCGTTTCTCAAAGAATCACTCATATACGAGCACACCCACATACACACATAGAACGCTCATCTAAAATTTGTCAGAATGATGTGAAACTTCGCAAAAATTGAAAATTTTCGATTTCTGGGACACTTCATTGTCGGGGTCATTACAATAACTTCATTAAATCGGGGAGTTAAAAATGTCATTAAAAAAAGCATTCAAAAAACAAAAACGATAAAATGAGGGTTTTCAAGTTTTTGTCGTCATTTTTTAAAAATCATTCAACTTTGAAACATTATTTTAGTAAAAAAGTGAAAAAAAAAATGATAACGAAAAAGCATAAAATTTTTTAATTATGGCTATTGTTTCAATGGAATAAAAGCTTTAAATGGAAATTCAGAGTCGGAAACATCAATTAAAAGACTTATAAAATGCAGATTATTTTACAAAAGCAAATAAATATGGTGTAACAATGACAATGAAATAAAAATCAGTCAAATTTCGATTTTCATTTTCAATTATGAGTTTCAATTTGTAATTTCAGCCTTCAATTTTCATTTTCACTTTCAATATTAATTTTAATTTTTAGTTTCAACTCTTAATGTTCAAATTCAGTTCTTTCATATTGATGGATGCGTGCGAGGAGAAATTCAAAAAGCACTGTTTCGTAAGTTGCACTGTAATGCAAATCAACGGTAATTGACATGTCATGGAAATCAACGGTCCGGCCGCTTGCGGCCGGGACCGCGCTAGTTTATATAAAATCCAACAGAACACTGAATCTCTCTTTGTAGACTATATTACGTATAGCACATTCGGTTATTGTAGCGAAACTGAGTAATATATTTGCATATCTTAAATTTTAAGAGTCGGCCAAACTCGGTAAAAATTCAGATTCTAAATTACCTCGCATTGTAATGTCTTTATTGATCATTCCAGATACACATTGGCTGGAATCGTGATGATGAACGAAGGGCTCTATGAGGCAGTTGCACTAAAAGAAGCCGGTCTGTTGGATATATACACTAGAGTATATGAATCGCCGAACAGAATCGCTGACAATGTGAAAATTGTCCCCGATGGAGCCCTATTTGTTGCAGAGTCCTCTCAGTGGTTGAATGTGTCATGAGACCGTTACTCATTTAAATACAATAAACTAACGTTGCTCGAAACTCATTACTCATCAATTTGTTTCGCTGTAATCAAGTGAACAGTGATCTTATTCATCATTTCTATAGTTGAACTACTTTTAGTTCGTTTTTAGTACATATTTGAAAATGTTGTAGATGCAGAAACTTGCGAAAGCACCCTCCTTCGTAGAATTGATTCTCCTATACGGAAACCATTCTTCTACAAATGGTGTCATCTCAACAATATTACGGACTCATTATCAGTTCAAGATTGATAATGAGAATATTAAATCTAATATTTAAGATTGTTAACGATTATTCATTATCGGTTTTTAAGCTATTTCTAATTCCATAAGAGGGTCAGTATTTTCATGGTATCATTCCCAGAATCCAACTGATGTGCATTTTTCTTCGAAAGTTCGAGCAAACTATTGAGGGTCGGTATCTGATCAACTTAAGCAAAGTTAATGAGTTTGAATTGAGTTTTATCCTTGATTACACTCGTACTTGCAATGATAAGTTGTAACGCAAAAATTACATAAATGTAACACTAGGAAAAATGCATTCGCGGAAACCTAGGGCGAATTCCTCCCAGGCGGGAAGTGCCAAGCCTTGACAATAGGGCCAAGCTTGGTAGAAGCTGGGATTGCCTAGCCTTGGTATGCCGAGCTCGGAACAAGCCCGATGCTATCGATATGCTTAGGTAAATCCAAGCTTGGGGATACCAGGTAATTCCAAGCTTGGAATCCAAGCTTGTGCCAAGCATGGTCCAAGCTTAGTTTTCAAGTTTGGTCTCAGAATACTTAACCAAGCTTGGCCGGACATAGGTTAGCAAGGTAAGCCCAAGCTCGGGGATGCCAGGCAATTCCAAGCATGGAATCCAAGCCTGTGCCAAGCATGGTTCAAGCTTAGTTTCCAAGTTTGACCTCAGAATGCTTAACCAAGCTTGGTCGGTCATAGGTTACCAACGCAAGCCCAAGCTTGGGAATACCACGCAATTGGAAGCTTGGAATCCAAGCCTTTGCCAAGCATGGTCCAAGCTTAATTCCCTATTTTGATCTCAGAATGCTTAACCAAGCTTGGCCGGACATAGGTTACCAACGTAAGCCCAGGCTTGGGAATACCAGGCAATTCCAAGCTTGGAATCCAAGCCTGTGCCAAGCATGGTCCAAGCTTAGTTCCCTAGTTTGACCTCAGAATGCTTAACCAAGCTTGGCCGGACATAGGTTACTAAGGTGAGCCCAAGCTTGGTGGTACCATTCGAAACCAAGCCTGAATTCCAGGGCCGGTCCAATCTTGCTTTCCAACCATGAAGTCAGAACGTCTAACCGAGCTTAGCCGTGCGTAGGTTACCTGGGTGAGCCCTAGCCTGGTAGTGCAATATCGCTTTACCCCACTCCGGTCCATCTCAGTACGGCCAACCAATAGGCACACTTGATCAGGCTATGGAGGGCATTGAGTGGCTTTCCAGTCGCGCAAGGAGGGGTACGCCATGTCACAGTCTCCCGTAGAAGGTACACACAGTCACACACATACGAATTCCCGCGCGTTCGGCCGCCATTTTGAAGCTATTGGCGTTGCAAGGGTTATCATTGTGTATCAAGGGTTATTATTCACGAGTTAAACCGGTAGTCAATTTCAGTTAATTGGTTTTAACGTAAGCAAAAATGTGTAAAAGTGTTGTCATTCAAGGACGAAATTCCAATCGTTTTCATAATTATAATCATGTAACGGGTGAAAAAGTCTTAACCGTGAGATTTTCTGCTGTCTTCAACCTGCAAAATACTGACTGAGAAATAGTGTTTTAGGATGAGTGATTTTGGGGAGGACCCCTACTGCAATGTGCAATTTAATTCCGAATGCACCGGATTATCCTAAGGTGTTGGAATCGTGAATTCTACGTGGATGAGCAAATCTAAAGGTGAACGGTGTACACTACAATGCAAATGTCCTTCTCCAGGAGAAAATTGCATTGGGAGTTGGAAACATTTTTACATCGGCAGGTGGGACCCAAATCTAACTGGGATCAATTTGATGTCCAAAAAATACACACGGACCGATATTGGGGAATATTCACGAGAAACTTGGGCCGAGTTTGCTTCCCAAGTTTGAGCGGAGCTTCTTGTCAGAGTTTCGGTCGAGTTTTCTTTCCGAGTTTGGGCGGGGCTTAGTTGCCGAGCTTAGGCGGTACTTATTGTCCAAGGTTGGACCGAGCTTTCTTTTTGAGCTTGGGCCAAGCTTGCTGACATAGCTTGGAATCCAGGCTTGGCGCATGTGTTACAAAACCATTCTGCACGAAGGTTGATGCAAGCTTGGATGCCAAGATTGTTCCCAGTGTGGTAAACCTTGGTCCAAGCTTGGATCAAGCTTGGCCCAATCGTCAATTCGTACCTGGGCTAAAATTCGTTATCTATTCTAGGAATTTGCTGACTTTCGACAGCAGTTTCCATCACCCAATGTGATTTCCCAAAATTCCCGAGTATTCAGTCTCATAGGGTAAGGTGCATTAACAGTTGAGTAAGAGTTGGAAGTATTTCATTTAATACTAATTGGTAGATGGGGTTTCGGGCAAAGGGGTCTCTTTCAAAACTTCCGAGTAGGAAATGATTGAGAAAAACATTTTGCAACCAATATTTTTAAACTTTTGGCAGTTGTAAATGACGAGGTGAGTTTTGAGGTTAGGTTACGACCAACTCTTATCCAACTCTTGACTTTGCGTAAGAGTCAAGAGTTGAGATTTCAGACGGTACGACCAACTTCTACCCAACCATTAACTTTGTGTAAGAGTTAAGAGTTGAGATTTCCGACATTACGAGTAACTCCTACCCAACTCCTGACTTTGCGTGAGAGTTAAGAGTTGAGATTTCAGTTACGACCAACTCTTACCTTTGCGTCAGAGTTAAGAGTTGAGATTGCAGAGGTTACGACCAACTTTTACCCAACTTTTAACTTCTCCTAAGAGTTAAGAATTGAGATTACAGACGTTACGACCAACTTCTACCCAACTATTAACTTTGTGTAAGAGTTAAGAGTTGAAATTTCAGACATTACGAGCAACTCTTACCCAACTCTTAATTTTTTCTAAGAGTTCAGAGTTGAGATTTCAGAGGTTACGACCAACTCTTAACTTTTCCTAAGAGTTAAGAGTTGAGATTTAAGACGTTACGAGCAACTCTTACCCAACTCTCAACTTTTCCTAAGAGTTAAGAGTTGAGATTTCAGACATTACGAGCAACTCTTACCCAACTCTTAACTTTGCGGACGAGTTAAGAGTTGCGATTTTAGAGGCTACGAGCAACTCTTACGCAACTCTTAACTCTGCGTAGGAGTTAATAGTTGAGATTTCAGACGTTACGAGCAACTCTTACCCAACTCTTAACTTTGTGTAAGAGTTAAGAGATGAGACTTCAGACGTTACGACCAACTTCTACCCAACTATTAACTTTGTGTAAGAGTTAAGCGTTGAGATTTCAGACATTACGAGTAACTCTTACCCAACTCCTGACGTTGCGTGAGAGTTAATAGTTGAGATTTCACAGTTTACGACCAACTTTTACCCAACTCTTTACTTTGCGTAGGAGTTAATAGTTGAGATTTCAGACATTACGTGCAACTCTTACCCAACTCTTAACTTTGCGTACGAGTTAAGAGTTGAGATTTTAGAGATGACGACCACCTCTTAACTTTGCGTAAGAGTTAACGGTTGAGATTTTAGAGGTTACGACCAAGTCTTAACTTTGCGTAAGAGTTGAGAGTTGAGATTTCAGACGTTACAAGCGGCCCTTACCCAACACTTAACTTTGCGTACGAGTTAAGAGTTGAGACTTTAGAGGCTACGACCAACTCTTACCCAATCATTAACTTTGTGTAACAGTTAAGGATTGAGATTTCAGACATTACGTGCAACTCTTACCCAACTCTTAACTTTGCGTACGAGTTAAGAGTTGCGATTTTAGAGGCTACGACCAACTCTTACCCAACTCTTAACTCTGCGTAGGAGTTAATAGTTGAGATTTCAGACATTACGATCAACTGTTACCCAACTGTTAACTTTGCGTACGAGTTAAGAGTTGAGATTTTAGAGGCTACGACCAACTCTTACCCAATCATTAACTTTGTGTAACAGTTAAGGATTGAGATTTCAGACATTACCAGCAACGCTTACCCAACTCTTAATTTTTCCTAAGAGTTCAGAGTTGAGATTTTAGAGCTTATGACCAACTCTCAACTTAGCGTGACAGTTAAGAGTTGAGATTTCAGACAGTACGACTAGCTCTACCTAACTCTTAAATTTGCGTAAGAGTTAAGAGTTGAGACTTCAGTTACGACCAACTCTTATTCAACTCTTAACTTTGCGTAAGAGTTAAGAGTTGAGACTTCAGTTAAGACCAACTCTTAACTGTTCCTAAGAGTTAAGAGTTGAGATTTTAGAGCTTACGAACAACTCTTACCCAACTCGTAACTTTGCGTGAGAGTTAAGAGTTGAGACTTCAATTACGACCAACTCTTATCCAACTCTCAACTTCTCCTAAAAGTTAACAGTTGAGATTTTAGAGCTTATGACCAATTCTCAAGTTAGCGTGAGAGTTAAGAGTTGAGACTTCAGTTACGACCAATTCTTACCCAACTCTTAACTTTGCGTAAGCGTTGAGAGTTAAGATTCCAGACATTATGACCAGCGCTTACCCAACTCTTTTTTAGGAAAAATTTAGGAAAAGTTAAGAAACTTTTCCTAAGAGTGAAGAGTTGAGATTTGAGAGGTTACGAGTAACTCTTACCCAACTCTTAACTTTTCCTAAGTGTCAAGAGTTGAGATTTTAGAGGTTACGACCAACTCTTAACTTTTCCTAAGAGTTAAGAGTTGAGACTGCAGTTACGACCAACTCTTAACTTTGCGTAAGACTAAAGAGTTGAGACCGCAGTTACGACCAACGCTTAACAACGCGTAAGAGTTAAGAGTTGAGATTTTAGAGCTTACGAACAACTCTTACCCAACTCGTAACTTTTCCTAAGAGTTAAGAGTTGAGATTTCAGACAGTACGAGCAACTCCTACCCAACTCTTAACTTTGCGTACGAGTTAAGAGTTGAGATTTTAGAGGCTACGACCAACTCTTACCCAATCATTAACTTTGTGTAACAGTTAAGGATTGAGATTTCAGACATTACGTGCAACTCTTACCCAACTCTTAACTTTGCGTACGAGTTAAGAGTTGCGATTTTAGAGGCTACGACCAACTCTTAACTCTGCGTAGGAGTTAATAGTTGAGATTTCAGACATTACGATCAACTGTTACCCAACTCTTAACTTTGCGTACGAGTTAAGAGTTGAGATTTTAGAGGCTATGACCAACTCGTACCCAATCATTAACTTTGTGTAACAGTTAAGGATTGAGATTTCAGACATTACCAGCAACGCTTACCAAACTCTTAATTTTTCCTAAGAGTTCAGAGTTGAGATTTTAGAGCTTATGACCAACTCTCAACTTAGCGTGACAGTTAAGAGTTGAGATTTCAGACAGTACGACTCACTCTACCTAACTCTTAACTTTGCGTAAGAGTTAAGAGTTGAGACTTCAGTTACGACCAACTCTTATTCAACTCTTAACTTTGCGTAAGAGTTAAGAGTTGAGACTTCAGTTAAGACCAACTCTTAACTGTCCCTAAGAGTTAAGAGTTGAGATTTTAGAGCTTACGAATAACTCTTACCCAACTCGTAACTTTGCGTGAGAGTTAAGAGTTGAGACTTCAATTACGACCAACTCTTATCCAACTCTCAACTTCTCCTAAAAGTTAACAGTTGAGATTTTAGAGCTTATGACCAACTCTCAAGTTAGCGTGAGAGTTAAGAGTTGAGACATCAGTTACGCCCAATTCTTACCCAACTCTTAACTTTGCGTAAGCGTTGAGAGTTAAGATTCCAGACATTATGACCAGCGCTTACCCAACTCTTTTTTAGGAAAAATTTAGGAAAAGTTAAGAAACTTTTCCTAAGAGTGAAGAGTTGAGATTTGAGAGGTTACGAGTAACTCTTACCCAACTCTTAACTTTTCCTAAGAGTCAAGAGTTGAGATTTTAGAGGTTACGACCAACTCTTAACTTTTCCTAAGAGTTAAGAGTTGAGACTGCAGTTACGACCAACTCTTAACTTTGCGTAAGAGTTAAGAGTTGAGACCGCCGTTACGACCAACGCTTAACTTTGCGTAAGAGTTAAGAGTTGAGATTTTAGAGCTTACGAACAACTCTTACCCAACTCGTAACTTTTCCTAAGAGTTAAGAGTTGAGATTTCAGACAGTACGAGCAACTCCTACACAACTCTTAACTTTGCGTACGAGTTAAGAGTTGAGATTTTAGAGGCTACGACCAACTCTTACCCAATCATTAACTTTGTGTAACAGTTAAGGATTGAGATTTCAGACATTACCAGCAACGCTTACCCAACTCTTAATTTTTCCTAAGAGTTCAGAGTTGAGATTTTAGAGCTTATGACCAACTCTCAACTTAGCGTGACAGTTAAGAGTTGAGATTTCAGACAGTACGACTAGCTCTACCTAACTCTTAACTTTGCGGAAGAGTTAAGAGTTGAGACTTCAGTTACGACCAACTCTTATTCAACTCTTAACTTTGCGTAAGAGTTAAGAGGTGAGATTTCAGTTACGACCAACTCTTATTCAACTCTTAACTTTGCGTCAGAGTTAAGAGTTGAGATTTCAGAGGTTACGAGCAACTCTTAGCTTTGCGTAAGCGTTGAGAGTTAAGATTTCAGACATTATGACCAGCTCTGACCCAACTCTTAACTTTTCTTAAGCATGAAGAGTTGAGATTTTAGAAGTTACGACCAACTGTGACCCAACTATTAACTTTGTGTGAGAGTTAAGAGTTGAGGTTTCAGACAGTACGAGCAACTCTTACCCAACTCTTAACTTTGCGTAGGAGTTAATAGTTGAGGTTTCAGTCGTTACGAGCAACTCTGACCCAACTCCGAACTGTTCCTAACAGTTAAGAGTTGAGATTTCAGACGTTACGACCAACTCTTAACTTTTCCCAAGAGTCAAGAATTGAGACTTCAGTTACGACCAACTCTTACCCAACTCTTAACTGTTCCTAAGAGTTAAGAGTTGAGATTTCAGAGATTACGAGCAAATCTTACCCAACTCTTAACTTTGCGTGAGAGTTAAGAGTTGAGGTTTCAGTTACGACCAACTCTTGATTTTGCGTCAGAGTTAAGAGTTGAGATTGCAGAGGTTACGACCAACTCTTACCCAACTTTTAACTTCTCCTAAGAGTTAAGAATTGAGATTACAGAGGTTACGACCAACTCTTACCCAACTATTAACTTTGTGTGAGAGTTAAGAGTTGAGATTTCAGACATTACGAGCAACTGTTACCCAACTTGTAACTTTTCCTAAGAGTTAAGAGTTGAGATTTCAGACGTTACGACCAACTCTGAACTTTGCGTAGGAGTTAATTGTGTAGATTTCAGACGTTAGGAGCAACTCTTACCCAACTCTTAACTTTTCCTAAGAGTTATGAATTGAGATTTCAGAGGTTACGACCAACTCTTACCCAACTCTTAACTTTGCGTAAGAGTTAAGAGTTGAAATTTTAGAGGTTACGACCAACTCTTACCCAACTATTAACTTCCTGTAAGAGTTAAGAGTTGAGATTTCAGACATTACGAGCAACTCTTACCCAACTCTTAATTTTTTCTAAGAGTTCAGAGTTGAGATTTCAGAGGTTACGACCAACTCTTAACTTTTCCTAAGAGTTAAGAGTTGAGATTTAAGACGTTACGAGCAACTCTTACCCAACTCTCAACTTTTCCTAAGAGTTAAGAGTTGAGATGTCAGACATAACGAGCAACTCTTACCCAACTCTTAACTTTGCGTACGAGTTAAGAGTTGCGATTTTAGAGGCTACGACCAACTCTTACCCAACTCTTAACTCTGCGTAGGAGTTAATAGTTGAGATTTCAGACGTTACGAGCAACACTTACCCAACTCTCAACTTTTCCCAAGAGTTACGAATTGAGATTTCAGAGGTTACGACCAACTATTACGCAACTCTTAAGTTTTCCTAAGAGTTAAGAGTTGAGATTTTAGAGATGACGACCACCTCTTAACTTTGCGTAAGAGTTAACAGTTGAGACTTTAGAGGTTACGACCAAGTCTTAACTTTGCGTAAGAGTTGAGAGTTGCGATTTCAGACGTTACAAGCGGCCCTTAGCCAACACATAGCTTTGCGTACGAGTTAAGCGTTGAGACTTTAGAGGCTACGACCAACTCTCACCCAATCATTAACTTTGTGTAACAGTTAAGGATTGAGATTTCAGACATTACGAGCAACGCTTGCCCAACTCTTAATTTTTCCTAACAGTTCAGAGTTGAGATTTCAGACATGACGAGCAACTCTTACCCAACTCTTAACTTTGCGTACGAGTTAAGAGGTGCGATTTTAGAGGCTACGACCAACTCTTACCCAACGCTTAACTCTGCGTAGGAGTTAATAGTTGAGATTTCAGACATTACGATCAACTGTTACCCAAGTCTTGACTTTGCGTACGAGTTAAGAGTTGAGACTTTAGAGGCTACGACCAACTCTTACCCAATCATTAACTTTGTGTAACAGTTAAGGATTGAGATTTCAGACATTACGAGCAACGCTTACCCAACTCTTAATTTTTCCTAAGAGTTAAGAGATGAGATTTCAGACATTACGAGCAACGCTTACCCAACTCTTAACTTTGCGTACGAGTTAAGAGTTGCGATTTTAGAGGCTACGACCAACTCTTACCCAACTCTTAACTCTGCGTAGGAGTTAATAGTTGAGATTTCAGACATTACGATCAACTGTTACCCAACTCTTGACTTTGCGTACGAGTTAAGAGTTGAGACTTCAGTTAAGACCAACTCTTAACTGTTCCTAAGAGTTAACAGTTGAGATTTTAGAGCTTACGAACAACTCTTACCCAACTCTTAATTTTTCCTAAGAGTTAAGAGCTGAGATTTCAGACATTATGACCAGCTCTTACCCAACTCTTTGTTAGGGAAAGTTTAGGAAAAGTTAAGAAACTTTTCCTAAGAGTTAAGAGTTGAGATTTGAGAGGTTACGAGCAACTCTCACCCAACTCTTAACTTTTCGCATGAGTCAAGAGTTGAGACTTCAATTACGTCCAACTCTTATCCAACTCCCAACTTTTCCTCAGAGTTAAGAATTGAAATTTTAGAGGTTACGAGCAACTCTTGCCCAAATCTTAACTTTGCGTGAGAGTTGAGAGTTGAGATTTCAGACGTTACGACCAACTCTTACCCAACTCTTAACTTTGCGTAAGAGTTAAGAGTTGAGACTTCAGTTATGACCAACTCTTACCCAATTATTAACTTTGTGTAATAGTTATGACTTGAGATTTCAGAGGTTACGACCAACTCTTACCCAACTCTTAACTTTGCGTAGGAGTTAATAGTTGAGATTTCGGACGTTACGAGCAACTCTTACCCAACTCTTAACTTTTCCTAAGAGTTAAGCGTTGAGATTTCAAAGGTTACGACCAACTCTTACCCAACTCTTAACTTTTCCTAAGCGTTAAGAGTTGGGATTTTAGAGATGACGACGAACTTTTAACTTTGCGTAAGAGTTATACAGTTGAAATTTTAGAGGTTACGACCAACTCTTAACTTTGCGTAAGAGTTGAGAGTTGAGATTTCAGATGTTACAAGCAACCCTTACCCAGCTCTTAACTTTGCGCAAGAGTTAAAAGTTGAGACTTCAGTTAAGACCAACTCTTACCCAACTCTTAACTTTTCGTAAGAGTTAAGAGTTGATATTTTAGAGGTTACGACAAACTCGTAGCCAACTCTTAACTTTGCGTAAGCGTTAAGAGTTGAGACTTCAGTTACGACCAACTCTTACCCAAATCTTAACTTTGCGTAACAGTTAAGAGTTGAGACTTCAGTTACGACGAACTCTTAACTTTGCGTAAAAGTGAAGAGTTGAGACTCCAGTTACCACCAACTGTTACTCAACTCTTAACTTTGCGTAAGAGTTACGAGTGGAGATTTCAGAGATTACGAACAACTCTTACCCAACACTTAACTTTGCGTAGGAGTTAATAGTTGAGATTTCGGACGTTACGAGCAACTCTTACCCAACTCTTAACTGTTCCTAAGAGTTAAGAGTTGAGATTTTAGAGCTTACGAACAACTCTTACCCAACTCGTAACTTTGCGTAAGAGTTTAGAGTTGAGACTTCAGTTACGACCAACTCTTAACTTTTCCTCAGAGTTAAGAGTTGAGATTTCAGACGTTACGACCACCTCCTAACTTTTCCTAAGAGTCAAGAGTTGAGATTTCGGAGGTTACGACCAACCCTTACAGAACTCTTAACTTTGCGTAGGAGTTAATAGTTGAGATTTCAGACGTTACGAGGAACTCTTACCCAAACCTTAACTTCTCCTAAGAGTTAAGAGTTGAGATTTTAGAGGTTACGAGCAACTCTTACCCAATTCTTAACTTTTCCTAAGAGTTAAGGGTTGAGACTTCAGTTACGACCAACTCTTACTCAACTCTTAACTTTTCCTAAGAGTTAAGAGTTGAGATTTGAGAGGTTACGAGCAACTCTTACCCAACTCTTCATTTTCCCAAGAGTTAAGAATTGAGATTTTAGAGGTTACGACCAACTCTTACTCAACTCCTAACTTCTCCTAAGAGTTAAGAATTGAGATTTCAAAGGTTATGACCAGCTCTTACCCAACTCTTAACTTTTCCTAAGAGTTAATAGTTGAGATTTCAGAGATTACGACCAACTCTTAACTTTGCGTACGAGTTAATAGTTGAGATTTCGGACGTTACGAGCAACTCTTACCCAACTCTTAACTGTTCCTAAGAGTTAAGAGTTGACATTTTATAACTTACGAACAATTCTTACCCAACTCTTAACTTTTCCTAAGAGTTAAGAGTTGAGATGTTACAGGTTACGAGCAACTTTTACCCAGCCCTTACCGTTCCCTAAGAGTTAAGAGTTGACATTTTAGAGGTTACGAGCAATTCTTGACTTCGCGTAAGAGTTGAGAGTTGAGATTTCAGACGTTACGACCAACTCTTACCCAACTCTTAACTTTTCGTAAGAGTTAAGAGTTGATATTTTAGAGGTTACGACAAACTTTTACCCAACTCTTAACTTTGCGTAAGCGTTAAGAGTTGAGACTTCAGTTACGACCAACTCTTAACTTTTCCTAAGAGTTAAGCGTTGAGATTTCAAAGGTTACGACGAACTCTTACCCAACTCTTAACTTCTCCTAAGAGTTAAGAATTGAGATTTTGGAGGTTATGACCAACTCTTACAGAACTCTTAACTTTTCCTAACCGTTAAGAGTTGAGATTTTAGAGATTACGACCAGCTCTTAACTTTGCGTAAGAGTTAACTGTTGAGATTTTAGAGGTTACGACCAACTCTTACCCAATTATTAACTTTGCGTAAGAGTTGAGAGTTGAGATTTCAGACGTTACAAGCAACCCTTACCCAACACTTAACTTTTCCTAAGAGTTAAGAGTTGAGATTTTAGAGGTTACCTGCAAATCTTACCGAAAGCTCAACTTTTCCCAGGAGTTAAGAGTTGAGATTTCAGAGGTTACGACCAACTCTTACAGAACTCTTAAGTTTTCCTAAGACTTAAGAGTTGAGATTTTAGAGGTTACAACCAAATCTTACCCAACTCTTAACTTTGCGTAGGAGTTAATACTTGAGATTTCAGACTTTACGAGCAACTCTTACCCAACTCTTAACTTTTCCTAAGAGTTAAGAGTTGAGATTTCACACGTTACGACCAACTCTTAAATTATCCTAAGAGTTAAGAGTTGAGATTTCAGAGGTTACGACCAACTCTTACCCAACTCTTAACTTTTCCTAATAGTTAAGAGTTGAGGTTTAGAGCTTACAAGCAACTCTTACCCAACTCTTAACTTTGCGTAAGTGTTAAGAGTTGAGACTTCAATTACGTCCAACTCTTATCCAACTCCCAACTTTTCCTAAGAGTTAAGAGTTGAAATTTTAGAGGTTACGAGCAACTCTTGCCCAAATCTTAACTTTGCGTAAGAGTTAAGAGTTGAGATTTCAGACGTTACGACCAACTTCTACCCAACTATTAACTTTGCGTAAGAGTTAAGAGTTGAGATTTCAGACATTACGAGCAACTCTTACCCAACTCTCAATTTTTTCTAAGAGTTCAGAGTTGAGATTTTAGAGGTTACGAGCAACTTTTACCCAGCCCTTACCTTTCCCTAAGAGTTAAGAGTTGACATTTCAGAGGTTACGACCAACTCTTACCCAACTCTTAACTTCTCCTAAGAGTTAAGAATTGAGACTTCAGAGGTTACGACCAACTATTAACTTTTCCTAAGAGTTTAGAGTTGAGATTTCAGAGCTTACGAGCAACTCTTACCCAACTCTTAACTTTTCCCAAGAGTCAAGAGTTGAGACTTCAGTTACGACCAACTCTTACCCAACCCTTACCTTTTCCTAAGAGTTAAGAGTTGATATTTTAGAGATTACGACCACCTCTTAACTTTGCGTAAGAGTTAACAGTTGAGATTTTAGAGGTTACGACCAACTCTTAACTTTTCCTAAGAGTTGAGAGTTGAGATTTCAGTGGTTACGACCAACTCTTAACTTTTCCTAAGAGTTAAGAGTTGAGATTTCAGACATTACGAGCAACGCTTACCCAACTCTTAATTTTTCCGTAAGAATTAAGAGTTGAGACTTCAGTTACGACCAACTCTTACTCAACTCTTAACTTTGTGTAAGAGGTAAGAGTTGAGATTTCAGAGGTTACGACCAACTCTTACCCAACTCTTAACTGTTGCTAAGAGTTAAGAGTTGGGATTTCAGAGATGACGAGCTACTCTTACCCAACTCTTAACTTTGCGTAAGAGTCAAGAGTTGAGATTTCAGACGTTACGACCAATTTCTACCCAACTATTAACTTTGTGTAAGAGTTACGAGTTGAGATTTCAGACATTACGAGTAACTCTTACCCGTCTCCTGACTTTGCGTGAGAGTTAAGAGTTGAGATTACAGTTACGACCAACTCTTAATTTTACGGCAGAGTTAAGAGTTGAGATTGCAGAGGTTACGACCAACTCTTACCCAACTTTTAACTTGTCCTAAGAGTTAAGAATTGAGATTACAGAGGTTACGACCAACTCTTACCCAACTTTTAACTTTGCGTACGACTTAAGAATTGAGATTTCAGAGATTACGAGCAACTCTTACCCAACTCTTAACTTTGCGTAAGAGTTAAGAGTTGAGACTTCAGTTACGACCAACTCTTATTCAACTCTTAACTTTGCGTCAGAGTTAAGAGTTGAGATTTCAGAGGTTACGACCAACTCTTAACTTTTCCTAAGAGTTAAGAGTTCAGAATTTTGGAGCTTACAAGCAACTCTTACCCAACTCTTAACTTTTCCCAAGAGTCAAGAGTTGAGACTTCAGTTACGACCAACTCTTACCCAACCCTTAAGTTTTACTAAGTGTTAAGAGTTGAGATTTTAGAGATTACGACCACCTCTTAACTTTGCGTAAGAGTTAACAGTTGAGATTTTAGAGGTTACGACCAACTCTTACCCAACTCTTAACTTTGCGTAGGAGTTAATACTTGAGATTTCAGACGTTACGAGCAACTCTTACCCAACTCTTAATTTTTCCGAAGAGTTCAGAGTTGAGATTTCAGACGTTACGACCAACTCTTACCCAACTCTTAACTTTGCGTAAGAGTTAAGAGTTGAGACTTCAGTTATGACCAACTCTTACCCAATTATTAACTTTGTGTAATAGTTATGACTTGAGATTTCAGAGGTTACGACCAACTCTTACCCAACTCTTAACTTTGCGTAGGAGTTAATAGTTGAGATTTCGGACGTTACGAGCAACTCTTACCCAACTCTTACCTGTTCCTAAGAGTTAAGAGTTGAGATTTTAGAGCTTACGAACAACTCTTACCCAACTCTTAACTTTTCCTAAGAGTTAAGCGTTGAGATTTCAAAGGTTACGACCAACTCTTACCCAACTCTTAACTTTTCCTAAGCGTTAAGAGTTGGGATTTTAGAGATGACGACGAACTTTTAACTTTGCGTAAGAGTTATACAGTTGAAATTTTAGAGGTTACGACCAACTCTTAACTTTGCGTAAGAGTTGAGAGTTGAGATTTCAGATGTTACAAGCAACCCTTACCCAGCTCTTACCTTTGCGCAAGAGTTAAAAGTTGAGACTTCAGTTAAGACCAACTCTTACCCAACTCTTAACTTTTCGTAAGAGTTAAGAGTTGATATTTTAGAGGTTACGACAAACTCGTAGCCAACTCTTAACTTTGCGTAAGCGTTAAGAGTTGAGACTTCAGTTACGACCAACTCTTACCCAAATCTTAACTTTGCGTAACAGTTAAGAGTTGAGACTTCAGTTACGACGAACTCTTAACTTTGCGTAAGAGTTAAGAGTTGAGACTCCAGTTACCACCAACTGTTACTCAACTCTTAACTTTGTGTAATAGTTATGACTTGAGATTTCAGAGGTTACGACCAACTCTTACCCAACTCTTAACTTTGCGTAGGAGTTAATAGTTGAGATTTCGGACGTTACGAGCAACTCTTACCCAACTCTTACCTGTTCCTAAGAGTTAAGAGTCGAGATTTTAGAGCTTACGAACAACTCTTACCCAACTCTTAACTTTTCCTAAGAGTTAAGCGTTGAGATTTCAAAGGTTACGACCAACTCTTACCCAACTCTTAACTTTTCCTAAGCGTTAAGAGTTGGGATTTTAGAGATGACGACGAACTTTTAACTTTGCGTAAGAGTTATACAGTTGAAATTTTAGAGGTTACGACCAACTCTTAACTTTGCGTAAGAGTTGAGAGTTGAGATTTCAGATGTTACAAGCAACCCTTACCCAGCTCTTACCTTTGCGCAAGAGTTAAAAGTTGAGACTTCAGTTAAGACCAACTCTTACCCAACTCTTAACTTTTCGTAAGAGTTAAGAGTTGATATTTTAGAGGTTACGACAAACTCGTAGCCAACTCTTAACTTTGCGTAAGCGTTAAGAGTTGAGACTTCAGTTACGACCAACTCTTACCCAAATCTTAACTTTGCGTAACAGTTAAGAGTTGAGACTTCAGTTACGACGAACTCTTAACTTTGCGTAAGAGTTAAGAGTTGAGACTCCAGTTACCACCAACTGTTACTCAACTCTTAACTTTGCGTAAGAGTTACGAGTGGAGATTTCAGAGATTACGAACAACTCTTACCCAACACTTAACTTTGCGTAGGAGTTAATAGTTGAGATTTCGGACGTTACGAGCAACTCTTACCCAACTCTTAACTGTTCCTAAGAGTTAAGAGTTGAGATTTTAGAGCTTACGAACAACTCTTACCCAACTCGTAACTTTGCGTAAGAGTTTAGAGTTGAGACTTCAGTTACGACCAACTCTTACCCAAATCTTAACTTTGCGTAACAGTTAAGAGTTGAGACTTCAGTTACGACGAACTCTTAACTTTGCGTAAGAGTTAAGAGTTGAGACTCCAGTTACCACCAACTGTTACTCAACTCTTAACTTTGCGTAAGAGTTACGAGTGGAGATTTCAGAGATTACGAACAACTCTTACCCAACACTTAACTTTTCCTCAGAGTTAAGAGTTGAGATTTCAGACGTTACGACCACCTCCTAACTTTTCCTAAGAGTCAAGAGTTGAGATTTCAGAGGTTACGACCAACTCTTACAGAACTCTTAACTTTGCGTAGGAGTTAATAGTTGAGATTTCAGACGTTACGAGGAACTCTTACCCAAACCTTAACTTCTCCTAAGAGTTAAGAGTTGAGTTTTTTGAGGTTACGAGCACCTCTTACCCAATTCTTAACTTTTCCTAAGAGTTAAGGGTTGAGACTTCAGTTACGACCAACTCTTACTCAACTCTTAACTTTTCCTAAGAGTTAAGAGTTGAGATTTGAGAGGTTACGAGCAACTCTTACCCAACTCTTCATTTTCCCAAGAGTTAAGAATTGAGATTTTAGAGGTTACGACCAACTCTTACTCAACTCCTAACTTCTCCTAAGAGTTAAGAATTGAGATTTCAAAGGTTATGACCAGCTCTTACCCAACTCTTAACTTTTCCTAAGAGTTAATAGTTGAGATTTCAGAGATTACGACCAACTCTTAACTTTGCGTAGGAGTTAATAGTTGAGATTTCGGACGTTACGAGCAACTCTTACCCAACTCTTAACTGTTCCTAAGAGTTAAGAGTTGACATTTTATAACTTACGAACAATTCTTACCCAACTCTTAACTTTTCCTAAGAGTTAAGAGTTGAGATGTTACAGGTTACGAGCAACTTTTACCCAGCCCTTACCGTTCCCTAAGAGTTAAGAGTTGACATTTTAGAGGTTACGAGCAATTCTTGACTTCGCGTAAGAGTTGAGAGTTGAGATTTCAGACGTTACGACCAACTCTTACCCAACTCTTAACTTTTCGTAAGAGTTAAGAGTTGATATTTTAGAGGTTACGACAAACTTTTACCCAACTCTTAACTTTGCGTAAGCGTTAAGAGTTGAGACTTCAGTTACGACCAACTCTTAACTTTTCCTAAGAGTTAAGCGTTGAGATTTCAAAGGTTACGACGAACTCTTACCCAACTCTTAACTTCTCCTAAGAGTTAAGAATTGAGATTTTGGAGGTTATGACCAACTCTTACAGAACTCTTAACTTTTCCTAACCGTTAAGAGTTGAGATTTTAGAGATTACGACCAGCTCTTAACTTTGCGTAAGAGTTAACTGTTGAGATTTTAGAGGTTACGACCAACTCTTACCCAATTATTAACTTTGCGTAAGAGTTGAGAGTTGAGATTTCAGACGTTACAAGCAACCCTTACCCAACACTTAACTTTTCCTAAGAGTTAAGAGTTGAGATTTTAGAGGTTACCTGCAAATCTTACCGAAAGCTCAACTTTTCCCAGGAGTTAAGAGTTGAGATTTCAGAGGTTACGACCAACTCTTACAGAACTCTTAACTTTTCCTAAGACTTAAGAGTTGAGATTTTAGAGGTGACAACCAAATCTTACCCAACTCTTAACTTTGCGTAGGAGTTAATACTTGAGATTTCAGACTTTACGAGCAACTCTTACCCAACTCTTAACTTTTCCTAAGAGTTAAGAGTTGAGATTTCACACGTTACGACCAACTCTTAAATTATCCTAAGAGTTAAGAGTTGAGATTTCAGAGGTTACGACCAACTCTTACCCAACTCTTAACTTTTCCTAATAGTTAAGAGTTGAGGTTTAGAGCTTACAAGCAACTCTTACCCAACTCTTAACTTTGCGTAAGTGTTAAGAGTTGAGACTTCAATTACGTCCAACTCTTATCCAACTCCCAACTTTTCCTAAGAGTTAAGAGTTGAAATTTTAGAGGTTACGAGCAACTCTTGCCCAAATCTTAACTTTGCGTAAGAGTTAAGAGTTGAGATTTCAGACGTTACGACCAACTTCTACCCAACTATTAACTTTGCGTAAGAGTTAAGAGTTGAGATTTCAGACATTACGAGCAACTCTTACCCAACTCTCAATTTTTTCTAAGAGTTCAGAGTTGAGATTTTAGAGGTTACGAGCAACTTTTACCCAGCCCTTACCTTTCCCTAAGAGTTAAGAGTTGACATTTCAGAGGTTACGACCAACTCTTACCCAACTCTTAACTTCTCCTAAGAGTTAAGAATTGAGACTTCAGAGGTTACGACCAACTATTAACTTTTCCTAAGAGTTTAGAGTTGAGATTTCAGAGCTTACGAGCAACTCTTACCCAACTCTTAACTTTTCCCAAGAGTCAAGAGTTGAGACTTCAGTTACGACCAACTCTTACCCAACCCTTACCTTTTCCTAAGAGTTAAGAGTTGATATTTTAGAGATTACGACCACCTCTTAACTTTGCGTAAGAGTTAACAGTTGAGATTTTAGAGGTTACGACCAACTCTTAACTTTTCCTAAGAGTTGAGAGTTGAGATTTCAGTGGTTACGACCAACTCTTAACTTTTCCTAAGAGTTAAGAGTTGAGATTTCAGACATTACGAGCAACGCTTACCCAACTCTTAATTTTTCCGTAAGAATTAAGAGTTGAGACTTCAGTTACGACCAACTCTTACTCAACTCTTAACTTTGTGTAAGAGGTAAGAGTTGAGATTTCAGAGGTTACGACCAACTCTTACCCAACTCTTAACTGTTGCTAAGAGTTAAGAGTTGGGATTTCAGAGATGACGAGCTACTCTTACCCAACTCTTAACTTTGCGTAAGAGTCAAGAGTTGAGATTTCAGACGTTACGACCAATTTCTACCCAACTATTAACTTTGTGTAAGAGTTACGAGTTGAGATTTCAGACATTACGAGTAACTCTTACCCGTCTCCTGACTTTGCGTGAGAGTTAAGAGTTGAGATTACAGTTACGACCAACTCTTAATTTTACGGCAGAGTTAAGAGTTGAGATTGCAGAGGTTACGACCAACTCTTACCCAACTTTTAACTTGTCCTAAGAGTTAAGAATTGAGATTACAGAGGTTACGACCAACTCTTACCCAACTTTTAACTTTGCGTACGACTTAAGAATTGAGATTTCAGAGATTACGAGCAACTCTTACCCAACTCTTAACTTTGCGTAAGAGTTAAGAGTTGAGACTTCAGTTACGACCAACTCTTATTCAACTCTTAACTTTGCGTCAGAGTTAAGAGTTGAGATTTCAGAGGTTACGACCAACTCTTAACTTTTCCTAAGAGTTAAGAGTTCAGAATTTTGGAGCTTACAAGCAACTCTTACCCAACTCTTAACTTTTCCCAAGAGTCAAGAGTTGAGACTTCAGTTACGACCAACTCTTACCCAACCCTTAAGTTTTACTAAGTGTTAAGAGTTGAGATTTTAGAGATTACGACCACCTCTTAACTTTGCGTAAGAGTTAACAGTTGAGATTTTAGAGGTTACGACCAACTCTTACCCAACTCTTAACTTTGCGTAGGAGTTAATACTTGAGATTTCAGACGTTACGAGCAACTCTTACCCAACTCTTAATTTTTCCGAAGAGTTCAGAGTTGAGATTTCAGACGTTACGACCAACTCTTACCCAACTCTTAACTTTGCGTAAGAGTTAAGAGTTGAGACTTCAGTTATGACCAACTCTTACCCAATTATTAACTTTGTGTAATAGTTATGACTTGAGATTTCAGAGGTTACGACCAACTTTTACCCAACTCTTAACTTTGCGTAGGAGTTAATAGTTGAGATTTCGGACGTTACGAGCAACTCTTACCCAACTCTTACCTGTTCCTAAGAGTTAAGAGTTGAGATTTTAGAGCTTACGAACAACTCTTACCCAACTCTTAACTTTTCCTAAGAGTTAAGCGTTGAGATTTCAAAGGTTACGACCAACTCTTACCCAACTCTTAACTTTTCCTAAGCGTTAAGAGTTGGGATTTTAGAGATGACGACGAACTTTTAACTTTGCGTAAGAGTTATACAGTTGAAATTTTAGAGGTTACGACCAACTCTTAACTTTGCGTAAGAGTTGAGAGTTGAGATTTCAGATGTTACAAGCAACCCTTACCCAGCTCTTACCTTTGCGCAAGAGTTAAAAGTTGAGACTTCAGTTAAGACCAACTCTTACCCAACTCTTAACTTTTCGTAAGAGTTAAGAGTTGATATTTTAGAGGTTACGACAAACTCGTAGCCAACTCTTAACTTTGCGTAAGCGTTAAGAGTTGAGACTTCAGTTACGACCAACTCTTACCCAAATCTTAACTTTGCGTAACAGTTAAGAGTTGAGACTTCAGTTACGACGAACTCTTAACTTTGCGTAAGAGTTAAGAGTTGAGACTCCAGTTACCACCAACTGTTACTCAACTCTTAACTTTGTGTAATAGTTATGACTTGAGATTTCAGAGGTTACGACCAACTCTTACCCAACTCTTAACTTTGCGTAGGAGTTAATAGTTGAGATTTCGGACGTTACGAGCAACTCTTACCCAACTCTTACCTGTTCCTAAGAGTTAAGAGTCGAGATTTTAGAGCTTACGAACAACTCTTACCCAACTCTTAACTTTTCCTAAGAGTTAAGCGTTGAGATTTCAAAGGTTACGACCAACTCTTACCCAACTCTTAACTTTTCCTAAGCGTTAAGAGTTGGGATTTTAGAGATGACGACGAACTTTTAACTTTGCGTAAGAGTTATACAGTTGAAATTTTAGAGGTTACGACCAACTCTTAACTTTGCGTAAGAGTTGAGAGTTGAGATTTCAGATGTTACAAGCAACCCTTACCCAGCTCTTACCTTTGCGCAAGAGTTAAAAGTTGAGACTTCAGTTAAGACCAACTCTTACCCAACTCTTAACTTTTCGTAAGAGTTAAGAGTTGATATTTTAGAGGTTACGACAAACTCGTAGCCAACTCTTAACTTTGCGTAAGCGTTAAGAGTTGAGACTTCAGTTACGACCAACTCTTACCCAAATCTTAACTTTGCGTAACAGTTAAGAGTTGAGACTTCAGTTACGACGAACTCTTAACTTTGCGTAAGAGTTAAGAGTTGAGACTCCAGTTACCACCAACTGTTACTCAACTCTTAACTTTGTGTAATAGTTATGACTTGAGATTTCAGAGGTTACGACCAACTCTTACCCAACTCTTAACTTTGCGTAGGAGTTAATAGTTGAGATTTCGGACGTTACGAGCAACTCTTACCCAACTCTTACCTGTTCCTAAGAGTTAAGAGTCGAGATTTTAGAGCTTACGAACAACTCTTACCCAACTCTTAACTTTTCCTAAGAGTTAAGCGTTGAGATTTCAAAGGTTACGACCAACTCTTACCCAACTCTTAACTTTTCCTAAGCGTTAAGAGTTGGGATTTTAGAGATGACGACGAACTTTTAACTTTGCGTAAGAGTTATACAGTTGAAATTTTAGAGGTTACGACCAACTCTTAACTTTGCGTAAGAGTTGAGAGTTGAGATTTCAGATGTTACAAGCAACCCTTACCCAGCTCTTACCTTTGCGCAAGAGTTAAAAGTTGAGACTTCAGTTAAGACCAACTCTTACCCAACTCTTAACTTTTCGTAAGAGTTAAGAGTTGATATTTTAGAGGTTACGACAAACTCGTAGCCAACTCTTAACTTTGCGTAAGCGTTAAGAGTTGAGACTTCAGTTACGACCAACTCTTACCCAAATCTTAACTTTGCGTAACAGTTAAGAGTTGAGACTTCAGTTACGACGAACTCTTAACTTTGCGTAAGAGTTAAGAGTTGAGACTCCAGTTACCACCAACTGTTACTCAACTCTTAACTTTGCGTAAGAGTTACGAGTGGAGATTTCAGAGATTACGAACAACTCTTACCCAACACTTAACTTTGCGTAGGAGTTAATAGTTGAGATTTCGGACGTTACGAGCAACTCTTACCCAACTCTTAACTGTTCCTAAGAGTTAAGAGTTGAGATTTTAGAGCTTACGAACAACTCTTACCCAACTCGTAACTTTGCGTAAGAGTTTAGAGTTGAGACTTCAGTTACGACCAACTCTTACCCAAATCTTAACTTTGCGTAACAGTTAAGAGTTGAGACTTCAGTTACGACGAACTCTTAACTTTGCGTAAGAGTTAAGAGTTGAGACTCCAGTTACCACCAACTGTTACTCAACTCTTAACTTTGCGTAAGAGTTACGAGTGGAGATTTCAGAGATTACGAACAACTCTTACCCAACACTTAACTTTTCCTCAGAGTTAAGAGTTGAGATTTCAGACGTTACGACCACCTCCTAACTTTTCCTAAGAGTCAAGAGTTGAGATTTCAGAGGTTACGACCAACTCTTACAGAACTCTTAACTTTGCGTAGGAGTTAATAGTTGAGATTTCAGACGTTACGAGGAACTCTTACCCAAACCTTAACTTCTCCTAAGAGTTAAGAGTTGAGTTTTTTGAGGTTACGAGCAACTCTTACCCAATTCTTAACTTTTCCTAAGAGTTAAGGGTTGAGACTTCAGTTACGACCAACTCTTACTCAACTCTTAACTTTTCCTAAGAGTTAAGAGTTGAGATTTGAGAGGTTACGAGCAACTCTTACCCAACTCTTCATTTTCCCAAGAGTTAAGAATTGAGATTTTAGAGGTTACGACCAACTCTTACTCAACTCCTAACTTCTCCTAAGAGTTAAGAATTGAGATTTCAAAGGTTATGACCAGCTCTTACCCAACTCTTAACTTTTCCTAAGAGTTAATAGTTGAGATTTCAGAGATTACGACCAACTCTTAACTTTGCGTAGGAGTTAATAGTTGAGATTTCGGACGTTACGAGCAACTCTTACCCAACTCTTAACTGTTCCTAAGAGTTAAGAGTTGACATTTTATAACTTACGAACAATTCTTACCCAACTCTTAACTTTTCCTAAGAGTTAAGAGTTGAGATGTTACAGGTTACGAGCAACTTTTACCCAGCCCTTACCGTTCCCTAAGAGTTAAGAGTTGACATTTTAGAGGTTACGAGCAATTCTTGACTTCGCGTAAGAGTTGAGAGTTGAGATTTCAGACGTTACGACCAACTCTTACCCAACTCTTAACTTTTCGTAAGAGTTAAGAGTTGATATTTTAGAGGTTACGACAAACTTTTACCCAACTCTTAACTTTGCGTAAGCGTTAAGAGTTGAGACTTCAGTTACGACCAACTCTTAACTTTTCCTAAGAGTTAAGCGTTGAGATTTCAAAGGTTACGACGAACTCTTACCCAACTCTTAACTTCTCCTAAGAGTTAAGAATTGAGATTTTGGAGGTTATGACCAACTCTTACAGAACTCTTAACTTTTCCTAACCGTTAAGAGTTGAGATTTTAGAGATTACGACCAGCTCTTAACTTTGCGTAAGAGTTAACTGTTGAGATTTTAGAGGTTACGACCAACTCTTACCCAATTATTAACTTTGCGTAAGAGTTGAGAGTTGAGATTTCAGACGTTACAAGCAACCCTTACCCAACACTTAACTTTTCCTAAGAGTTAAGAGTTGAGATTTTAGAGGTTACCTGCAAATCTTACCCAAAGCTCAACTTTTCCCAGGAGTTAAGAGTTGAGATTTCAGAGGTTACGACCAACTCTTACAGAACTCTTAACTTTTCCTAAGACTTAAGAGTTGAGATTTTAGAGGTTACAACCAAATCTTACCCAACTCTTAACTTTGCGTAGGAGTTAATACTTGAGATTTCAGACTTTACGAGCAACTCTTACCCAACTCTTAACTTTTCCTAAGAGTTAAGAGTTGAGATTTCACACGTTACGACCAACTCTTAAATTATCCTAAGAGTTAAGAGTTGAGATTTCAGAGGTTACGACCAACTCTTACCCAACTCTTAACTTTTCCTAATAGTTAAGAGTTGAGGTTTAGAGCTTACAAGCAACTCTTACCCAACTCTTAACTTTGCGTAAGTGTTAAGAGTTGAGACTTCAATTACGTCCAACACTTATCCAACTCCCAACTTTTCCTAAGAGTTAAGAGTTGAAATTTTAGAGGTTACGCGCAACTCTTGCCCAAATCTTAACTTTGCGTAAGAGTTAAGAGTTGAGATTTCAGACGTTACGACCAACTTCTACCTAACTATTAACTTTGCGTAAGAGTTAAGAGTTGAGATTTCAGACATTACGAGCAACTCTTACCCAACTCTCAATTTTTTCTAAGAGTTCAGAGTTGAGATTTTAGAGGTTACGAGCAACTTTTACCCAGCCCTTACCTTTCCCTAAGAGTTAAGAGTTGACATTTCAGAGGTTACGACCAACTCTTAACTTCTCCTAAGAGTTAAGAATTGAGACTTCAGAGGTTACGACCAACTATTAACTTTTCCTAAGAGTTTAGAGTTGAGATTTCAGAGCTTACGAGCAACTCTTACCCAACTCTTAACTTTTCCCAAGAGTCAAGAGTTGAGACTTCAGTTACGACCAACTCTTACCCAACCCTTACCTTTTCCTAAGAGTTAAGAGTTGATATTTTAGAGATTACGACCACCTCTTAACTTTGCGTAAGAGTTAACAGTTGAGATTTTAGAGGTTACGACCAACTCTTAACTTTTCCTAAGAGTTGAGAGTTGAGATTTCAGTGGTTACGACCAACTCTTAACTTTTCCTAAGAGTTAAGAATTGAGATTTCAGACATTACGAGCAACGCTTACCCAACTCTTAATTTTTCCGTAAGAATTAAGAGTTGAGACTTCAGTTACGACCAACTCTTACTCAACTCTTAACTTTGTGTAAGAGGTAAGAGTTGAGATTTCAGAGGTTACGACCAACTCTTACCCAACTCTTAACTGTTGCTAAGAGTTAAGAGTTGGGATTTCAGAGATGACGAGCTACTCTTACCCAACTCTTAACTTTGCGTAAGAGTCAAGAGTTGAGATTTCAGACGTTACGACCAATTTCTACCCAACTATTAACTTTGTGTAAGAGTTACGAGTTGAGATTTCAGACATTACGAGTAACTCTTACCCGACTCCTGACTTTGCGTGAGAGTTAAGAGTTGAGATTACAGTTACGACCAACTCTTAATTTTACGGCAGAGTTAAGAGTTGAGATTGCAGAGGTTACGACCAACTCTTACCCAACTTTTAACTTGTCCTAAGAGTTAAGAATTGAGATTACAGAGGTTACGACCAACTCTTACCCAACTTTTACCTTTGCGTACGACTTAAGAATTGAGATTTCAGAGATTACGAGCAACTCTTACCCAATTCTTAACTTTGCGTAAGAGTTAAGAGTTGAGACTTCAGTTACGACCAACTCTTATTCAACTCTTAACTTTGCGTCAGAGTTAAGAGTTGAGATTTC
The DNA here is from genome assembly GCA_026005395.1 of Asobara japonica. Taxonomy (NCBI): domain Eukaryota; kingdom Metazoa; phylum Arthropoda; class Insecta; order Hymenoptera; family Braconidae; genus Asobara; species Asobara japonica. The sequence continues at coordinate 4,761,506 of BQMI01000577.1, forward strand.
AGAGGTTACGACCAACTCTTAACTTTTCCTAAGAGTTAAGAGTTCAGAATTTTGGAGCTTACAAGCAACTCTTACCCAACTCTTAACTTTTCCCAAGAGTCAAGAGTTGAGACTTCAGTTACGACCAACTCTTACCCAACCCTTAAGTTTTACTAAGTGTTAAGAGTTGAGATTTTAGAGATTACGACCACCTCTTAACTTTGCGTAAGAGTTAACAGTTGAGATTTTAGAGGTTACGACCAACTCTTACCCAACTCTTAACTTTGCGTAGGAGTTAATACTTGAGATTTCAGACGTTACGAGCAACTCTTACCCAACTCTTAATTTTTCCGAAGAGTTCAGAGTTGAGATTTCAGACGTTACGACCAACTCTTACCCAACTCTTAACTTTTCCTAAGAGTTAAGCGTTGAGATTTCAAAGGTTACGACCAACTCTTACCCAACTCTTAACTTTTCCTAAGCGTTAAGAGTTGGGATTTTAGAGATGACGACGAACTTTTAACTTTGCGTAAGAGTTATACAGTTGAAATTTTAGAGGTTACGACCAACTCTTAACTTTGCGTAAGAGTTGAGAGTTGAGATTTCGGACGTTACGAGCAACTCTTACCCAACTCTTAACTGTTCCTAAGAGTTAAGAGTTGAGATTTTAGAGCTTACGAACAACTCTTACCCAACTCGTAACTTTGCGTAAGAGTTTAGAGTTGAGACTTCAGTTACGACCAACTCTTACCCAAATCTTAACTTTGCGTAACAGTTAAGAGTTGAGACTTCAGTTACGACGAACTCTTAACTTTGCGTAAGAGTTAAGAGTTGAGACTCCAGTTACCACCAACTGTTACTCAACTCTTAACTTTGCGTAAGAGTTACGAGTGGAGATTTCAGAGATTACGAACAACTCTTACCCAACACTTAACTTTTCCTCAGAGTTAAGAGTTGAGATTTCAGACGTTACGACCACCTCCTAACTTTTCCTAAGAGTCAAGAGTTGAGATTTCAGAGGTTACGACCAACTCTTACAGAACTCTTAACTTTGCGTAGGAGTTAATAGTTGAGATTTCAGACGTTACGAGGAACTCTTACCCAAACCTTAACTTCTCCTAAGAGTTAAGAGTTGAGTTTTTTGAGGTTACGAGCAACTCTTACCCAATTCTTAACTTTTCCTAAGAGTTAAGGGTTGAGACTTCAGTTACGACCAACTCTTACTCAACTCTTAACTTTTCCTAAGAGTTAAGAGTTGAGATTTGAGAGGTTACGAGCAACTCTTACCCAACTCTTCATTTTCCCAAGAGTTAAGAATTGAGATTTTAGAGGTTACGACCAACTCTTACTCAACTCCTAACTTCTCCTAAGAGTTAAGAATTGAGATTTCAAAGGTTATGACCAGCTCTTACCCAACTCTTAACTTTTCCTAAGAGTTAATAGTTGAGATTTCAGAGATTACGACCAACTCTTAACTTTGCGTAGGAGTTAATAGTTGAGATTTCGGACGTTACGAGCAACTCTTACCCAACTCTTAACTGTTCCTAAGAGTTAAGAGTTGAGATTTTATAACTTACGAACAATTCTTACCCAACTCTTAACTTTTCCTAAGAGTTAAGAGTTGAGATGTTACAGGTTACGAGCAACTTTTACCCAGCCCTTACCGTTCCCTAAGAGTTAAGAGTTGACATTTTAGAGGTTACGAGCAATTCTTGACTTCGCGTAAGAGTTGAGAGTTGAGATTTCAGACGTTACGACCAACTCTTACCCAACTCTTAACTTTTCGTAAGAGTTAAGAGTTGATATTTTAGAGGTTACGACAAACTTTTACCCAACTCTTAACTTTGCGTAAGCGTTAAGAGTTGAGACTTCAGTTACGACAAACTCTTAACTTTTCCTAAGAGTTAAGCGTTGAGATTTCAAAGGTTGCGACGAACTCTTACCCAACTCTTAACTTCTCCTAAGAGTTAAGAATTGAGATTTTGGAGGTTATGACCAACTCTTACAGAACTCTTAACTTTTCCTAACCGTTAAGAGTTGAGATTTTAGAGATTACGACCAGCTCTTAACTTTGCGTAAGAGTTAACTGTTGAGATTTTAGAGGTTACGACCAACTCTTACCCAATTATTAACTTTGCGTAAGAGTTGAGAGTTGAGATTTCAGACGTTACAAGCAACCCTTACCCAACACTTAACTTTGCGTAAGAGGTAAGACTTGAGATTTTAGACATTACGATCAACTGTTACTCGACTCTTGACTTTGCGCAAGAGTTAAGAGTTGAGATTTTAGAGGTTACGACCAACTCTTACCCAACTCTTAATTTGTCCTAAGAATTAAGAGTTGAGATTTTAGAGGTTACAACCAACTCTTACCCAATTCTTAACGTTTCCTAAGAGTGAAGAGTTGAGATTTCAGACATTACGAGCAACTCTTACCCAACTCTTAACTTTTCCTAAGAGTTAAGAGTTGAGATTTCAGACGTTACGACCAACTCTTACCCAACTCTTAACTTTCCGTAAAAGATAAGAGTTGAGATTTTAGAGGGTACGAGCAACTCTTAACTTTGCGTAAAAGTTGAGAGCTCAGATTGCAGACGTTACAAGCAACCCTTACCCAACACTTAACTTTGCGTAAGAGTTAAGAGTTGAGATTTTATACATTACGATCAACTGTTACCCACCTCTTGACATTGCGGAAGACTTAAGAGTTGAGACTTCAGTTAAGACCAACTCTTACCCAACTCTTAACTTTTCCTAAGAGTTAAGAGTTGAGATTTTAGAGGTTACGAGCAACGCTTACCCAGCTCTTACCTTTTCCTGAGAGTTAAGAATTGAGATTTTAGAGGTTATGACCAACTCTTACCCAACTCTTAACGTATCCTAGGAGTTAAGAGTTGAGATTTTAGAGATTACAACCAAGTTTTCACTTTTCCTAAGAGTTAAGAATTGAGATTTTAGAGGTTATGACCAACTCTTACCCAACTCTTAACTTTGCGTAAGAGTTAAGAGTTGAGACTTCAGATACAACGAACTCTTAACTTTGCGTAAGAGTTAAGAATTGAAATTTCAGAAGTCGCGAGCAACTCTCACCCAACTTTTAACTTTTCCTAAGAGTTAAGAGTTGAGATTTCAGACGCTACGACCAACTCTTAACCTTTCCTAAGAGTCAAGAGTTGAGATTTTAGAGGCTACGACCAACTCTTAACTTTTCCTAAGAGTTAAGAGTTGAGACTTCAGTTATAACCAACTCTTACTCAACTCTTAACTTTTCCTAAGAGTTAAGAGTTGAGATTTGAGAGGTTACGAGCAACTCTCACCCAACTCTTAACTTTGCGTAAGAGTTAAGAGTTGAGATTTCAGACATTACGAGCAACTCGTACCCAACTCTGAACTTTTCCCAAGAGTCAAGAGTTGAGACTTCAGTTACCACCAACTCTTACCCAATTCTTCACTTTTCCTAAGAGTTGAGAAATGAGATTTTAGAGGTTATGACCAACTCTTACGCAACTCTTAACGTCTCCTAAGAGTTAAGAGTTGAGATTTTAGAGGTTACGACCAACTCTTACCCAACTCTTAATTTGTCCTAAGAATTAAGAGTTGAGATTTTAGAGGTTACAACCAACTCTTACCCAATTCTTAACGTTTCCTAAGAGTTGAGAGTTGAGATTTGAGAGGTTACGAGCAACTCTCACCCAACTCTTAACTTTGCGTAAGAGTTAAGAGTTGAGATTTCAGACGTTACGAGCAACTCGTACCCAACTCTTAACTTTTCCCAAGAGTCAAGAGTTGAGACTTCAGTTACGACCAACACTTACCCAACTCTTCACTTTTCCTAAGAGTTAAGAGTTGAGATTTCAGACGCTACGACCAACTCTTAACTTTTCCTAAGAGTCAAGAGTTGAGATTTTAGAGGTTACGACCAACTCTTACCCAACTCTTAACTTTTCCTAAGAGCTAAGAGTTGAGACTTCAGTTATAACCAACTCTTACTCAACTCTTAACTTTTCCTAAGAGTTAAGAGTTGAGATTTTAGAGGTTACGAGCAACGCTTACCCAGCTCTTACCTTTTCCTGAGAGTTAAGAATTGAGATTTTAGAGGTTATGACCAACTCTTACCCAACTCTTAACGTATCCTAGGAGTTAAGAGTTGAGATTTTAGAGATTACAACCAACTTTTCACTTTTCCTAAGAGTTAAGAATTGAGATTTTAGAGGTTATGACCAACTCTTACCCAACTCTTAACTTTGCGTAAGAGTTAAGAGTTGAGACTTCAGATACGACGAACTCTTAACTTTGCGTAAGAGTTAAGAATTGAAATTTCAGAAGTCGCGAGCAACTCTCACCCAACTTTTAACTTTTCCTAAGAGTTAAGAGTTGAGATTTCAGACGCTACGACCAACTCTTAACCTTTCCTAAGAGTCAAGAGTTGAGATTTTAGAGGCTACGACCAACTCTTAACTTTTCCTAAGAGTTAAGAGTTGAGACTTCAGTTATAACCAACTCTTACTCAACTCTTAACTTTTCCTAAGAGTTAAGAGTTGAGATTTGAGAGGTTACGAGCAACTCTCACCCAACTCTTAACTTTGCGTAAGAGTTAAGAGTTGAGATTTCAGACATTACGAGCAACTCGTACCCAACTCTGAACTTTTCCCAAGAGTCAAGAGTTGAGACTTCAGTTACCACCAACTCTTACCCAACTCTTCACTTTTCCTAAGAGTTGAGAAATGAGATTTCAGAGGTTATGACCAACTCTTACGCAACTCTTAACGTCTCCTAAGAGTTAAGAGTTGAGATTTTAGAGGTTACGACCAACTCTTACCCAACTCTTAATTTGTCCTAAGAATTAAGAGTTGAGATTTTAGAGGTTACAACCAACTCTTACCCAATTCTTAACGTTTCCTAAGAGTTGAGAGTTGAGATTTGAGAGGTTACGAGCAACTCTCACCCAACTCTTAACTTTGCGTAAGAGTTAAGAGTTGAGATTTCAGACATTACGAGCTACTCGTACCCAACTCTGAACTTTTCCCAAGAGTCAAGAGTTGAGACTTCAGTTACCACCAACTCTTACCCAACTCTTCACTTTTCCTAAGAGTTGAGAAATGAGATTTTAGAGGTTATGACCAACTCTTACGCAACTCTTAACGTCTCCTAAGAGTTAAGAGTTGAGATTTTAGAGGTTACGACCAACTCTTACCCAACTCTTAATTTGTCCTAAGAATTAAGAGTTGAGATTTTAGAGGTTACAACCAACTCTTACCCAATTCTTAACGTTTCCTAAGAGTTGAGAGTTGAGATTTGAGAGGTTACGAGCAACTCTCACCCAACTCTTAACTTTGCGTAAGAGTTAAGAGTTGAGATTTCAGACGTTACGAGCAACTCGTACCCAACTCTTAACTTTTCCCAAGAGTCAAGAGTTGAGACTTCAGTTACGACCAACTCTTACCCAACTCTTCACATTTCCTAAGAGTTAAGAGTTGAGATTTCAGACGCTACGACCAACTCTTAACTTTTCCTAAGAGTCAAGAGTTGAGATTTTAGAGGTTACGACCAACTCTTACCCAACTCTTAACTTTTCCTAAGAGCTAAGAGTTGAGACTTCAGTTATAACCAACTCTTACTCAACTCTTAATTTTTCCTAAGAGTTAAGAGTTGAGATTTGAGAGGTTACGTGCAACTCTCACCCAACTCTTAACTTTTCATAAGAGTTAAGCGTTGAGATTTCAAAGGATACGACCAACTCTTACCCAACACTTCACTTTTCCTAAGAGTTGAGAAATGAGATTTTAGAGGTTATGACCAACTCTTACCCAACTCTTAACGTCTCCTAAGAGTTAAGAGTTGAGATTTTAGAGATTACAACCAACTCTTCACTTTTCCTAAGAGTTAAGAATTGAGATTTTAGAGGTTATGACCAACTCTTACCCAACTCTTAACTTTTCCTAAGAGTTAAGAGTTGAGATTTTAGAGGTTACAACCAACTCTTACCCAACTCTTAACTTTGCGTAAGAGTTAAGGGTTTAGATTTGAGAGGTTACGAGCAACTCTCACCCAACTCTTAACTTTGCGTAGGAGTTAAGAGTTGAGATTTCAGACGTTACGAGCAACTCTTACCCAACTCTTAACTTTTCCCAAGAGTCAAGAGTTGAGACTTCAGTTACGACCAACTCTTACCCAACTCTTCACTTTTCCTAAGAGTTAAGAATTGAGATTTTAGACGTTATGCCCATCTCTTACTCAACTCTTAACTTCTCCTAAGAGTTAAGAGTTGAGATTTTAGAGGTCACGAGCAACTCTTACCCAACTCTTAACTTTTCCTAAGAGTTAAGCG